>JADLZK010008672.1:0-39057 GCA_015847255.1 Hyparrhenia diplandra
TAGAGATAAAAACAACCTCAGATCTACTAGCAACACTCCTCAATTGGTTCATAGATAACTCGATCCGATATAAACCGAGATACACAACCTCAGTGGAAAAGGGAAGTTTGATGATGAGCGAGCAATTGGTGAGGATCTAGAGAAAGGCACCTAGAAGGATCAACATTGCTCAACTAGTTCACTGCATAACTCGATTCATATACAAATCAGGGATACACAACCTCAAGGGAAAGGGAGTGTTATGGGAGTCCTTCTCGGGCCGCCAAAGATAGGCGGCCAACCTAGGCATCCACAAGAGTCCAACAGTGACTAAGGCCCTCGGTTTGTTAGGAAAGTAAGGATTAGGGAGAGATTTTAGAAGTTTTGGTTGGTTTGTTATGAGATATGTCTTTGTCTATAAAGGGCATTTAGATTGTAATCGTGGTTATCGAAGAAGGAATAAAGCACTCCCTGTATTGAGGTGGAGTTTCCCTTCGATCAATGGTGTCGAGCCCTTCAGCCCGACCACCAGAATAGCATAGGAATCCTCAGCTTGAGGAATGTTGATCCTTCCAGGTGCCCTTCTCTCGAGAAGAATCCTGGCCAATCAGGTTCTCAAGTATCCTCTCTCTCGCGTCTACCCCAACCATTTTACTTCACTTACCTTCTAAGATCCCCTTTGCCGCCAACGCCGTGATCAAGGCCTGTGGAAGATCAGCAAAGCAAGCAATTGGGAGGGGGGGGGTGGAGGGAGGAGGATCTAGAGAAGGGCACCTCGAAGGATCAACACTCCTCAATCGGGTTCACAAATAACTCGAGTCATATATACAAATCTGATGCACAACCTCACAGAAAGGGAGGCGGGTCTAATGATCAGCAAGTACTAGGAGGAGGACGAAGAAGGGCATCTAGAAGGATCTTAGAAGTCTTAGAGCTATAGCAGAGGAGGAGATCGAGGTAGATGTGGAGGAGGAAGAACAGTTACTGTAAGTGGATTGATATTCTTTCTGTTATGATATTCTTTTGATGTCTCCTTTGGCTGCCTCCTGTCCCTTTTGTAATCAGAGCAAGGCCATCACAAGGTTGTCTCCTGGCCCATATGGCAGCGACACCTTTTGAAAAGATCTAAAACAATAATACATCGTCGACTTACCACATTTCCTTGACGTTTTGAGACCCCCTTTGAACCTTGACCTAAATGTCACTAAGAGATAGATCGAGTTCAAAAAAAAAACTAAGAGATAGATCGATTGGAAACTCTGGGCCTGTTTGATTGAAGGAATAGTATAGGAATTTGGAGGAATCAAAAAACGGAGGAAAGGAAACTGAATGAGCGCTAGCGTTTGAATGAGGAATTGCCACAACCCATTCCTCTGAATACTGTAGCTAGAAGGTAATTTCACAGGAACGAAAAAGAATCCAGTCTGATCCATTGTTTTGTTTCCCTTTGCTGAAGCCTCGAGGCAAAGTACGTGAAGTGGAGCAGCCCTCCCTGGGTGGCCCTGCACTCGCTCAACTTCACTGCTATTTGCTGCTAGCAGAGCACCCCCTTCTTTTTGAAACGAGCGGAGCACTTGTGTTGATAAGAAGGCAAGATGGCGAGAGAGACTTGTTGCTTTAGATACCACGGAGTATACACTCAGTTATGGGACCCACACCTGGTGGGTCACGTTGAATGAAAGACAGTACTACCACCTAAGTTTCATCATAAATTTTCACCACTAAAATATAATTAGCACTCATTTTTGCCTAACATATCATGATTCATATGTTATGAGTTCCTCGGTGGTTCCAAACAGCAAAAGTTTTATTATTCCCTTGTTTTGAAACCCCGTAGTGGCTTCAATTTTCACCATTCCTTATTCCTACATTTTTTCCTATTCCTGTATTTTGATTCCCTGCTCCAAATGTGCCCCAAAATGCAAAGGAGAGAGTGAAACAAGTGAAGCCACAGTAATACAAAGCACTCAAGAGCATTTAAATGATTTCACTTGAGATTCAACCACACACCACCACAGGGACGCCTACATCCCCATTGTTGAGGATCACAAGGTCTAATAATGTCCTTTCAACCTCAAATCCCCTTCTCTAGTGACCTCTTGGTCAAGCTCAAAATATCCACTAGAAAATCAAGGTTGGTACAAACCTTTTGAAGATTTTACCACACGAGTTGGGAGCTTCACAGGCGACGTTGTTGTCTAGGGGCAAAGCTGAAAGGCTTTTGACTAATATGTTTCATGCGTGTGAAGGTGATGTTTTTAGTCCACAAGGAATGTTGAGCTACATCAACGCCAGCCAATGAAAAAAATTGGCATATTGGAGACAAGGAAAATTGATAGTCACGAAAACCTTGCATCCCAGAATAAGGGATATTCACTGACTTTTACATGAACTGCATATATCAGTACAATTTAACTCCTCTTGGCAGGAACTATCAAAGTTGGTTACATAACATTTACAGGCTTTTGTCCTAATTTCAACAACCACCATATTCAGTAACTTTTAGAGTTCCGTCTGTATCAGTAAATCGCAAATGTCAACGAGAAACTCAAGTGCAAGAGATGGAAATGGAAAATGTTGGTCTGGTATTGAACCCGATCAGAAGTGAAGAGTTTGGTATTCCTGCAATGGCATCCACCTTCAGGTTTGTACGATTTAAGATAGATGACATTGTGGAAGTCAATGGAAGCACTCTCTTTTAGCCGACCTGTAAAAAGCATTGCATTTAGGAACTGTAAACACTACTATCCACCGCAATAATTTTGCTTCAAAGAAAAGTTGAAAAAGACAAATCAATAGTTTTCTACTGTGTTGGGAAAATATCAAGAAAGCACATATAATTTAGGCAATAAAGTAGGCAGTTGTTAATCCGACAACTTCTTGAAACCCCAATATATGGTGAAACAGCTATATTAGTTATTTTTAGGGAAGACGCAGGCTCTGAGTTTCAACACAATATTTCCTGAAAGCTCAATCTCATAACATCTCTGTATCGCAAAGCAATAGGTTTCTGTGATGAGCTTTTTAAGGTTTTCATGCATCATGCATAATGGAGGTTTCAGGTTCTCATTTGTTATGATGTTTGCATAATAGAAGCAATGCTATAATATTTCTTTTTGCTTTTCATAACATGTCCCCTGCAATTAAATGGTGACTAGAATAGTTTTACCCTCATGATGGGCCAAATTTTCTTTAATGAGTCGCAACTCTTCGTAACTCTGCTAAATGGCTGGTTATCTCCTGTATACACTGCAGTCCATCACTACCACATTGTAGGGAACTCCAATACCTGCTTGAGAAACTCCCTGATCCTCTTCAAGTGCCCCTCAGTCTTATATTCAAGAGAGAAATTTTCAATCTTAAGACTTGCTACACTGCTCAACTTGTCACTGTTGGAAGGGATCCATCAGCTATTGTATGATCTTCAAGTAGCATGTCTTCTTGACTATTTCCTGGCATCACCAGAAGCAAGTATGTTTGTGGAGAGGCCAAGATTTTCCTTCAATCTGCTCAAGGATTCCAAAATGTGTATGCCTTATAAATATTCAAAATGCGACATGGCGCTCCCCACAAAATCTGTGTTGTTCATTGTATCAGTGCCATTAAGTCTGTCACCATCGAATGGATCATTCTGCAGGAGCCTCCTGCAGTGTGCAAGTTCAGCGTCCAAGTCCGTAATTCTTTCTCCCTCTCTGTAAAGTAAATCATGTAGATCCTGTATTGCTAGGTGGTCGTGGTCTGCCTGCTGTTCCATCATCCTCAGGTACTGCAGTGCTTCCATCTGCATTGCAGCCTTCTCCTCCTGCAATCTATTGATCATGGCCATCGTCTATTAGGCTGCGACTGCCGAAGCATTCCGCTCTTTCCTCAAGCTCTTTGTAAAAGAGCAGCCATTGACTTCTTTGTTGAGCTCAAGCTGTTTCTTTACAGTCTCGAGAGAGATTTTCCCCTTCAACATCGTCAGTAAAAGGCTCCCATCTGAAGGTTCCAGCACAGAATAGTTCCTCTCTCAAGATATGTCCTCTTGCTCGCAGGGTTGCTTTTCTTCATTCAGAGCATTGGTACCAGGGCTAGGAGATCCTTTCGCTGGAAGAACTATCGAGGCCCCGTACAGACGAAATCTGAGAAAGGAGCGCCTTCACTTTCTTGCTGGGTTGTTGAATTGATGTCCCTAGCAGAAATAATTTCTGATGGCCGAGGAGATGTCAAATTGGCCCCTAGCAACTGAAGCATTCTTCACACTGCTGTTGCGGTCCACAGCAATGTGTGTTGGCGCGGCCGATCTATAGTTGCTCTTTGCTGTCCCAACATTTGCAGAAGGGCGCTGTCCTTTTCTAGATTGTCCATGTGAGCCTTGTGAACCATCGGATTCATGGACTTCCTCGATACCCCACCACAGAAGCTACATCAAGAAAAAATGCGTGCAGTTAGTCAGAAGACCAAAATACCCAATTATATATACCAGTGACACTAGTCACTAGAGTACAGTTTAGATAGCTACACATACTCTTCCCATTTGGATTATCTGAAGGTACACTGTTCCAAGAATCCACAGCATTGGCCACTTCAGAAGGCTTAGGCACGCTGCGAGCATTCTTGAATGGATCCGAGCAACAAGAACACAACCTTGATGACCTGCTGATTCACCGACACCTACCACTTTGCATGAAAAGCTGGCATGCTTTGCAGAGATCACCAGAGCATGCGAGCTGGTCATGGCTCTTTGCAGTGAGCCAGAGATGAGATCTCAGAGCGATGCACGGCACAGACCATGTCCGCAGAGAACCATGGCTTTCCGTGGAGGGCGCGGTCCAGCCTGGTGCACATGATGCAGGGGCGGCCGGAGCCCGCAGATGCGCCAACCTTGTGGCTGTGTAGGATGCCAAGGCAGCCACGTAGAGAAGTATGATCACACATAGCTCGCCGCAAGCGTAGGGACAGCATGGGCCGAACCTGTGCCCCAAGTCTTGTGATCCCGAGCCGTCTTTCGCAGCCATGTCTGGTCGATCAGTTTACATCAAGGTTCGCATACAGGTGGCAGCGCTTTTCAACGAATCACACCAATGCCTCAATGCAGCCCAAGGAAGTTTGATCTTTATTATATATAATATAAGGAGCTTCTGATCCTTTTGAAGGCTGATGAATGGCTGATTGCACGGAGCGAAGTGGAATGGAGGAATTCAAAATTTTGCTCCGATTTGCAGCACAAGTAAAAAAATTCCCTGCAAAAAGGCTGGTTTATGATCCCTCCTTGCGGCATTGACGATGATAAAAAAAAAAGAAAAAAAGAAAACTGCCACAAAAAACATTCCACATTCTCACATCCTCGACACCAAAAATGGGACGACGGATTATGATGCATACCTATGGAGAACCTCGCCGGAGAATCGAATCGGAAATCCTAAAAGAAATTGGGTACAAAACCCGTAAGAAATCGTGGTTTCTTGGCAGGAAGAGGTGGCCGCTCCCTGTTTCTCTCTCTCCCTCCCGCGCGGGAACGAAGAGAAGAGAGAGAAACGAGGGAGCCGAATGCGCTGCCCTTGCAGCGGAAGCCCCCAAACGCGGCGTTCCCTTTCCCTCTCTAATGCCTGCATGCCCAGCAGCGTCAGGCGAGAGGTTTCAGCGCAGCCTCACACGTCCGGAACCATCATATTATCAGATAAGAATCAGAAAAATAGAAACACACATGATTTTCTCGAGGAGGTGACTTTGTACAGCACCCAGACCCAGCAAACCAGCAAATATTCATACACTAGAGCAGCTAACATAGACAACAAACAATAGGTATCTCATGGGGCAAAAGAATAGTACGAATTTGTTTCAGCAAAGCGCAAGCAACTGTTCAATCATCTTGGCACACATATCGTGCTACCCCATCTTCGCTGAATCAACCAAAACTTTACTTCCATATATAGCATATGCTCAGGCTCCCTAGTTTCTACCGTTCAACCCATGAAATGAGTCAAGGATACAACAAAAAGGGGTCTAGAAGTAATCCAGATGAATTCCTTAGGGGTTGAAATTGTAAAGCTAGCAAAAGTCTCAGGATGAATATCAAAACATCTTCTGAATTTACTGTCTCCTGGTATATCCCTGTGTTGCCGGTATTGGTGCTTGGCTATCTTTGGTGGTATGTGCAGAAATAGAACTATTGAGGATACTCAGTAAATCATTTGCAGGCGGCTTTTCTGGCAAACTGGACACTTCGCTGGTCCCAGGGGAAGCAAGAACATCAGCCTGGGGCAGATCTGGGTGCACAGCAAATATGATGGAATGAAGTTGAAACTGTGACCAGGGGAGGTGCAGCTGCTTCGCCATAAAGTTCTAGAAAAAGAAAACAAAAGATCAAAGAGTGTGAAAAGCTGATGTCTATAACAATAGAACAAAATTTAAAAGCATCAACTTAAATTACTATCTCCTCACCTAAAGATAATGTAATCCTAGGTTTGTTGTTTAAAAAAAAAAAAAAAAAAAATCCTAGGTTTGGGCTAAGTTAAACTCTCTTAAGTTCGACTCACGTTTTAGGTTTCTCTTTTAAGTGTGATGCACAGAAAACAAGGAGAGAGATAGAGAGAGAAATAGATATAGAGATGTATTGGAAAAAAGAGAAATGTGTGTCAGGGAAGAGAAATGTATTTGGAAGTGAGTGTCAAATATTGTGGGCCAAATTTTGAATCCTATAAGGTCAAGTATTTTGGAATGGAAGGGAGTGCGCTTATGTTTCCCTCTTTTCCCACTTATAAGACATTTTGGCTTTTCTAGATACATTGTTTTCATATGTATCTAAATATAGTGTATATATTTATGTACCTAGAAAAGCCAAAACGCCTTAAAATTTGAATGGAGGAAAAAAATAGTATCAACATTTGTATCTCTATATAGATTTAATTATAATTATAAAAAATATATTACATGATTAATGAATCTAATGATACTTATTGCACATCATATATTGGCCAAGGTGGAATTGACTCGTCAGCGAGAATTACATTCTTTTTAGGACAAAAGGTTAAAATGATCTCTTGAGTAGTACAACAGCAGAAAAATAAGATGAGATACAAAAACAAGTAAATTTGAACCTTGGCCACTGTACATTGGTCACCCTAACAAAAGTATTCAGTTGTTTCTTTGGTCAACCTCAATTTAAAATCAGGCTACACTTGAAAGACTCAATTGTAAGCAAGATTTGAACGTTAACACTAGAACACACAAGCACACTTAGATTAACATTGAGTGTCTGAACAAGACCAGCGCATCCGCTGAACTTAAGAGCCAATTAGAAGTATTCTTACCCGAATAAGTATCAATTAATCAAATATATTGAACACAGTAGACACTGAACATAGGCATCGACCAAAAGAAACTACTTTTAAAAAAAGAAGTACAGAAAACTTAATTTCTTTTTTATAGGTGTGTAAACAACAGAGCTTTAGGTGGTAAATTTAAGTATTTGTTTATCATATAGCCAGGGAATGTCCTATGTAAATGATTACTATTATCTAAGCAGAGGTATGATAAATTTTTAGAATACCTTTAATCAGCTGCCTGCAGTTAGAACATCTGTTGCAGCACTTCCAGTGATCCACAGACATTGCTCTCAGAATTGCTTATCAAAATGCTCCACCTGCTGGTAACGATTTAATGTATTCACCTTTTTTCACCAGCTGGCCAATGACAGCTTCAGCATAGAATATTGGTAATTTGCATCTTTTTCTTAACCTGTCGTAAAACAACCCGGCCAAGCAAATAGACACAAATCACCTTTTTAGCAAAACAATGAAAACATGTGGTCACAAATAAATAAGACTACTTGACATCATACAGACCTGAGAAGCAACTGCTGTTGATTGACTAGTTGATGGGTGTTGGAGCCAGATGGTAGTGGTAGTGGTGCTTCTGGTCCACATGCAGATACACGACAGTGTAGAAGATTTTCCACAGTAGTTGGCAGGATGCATTCCTGAAGCATGGAGATGCTTCGGCCCACATGCAGAAATACTGGGAGATGGAGGTTGTTCAGTAGAATCTGACGGAGATACCCTAGTTGGATGGGTTTACTTCCATGTAAAAGATATTCCAAACTGTGGATGTTTACCCAGTTTAGTTGAATGACATGTCTGTTTCTGTAGCCGTGCTTGTTGTCCATACACAGATATAAGGGAGGCGTATTCTTTCAACAGAATCTGTTGAATTAACTGAGATGCATACCAAACCATTTTGAAGGTTGTGGTGCTGTAATGCAATTCCATAGGAGCTGGTAGATATGCTTCCATAGGTGATGATGCTTCTGACCCATATGCACTTCTAGCATGGTTTTGGTGGTGTAACAGATCGATATCTCCTGAAAGGTGTAGGTGCTTCCCATCTGTATTCAAATGTATCAGCATGTCAAATAAGATTTCACCCCCCACACACACACACACACACACACACACACACCATAGGATGCCTACCCCCAAATAGCCAGTGTCAATCCATTGTTCATGTTGAAGATCTTCAGCAGATACAGAGTGGTAGCCTGGACTAACTGACACACAGGGCCCCTCAGGGTAGTCAATGTAGTGACATGGGGCATGTCCATGTGTGAGATTGGAATAGGTACCTGAAAAGCAACAAGTCCTCATCATTACATATTGGTGAGCATACAAATGTGCACCATTTCCAGTGCCACTGAAATTGAATAACAAAATGATCAAAATAGTGGCTGAAACTTACATGACGGTCAAACAATGGGATCACACTCGATCAATCCAGGTACTTTCTCTCTTTTCAGATGAGAAGCAATAAGTTCCAAAGCCTTATGCACTCCCCAAGTATGGCAGTCCCCATATTTCAACAACAACCCTATCTTCTTCCAGTGCAACAGGAGGCAGATCACCATCAAAAAACAGTGAATGTAACAAAATTAGATACAGATAAGGTAAGAATCGTGGTTTCATCAAATCAACAGATGTTGTGCTATGACTTATGAGAATTTGAACAATTCATACTTGCCAGTTGCCATGAGCAATCATTTTCAGTGTTAAAGTTGCTATTGCAAGATATGCTGAGAAATCAAGTAAAAAAAATAGTACATGAAAATTAAGGAGCTCAAAAGTTCTAGCACAGTTTTATACTTTACCAGAACTCTTTGAATGTAGCTGAGTCCCAGTTCAGTACAAGAATAGACCATGTACACTGACTTCTCTGCTTGTTCTGTAACTAACAGATTGATTGACTTTTGTCAGAATCAAATTGGTAGGCACAACCATTAAGAGATACGGATATCTTACAGCATATAGAGCACGTGATGTGTCACTAACAACCGCGACAGCAACAGTGCAACACTACATTTCAAAAAGTGCGTCTTCTGCCTAGCGTTGCTAAGTGCAACCATGTTTCATAAAAGATCCAAATGCAATATCAGTTGGACCCCTGTGATGGTAGCAAAACATACTTTATGCTTTAAAACATCAGAATTTAGAGCAAAAGTTGTGCAGCAACAGAGACTAACTATACTTCAGTAAAACACAAAATCTGTTGCTTCCTGACAGATTAGTAGATTACTCATATTCCAATTACGCAGTGCAATAATCCAAAGATACACAAGCTGAGCAGAAGCAAATAGTAGTTTTAAAAACTGAGTTGAGGGGTTGCATCAAATTAAGTTACCAAGGACACGGATGGTTTTCTAAGCTTCCATGATTGAATTAATCAGCACACCATGATCGTAACAAGGCTTGCTACCTGTTCACTTGGTGCAAGAATCCTACAATCACACTATCGGATCCCACATCTAAAGAGTAAGCCGTTAATAGTTTGTTGATATACTAGTAGGGCATCCATGGCGGGAGGTAATGATTCATTAGGCTGTTCCCTTCCAAAAATGATTACCTTCAATCAAAAAAATGGAAGAAAATTTCAGGATTTTTTTTTTTCAATTGAGCCAAAACATAAATCATGTTTTTTCTTCCTCAGGAGCCACCAGAACATATTTAAAAAGAATTTTTAGCTGTAGAGGATCAGATGATAGCTATCTTACAGCTTGCTCTTCCGCACAAAGATGACCACCAATAATATTTAACACAGGCTCTTGTTTCCTCACACAGTCTTCTGACCCTCCTCACCTTTGTGGCCGACATTGCACCGACCATCTGTGCAGGAATCTCAGCATCCTGAAGACACTAGTTCCAGGCCAACCAGGATACTTGTTTTCATCAGCAGAGGAAGTGGCATCACCAGAGTCTTGATCGCCAACGGTACCTAGTTTCCAGAACACTCTGTTCATTCGATTTCCTGGCGAATTCATGAACCTCTTGCTCCTTCGAACTTGACTGCATCCGAGCCATGGTCATCAGCACTGAAGCATCAAACAGACAGACAGCACAGGTGAAACAACGCCCAACAATAACAATAGGTGCATCCTAAATGGGTAGAAGACATTAAATATTAGTGATATATATGTGTTGGCAGAGTGAATGAAAGCAATAAGGATGGGTAATGTACTAATGTTGAACAATCAGGCATTTCCACAGATAAAACAATAGAACCACATAACAGAATAGTATAACCTAATAGGCCCGGAAATAAATGGTACACGCTGTGTATCTCAAATACAATACAAGTGAAATTCACACTCAAATGGCAGTTGTATAAGGCAGCAACGGCTGATGCTCCTCTCAAGCAACAGCATTCACCACCCAGACAATAATCAACTAATCACAGTTTTAGAGTGGCGAAAGGGGACCCAACGCAGGCATCAGGATGAGGAGAAATCCGCATACATAAACCCAAAACTAAAAAGCAAGCATCAGCTAAGAACAAAAAGGAAGAAAAAACAATCCAGCAACAAAGCTTGCGATTGGGTCAAAATTGACACGGTTTTGCACCCCACCCCAAACACTAAAGGGGTCTACTCTGTGTGCAACCCCGTCCCCCCCCAAACCCTAGGAAACGGAAGCGCCGCTCCTATCCGCCGACCGCTCCCCGCTCGCTCCGAACCCGCCGGAGTCCCGCGCCGCCGCCCAGCCCAACCAGAAGACGTGATCCCCGGGACGCGCGCGCGCATGGGAGGCAAGTGAACAGGACAGGTAGTAGGGGAAGAGGTTGCCCCCTTACCTCCGCGCAGCAAGGGGCGGGGGAGGGCGCGTACACGCGGAGCACGTGGAGGGAGGAGGAGGCAATGGGCGGCGGCGGCGGCGGCGGCGGCGAGCCGTAGCGCGTCGGAGCACGTGAGGGATCAAGTGGAGAAAGGAAGAAAAGGGGTTTTAAAGTTGGTGGAGAGCAGGCAGCGACCCCAGCGAGGGGTTTTGTCATTCTTTTTCGATTTTGGATTGGAGCAGACCTCAACTGATACTCCGTCGGCGGCGCAAGGCTGTTTGTTGGGCCCTGTGCTGTGCTGCTTCATAGTGGGCTGGGCTTAAAATGCTTGTGCACACCAATATACATCTATAGATGTGCATTGTCACAAAAATTTGACTTTTTGAACTAATTTCACTTGCATATGCATATGAGTTTGAATCTCAAATTTTGTGATAATGCATATCTATAGATGCACTATAGGTGCGCATAGTTTCAAATTTTTGATAACCCTATATATGGTTTAATGGGTTTTTCATGGATTGCAATCAAGATGTAGTTTGCACTGAAGATTTTTTGCTTTGTTTTCGACCTAGACATTGTGTGTTTATCGGCGTTGTGTGCTAACGATAGGAAATCGGCATTTGGATAAGTGGAAAGTTTTAGGCAGTGTAGTTTAGAATTTAGAAATCACGTATTTAATAATACGATTTTAAACTATGGATAAAGACAGATTTTTGCTATGCATCGGAACATAGATACATAACAAAAGTTTTATATAAAAAAGTCATAACAACTTTCTAAAAAACAGAGGTAGTATTAATTTTGTCCTTTCCTATATTCATCATATATTTCTTTGGTTCATACACCCTCAGGCATGAAACTTTCCTTTGCGTTTGATTTCACAGGAAAACCATACGAAGAAAAAATCCATCCACTACTGAAACCCTCATGTTTTGGTTTTCCTGTGTTTTCTCCTACAGTTCATCCAAGCACCTATTCCTATAGAGCTCATGAGTTTCATTCCTTTGTTGTACATATGCATTTACTGTATTTTCCCTATTCCTACAATTTTTTAAATTACATTGCAATTTTTTTAGAATGTTAAGAATAGATATTGGGGGTAGAGAAAAAAAAATAAATATCCATTAAAACATATATAATAATAACGTAGATTTGTTGGTACAATTGGGGACTGTGGCGGATAATATCAAAATAGTTTTCCTAGATTCTAAATTTATCTTTCAGTAAAGTTGTTTGTGTGTTGGAACTTAGAAGCCATGTTGATGCATAGTTAGTAGAACTTGAACTTGATCTCCTATCAACTAAAAAAAATGCTTAACGTTTAATAAACTCTAATAAAAAAGAACATAGAAATGAAAAAAAAAAAGAAAAGAAGAATTAGGGGCGAATAAAATGGATTTGTTCATGACTACTCTTAAGATCACAGAACAAAAATCTTCAAAGCTTGACAAAAGGACCCTCCTGCTGTTCTTAAGAGAGAACACGACTGCTTTTCTCTGATCTGTTTGTAATCCACAGCCTCAGAACCAGAAAAAAAGGCTCTGTTTTCTGTAGCAGCAGCCAGCAGGAGCACGGTGCCTGAAGGCCGTAGTTTCTTAAGTGCTAAGCCTGGAATCAAAACAGCCGCGCAATGCAATGCAATTATGCAAAGCTAATATAAAGAACACCCCTATAATAATTTGGCTTTGACGGGGAATAAAAAATCATAAACTGATGTCAGAGTCAAGCACTCCTGAAAGAACAAACCTTTTTACTAATCGCTTTCCATCAGCATCAACTCAATGTTATGCTTAATCATAGCCAAAAGAATGCGTAATGATGATGGCCAAAATTCAGAAAGGACTAATTGACTTTTGGGTCTATAATCTTATCTGCTTAGTTATTTATTATTCACGGAATCTTGGTGCCAAGTTTTTGCATAATCATCATAGCTGAGCATATATTACTCATGATTGCGATTAGCGACTAGTTAAATGCATTCAAATGCATGACCATGACAGTCAGTCCCCTTGACATGAACCTCCTTTTGACATTGCACGCAGACATGGTGTTGTGATGTTAGGCAATGCAAAAGATTTGCTGGTGTACTTGCTCAGGCAATTCAAGATGTAGTGTGAAAGCAGCAAGCTCCTCAGCTCTGGCTAGAAAGGGATTGCTTGTGACTTGACGCCATTTACCTGCCACAAAGGTAGCATCATTTGCTTCGCTGCAGGCCTCAGCCTGTATAAGAAAGAAAAAACTGAAGCGATCGGACGGTCTCTTCCTCCTCCTCCTCCTCCATCTTTCCTTCCTTCTCACGATCGTCTTGTTGAGGGAATGTCGTCTGGCGCGAGACCGTCCTCCTCCGGTGGGCGGTGGGTGAGCTTCATTCCCTCAACAGCTCAATCCATCTCTGTTGTGATCTGAGCAACTACTCGTGCTTACTTCTGTGGCAGCAATGAAGTCTTCTTTTTTGTTTGGTAAGTGGTTCCATTCTCGTTTTGAATTTTCAGAGTTCTAGTAAGTTGCTTCACCATGAATCTTCCAGCCGGTTTCCTCCATGAAGCATGGTTTCAGATGAACTCGATACTGTCCATGTCGACATGAAGATTATCGAAGAGGAATGCGTAGAGGTCACACACAGCTTCAGACCTGCATCTTCTCGGTGGGTATGTAATGAACAGAGCAGCACAGTAGGTTTGGCTAATCTTGGGTAGGGCTGGGCGGGTCACCGTGACGGTGATGGTGATGATGACTGGTGGCCTAATCTGCATATCGCTTCTCGTGTCGTCCTCGTTACGAATCTTTTCCGATCATGGAAAGATGTATTTCCCCAAGATTGCTTCGTCAGTCGTCTACACGTGCGCGTGCCATTAACACTCAGCTCTCTCCGTGCGTCCACAGCTGAGCTGCCGGCAGCGGCAGATGCAATGTGCAGGGTGACATGACAAACAGGCAATCATCAATTCCCAAACGCCAATGCTGCTGTACTCTTGAGAAGAGCCACACACGCCAATACTGCCGAGATACGCTAAACTCTGAGCGTGCCAAACTGAACTCTTTGCCTTCTCTTTTCATTTTTTGACCAGGAAACACTTTGCATTACTCATAAACAGTTGTCATTTCGTTGACAACTACATGACGAATACAAATTGGAAGCTAGTTACAACTGGCTACAACAGCCCTAATGCCCTTCCTAGAAATTACCTTAGTGAAGACTTTGACTTTGCAGTAAGTCAATGAAAGGTTTCTAACCACATATTTAGATTCTAAAAAATTCCTTCAGAAACTTTACATAAATGACATCGACAGCACAGAAAAAATGAAGTTCTCCATGTAGTAAAGAAAACTAATGATCCAAACCACAACCACAGTCCACATACAGCTCCAGCAATCACCGAGTAGTAGATATATACATTTTTCAATTTCTTTACTCCTGTCCAATATTTGTGTACCTGAACTGTTGGGACATGATATACGCAATGGAAAGCCACAAAGACCGTAGTTGTTGCTGTAAACTGAAGGATCGGCTATTGTTTGGAGCTGATTACCAGTTGGTATCTCACCTGAGAGCATATTGTTAGAGAGATTTAGTGAACTAAGAGACATGAGTTCTGAGATGCCTGAAGGAATAAGACCAGATAGTTCATTCCATGAGAGGTCCAGGGACTCGAGGAGTTTTAAATTGCCAATGTTAACTGGAATAGCACCGGAGAGATTATTTCTTGATAGGTTCAGTAACCGAAGGCCTTGAAGATTTGTTAGCTCAATTGGAATTTCACCACCGATAGAATTGCCTGACAAATCTATACCGGTCATCAACATAATCGCCCCCTGAAATTCATAAGTCTGCATCTTCCAGCTCACATCAACTCGATCGTCATAAGAAAAGTCTGCTTCTAGGTTTAAAAATCTGATGGTGGACTCTGGATCTCATGTTGAATTCAGTCTGTGGTTCCACCATGGATGTCAAGTTGGTGAGACCATGTGGTATTGGTCCTTGTAAATTGTTGCTAGCCAGGTCCAGAAATTGGAGATGAGAGAGCTGTAATAGCTCCAAGGGAATACTACTGCCATTGAACATGTTGGACCGCAATCGGAGAATTCGTAGCAAAGGTAACTCTGACCCTATCCATGATGGGATTGCACCAGAGAAGTAGTTGTGACCAAGATCAAGGACAGATAGCATCCTCATGTTCTTGATCACAGATGGAAAGTCTCCTGAGAATCTGTTATTTGCTAAATGCAAAAGATTCCAACGATAAACTAGAGTTTGTGGATGAAACGAGTACATCCCCTGAAAGAGTATTGCTGGACAAGTCCATGAACACAAGTTCCTGCAAGTCCCATATGCAGCTAGGGAGCTGGCCAGAAAGTTGGTTGCTCGATAGATCCAAGATTTCCAATGACGTCAATAGGCAAAACGACAGAGGCAAGCCTCCTGAGAAACTGTTACTGTCCAATCGAGCAGTGATTAGTTTGTTACTACGAAAGTTGGGAACACCGCCGGTGAAGTTGTTGCTCGTCAAGGAAAGATAGTAAAGATCACTGAGCAATGACAGGGTCTCAGGCAGCTCACCTTCTAACTGGTTGTTGTTGAGGTCAAGGTCTTGTAGCGCCATCAAATTGCCAATCTCAGCAGGGACCGTGCCTGTGAGGCTGTTTGAAGTTCAAAACCAGTATGACAAGGTGAGTCAGATTCCCTACTGAAGAGGGGATCGGTCCGGTGAGACAATTCTGTCCCAGGTGCAGCATCTGCAAGCTCGCCATGCCGCCGATCTGCGCTGGAATCACGCCGGTGAGGTTGTTGCTGAAGCGACAGCAGCTGCAGCTTCTTTGCTCCGCCGATCTCCGGTGGGATGCTTCCGGTGAAGGAGTTGTAGTGCAGGTAGAGCAGTGTAAGGTCCGGCCAGCTGCTGAAAATGTCAGGTGGGATCGTACCGGGAGAGATGATTTCTTGACAGGAGAACTCCCTCATCCTCCCTCATCCCGACGACGGACGGCGGCAGCGGCCCGGAGAGGTTGTTGACGGAGAGATCCAAGAACTTGAGGTTGGCCATGTCCCCATCTCCGGCGGCAGTTTTGGAGACCAGCCCCGTGGCCTTGAGGTCCAGCCGCTCCAGCATATGAAGCCGGCCAAGAGACGCCGGGATGGCACCGCCGAGGGAGTTGTTGCGCAGAACGAGGACTCGCAACGCCGGCAGCGTCCCCAGCGCCGCCGGGATGCCGCCGGTGAGGCTGTTGCTGGACAGGTCGAGCGAGACGAGGGACGTTAGTTTGGAGATGGCTGTCGGGATGGCGCCGGCGAGGCGGTTGCCGCTGAGGTTGAGCCCCGTCAGCGCCGGGAACGCGGCGAGATCCGGGGCCGCGAGCGTGCCGGCGAGCCCGGCGCCCGGGAGTGCGACACCGGTGACGCGGCCGTTGCCGGCGTTGGCGCACGTCACACCGGCCCATGACTTGCACGCGGCCCCGGGTAACCACGAGGATAGTGGGGAGCTACTTGTGGTGGAGTTGGGCGGTAGCAGAGTGGACTTCCATCGCAGCAGCGCGTCGGCTTCGGCGGCGGCTGGCGATGGAGAGAGACGGTGGATGACGAGCGTTTCAGTAACTGGGACGTCAGGATGCACAAGAAAGACGTTGATTCTCCGACTCCGTGTGCCGGCCATGTCTGCGTTTGGGATTTGGAGCAGCAAATGCAAATGCTTCGCCACCGGTGGACCATTTCGTGGAACCAGTGTGTAGATTTTTCCAAGCAATCTACAAATGTCATGGTCGTCTCTTGTTGTTCACACGGATGGGACGACACGTACGTACTACGAGAAGACAAGTCTTCTTTGTGTTGTGTTCCGTGTCCTTCATCTCCGTGCTTTCCGTTTTCCGTGCCCACGAAACCCGTAATTCCTACAAGATACAGTAAAAAAAGTAAGGGAGCAGCTAACTTACGGCTAACCGTAATATAGGCTTTTCCGGTTAAAAAAAAAAAATAACAAGTGCCAGTAATATAGTCATAACGAATGTTGTCCAAGCACATGATCCCTAGTTCAGGTGGAGGAGAAATGCGGCTGGAGTACTTGGACTGAGTTGTTGCTTTTAAAAAGTGTGTCCACATTGCATGCTTTCATATGGGATTGCAGCTGATGCTACAGATGAGCAGGGGCGTGGACGTAGCCAGCGAGGGGCACCCTGCCCAAGCCCTATGGTTGCTAATCAAGTGGGAGCCCTCCCACCATAGCCCCCACCTTGATTTTTAAGCATGGATTAAGGTGTAGGAGGGGTCCGTTAGGAGGTAGAAGATGATCTTCAACCTCCCTTAGATTATTTTCTAGCTTCGCTGATTGGGGATGAGTACTTGCCGTATAGCTGAAAGTACGCGACTTGAGGCCTCCAGTAGGTTTGTATGCGTGCGCTTGTTGCCATATTTGAAGATCTAATACCCCAGGTACCCCAATGAGGCCGACACGGCACATTTATTGGCACTTTCGCGGGGGAAGGGTTTCTAGCATGTTAGGGACCGTCGATTGTATGCACCGGTGTGGAAGAATTGTCCATTCGAGCACCAGGGCAATACAAGGGACATGTGAACAAGCCAACTATCATTTTAGAAGTGTAGCTTCTCACCGACCGGATATGGCATGCATTTTTTGGAATGCCCGGTCTCACAATGATATCAACGTTTCACCGCCGTTGTTTGAGAAAGCGAGAGGGCAAAGCTCCAAAGGGTCAACTATACCATTATGGCCATGATTTATAATATAGGTTACTATCTAACGGATGTATATACCCCTCATGGGCAACTCTAGTGAAGACAATCCCCTCGCTTCCTATGGTGTGGTGTTTTGAGAACCGGTATCTCGGCACCCAAGAATAATATATAGGGTACGGCGCTCCCCACCGATGGCGCGCAGCGAGCTTGGAAGACGAGGGTTTATCCCGGTTCAAAGCCATGGGGCCCCACGCCCGTGTCAGCTTGTGACCTTTCAGACTCGCACCAATTGTGCACAAGAACCAAAAAGATTTACAAGGTGATCGGGGGAATAAAGAAGGACTTCAATCCGGATGAGTTGGCTAAGTGTGAAAACCTAGCGGAGGGGATCCGTTTATGTCGGGCATTACTTCCTCCCTTTTATAGTGTAAAGGAGAGATAATGTATACAATACGTGTCATGTATAAATGCTACGGTGTCTACTATCCCGGTCATATGGATCATGCCCCGAGTTCAACCTCGGGTTCCCCTGGCGGGAGTACCTCGCGTGGACGCTGTCTTGGAGTCTCTTGTATTCGTGGTCCGCTGCCCGAGGGGAGGGCCTCCCGAGGGCCAAATGGTGACCCTTTGATCCCTTTACGGTCCACAGTTGGCTTGGTCTCAAGGCCATGGCGTGGTGTCGACGCCCCGAGGGTCCTTGTACTCGCGTCGTGGAAACGGCCGCAAGCAAATGAACAAGTGGAGTTGTGTTTCCCCCTCGTGCGGTGACGGTTCGATAACTGCTCCCTTTATGTCCCATCAACGGGAGTGCGAGGAGATAACAGTGTCAGCGAATCGACAGGGCAATCGATTGCCCTCGCTCATCGCAGCCTCCGGGCGTGCATTTTAATGCGGCCGCTCCCCACTCACCGTTTTTGGCTTCCCAAGGCGCGCCCAGGTGGTGTTTTCCGGGAGAGGGAAGAGCCCGTGAGCCGTGGTCCCCCTATCCTTGGGCGAGGCGGAGAAGTTCCGCCCCGAGGGTCATGGTCCTCGGGCAAAGTGCAGGACCTGCCTCGTGAGACCCCTGCGCCTCTGGGCGAGGCGAACTTAGTCCTCGAGGCTCGCCCCTCGGGTCGGAGTAAGTGGCGTAAAAAGCGGCTGTTCTCGGCCGGGCGTCGTAGTATGCGAGCGCATCTTGGCCCGTATGTGGATGGGCCTCGATAAGCTTTATCAAGGGAATTGTCTTCCCCAGCTCTCTTTCTATACTCATGATGATTCTCGTTGGTCCTTATTCTCATTATTTTCCTGAGGCTTCACTCGGCCCCTCCGTGCCTATTGGGGTGTTTTAGTAAGTTGGGCCTCACAAATCGTTGTTTGGAGACGGGCCGCCTTGGGCTTTTAAAGGGGGCCCAAGAAGGTCTCCGTACATTAAGTCCTTCTTAAGAGATCTGCCGGACTTGGGGCGGCCTTCATTCCTGAAACGTCTTTTTTGGCCCAAAACCGCGTCTTGGGTCATCAACTTCGATTATGCGTCTTCCCATGATCCTTCTTCTTGGGCGAGGCGCGCCCATCCTTCATAGGCTTACTTTCCTAGGGCCCATTATTATTTTTTATCCCCGACAAGTGGCCCCTTTAGCCCCCGGGGTGTAGGAGCGTCTTTCGCCGGGGTTTTCGCAATTGTTTCTTGATTTTTGTTTTACCTTGGGTCTTGGGTGGTGCTTGGAGTGGCTCCGCAGGTTGGAATTTCCTCGCAGGCCTCGAGGAGGAATATTTTAATTCCTCGTAGGGCTTTTTCTTACGCTGGCCAAGATTTGAACTACCCACTAATCTTATGCAAGGTGCATGGAGGTCCGGAGATGTGGGGCGGTCAGAGCCAGCGCTTATGTGTCAAGGTCGTTCCAAACCTCTCCGCTTTTTACTTACGCTCCTTTGTCGCCTTTTCAAAAGGGAGGAGGATGGGGGTTGTGTCAGCACTCCGCCCGTGAGCCGAGCATGGCACACCCCATTGAGCGTTGTAACAGAAATCTGCCGAGAGCCCCGTGCCTCCGCCGTCAGGGTCCACCGTGTGGTCCGTGACCTCACCCAGAAAACCTCGCATCACTTAGGTATCCGGTCCCGACAGTCGGGCCCCGAGGGCGGGCCTCCCACGGATGGGACATCTCCGTGAAGCGGTTACCGTAGCCCAGATACGCCCAGAAATCCCAAGCCCCGAGACTTAGGCCCGGGCCGGCCGCATTTCCCTCCGCCCTGCTCGGTCGCCCGAGAGAAACCGGAGGGCCCAAATTTTAAGATCCTCCGACCGTATGGTGAGCTCATGGCTCCTGCGTTTCCTTCTAGAGGTCATGCGGTCGCGGTGATGTTTTATTCTTCGCCAGGTCGGCGCCTCCCTCGGGAGGCATTTGAGTTTGGCGGCGGCCTTGCGTTTTGACCCTCCGGCACGCGTTCGTCCGATTCCGGCGCACTTTTTCGTGCGCCCTCATACGCGGTATTATTAGCCGCTCTCATTGGATAGGGCCTGCCTCGCACGCCGCGCAGGCCAGCCCACCGCGCGACCGTCCACCGGGTTCTTCGGGTTGCCCGACCCGAGATACGCTACACGCCCCCTTTGTGCGCGCAAGGCCACCTTGGTCGATCGCTTTTTCTCCCCTATATATATTGAGCTTGCCGGTGTCGTATAGATCCTTATCTCCTCCCCGTATAGAGCTCTTTCTAGTGTCTTCCTTGGTTCCTCGCAAACAGGAAGAAGAAGGTGGACGGACTGAGAAGGGGATCTAGATTGGTCATACCTACCGTGTTTTTGTTGTAGAAGAAGTCCATGGCGCCGCAGAAGGGGAGGCCGCCCTTCCTCTCGATCCCTTCCGTGGGCCTAGGTCGCTTGCGTGACGGAGGCGTAAGCCGCAACGCCAGGTGGATGAAGGTCTTGGGCGCCGCCGCCCGATAATTTGCGCCGGAGTGGCCGGTGCCCCGATGCGCGCCTCATGAAGAACCGCAACCATCACCCGATATATCCTCACCGATGGATCATCATAGGCGAGCTTTGGTGTGCCCAAGCATGTCGGTTTATGCGCGATCTTGTACTATTATGGTGTCGAACTCCATCACATCGCCCCCAACTCACTGCCCAGCGCCGATTTCGCTACTCTTGTGAGGGATTCCTAGGAATCAACCTCACCGGGAGTTATGGCGGTGGTTCTTCACCCCGAGTACCGGAAACCGAGGTCGCCGAGGCAAGCTGCGCGGGTTGATCTTGCATCATTCACTCAGGACCTTCGCGTGATGAATATATTCCTTCGCCTTGCCTACTCAACAAGGGGGTGGCGAAGAGTGGTTTTATCTTTGAACGACGAGGATGGGCGCCTTGCTTTGGGGGCGTGATTAAGGCTAAGTCAAACCCCGGCATGACGCCCTCCTCACCGCATTATCGCCATCTGGATGGCCTCCCGATCGGGCTATTCTCCTTCCGTGAGAAGGGTGTAGATCTTGGCGTGATTGTTACCGCCTTCTCTCGTCACGGTGTTGCCTTTGATGGCTCGCCCCTTGTGTCTTTCGCGCATGATGGGGGAGGTGGATCTTTACAGGCACTTTCGGATGTCGTTTGAC
Source organism: Hyparrhenia diplandra (assembly GCA_015847255.1). Lineage (NCBI taxonomy): Eukaryota > Viridiplantae > Streptophyta > Magnoliopsida > Poales > Poaceae > Hyparrhenia > Hyparrhenia diplandra. The sequence goes on from JADLZK010008672.1 coordinate 21,323, forward strand.
AACCTTTAGGGGATGCTCGGACGCCGAAATTCAGAGTTGGCGTGTTTTGGGGACAAGACTCGAGGAAATTCCTAAAATTGCAATTCACCCAAACCAAGGGTATATTGGCGCCGTAAGATTTTAATCATCTTCTACATTTTGCTTCAACTATTTTTCCTTTCTTTATTTGGTTTCTTTGTTTTGATCTCCTTTTTCCCCTTTCAGGGAATTTGGTATACAAGTGAATCGCCTCGCCGCCCGCCCAAGACCGGTAGGGATGCTTTATCACCGTAACGCAGCATGAGCGTTGTGGAAGGCTCGGGTGAATGGAGAAAAAGGCCCGGGGAAGGTCGCTTTTGGAACCATCGCTGGCCATGAGCGTAGAAGACGCGGGTGAGTCGACCAATCTTCGACGAATCGGTCGGCCGTCGTCGCCGAGGTGGCGCGGAATACCCAAGACCGTCGGGGCCAGCGATGGGGGTATTTCCTCGCTGCCCCGGATGGATGAAATACCGCCAACAGCGCTAAGCTGTCGGGCGGTGGTGAAGAATCTCTTAAGGGTGAAGGGATGCCGGTGACCTCAATTTTTCGTTCTTGAATCGCGTGTCGGTAGGATGCCGCTAAGCTGGCTGTCAAGGGTGACCCATAAATTTCTTGAGGTGGGGGCAAGTAAGCGAGAACCCGTATCCTGTCACCGTTCTTTGACCGTCGGTGGCGATGGGACAACAGTGCTAAGGGTCATCTTCCGTCCAAGCCTGCTTTCCGTTCTTACGCTCGTCGAAAGCTACCGAAATCTCGTAAGTTGAGTCATCCTCTTTTGTCTTTGTCACCCTTCCTTTTGTCGATTTGGGGGTCGCTTTTGTTTTCCACGCGAGAAGGGAGGGGAGGTGCTTATCCCTGCATCCCGGGCGGCTCGACTGTGTTAGACTTTTCTCGGTGTTGGATCATGGCCGCTCTCGCGGTGGATGCTCCTTAAAGGTCACCATCTTCTTTGGCGTTTCCTCCTTTGGCGTAACGACAGGCCTAAGGAGGCTGATATCTTTACTTTGTTTTCTAGCCCCATGGCGCAGAGGTACCTTCCTCCTGGGCGTTGGGTCACTTTCGGGGTGGATGCCTGTGCCTCGGATAGATCTTCCTTTTGCCTCCCTACTCCATCAGTTTGGTGATTGCTACTAAAAAGTCACATTAGGGAGATACCTCGGGACAAGGGGCGTCGGGAATGAGTGCTATGGAAGTGGACTTTTCCCAAGAAAGTAACTTGTATCTTGAGAGGATACCTGCAGCTTGCTTGAGAAAATTCCCAAGAGGATCCATCTAAAGTTGCCGAGATTTCAACCTCCGGCCAATGGCCATCATGGTGCCCCACATTTGGTAGCCCTTCAATCCTCCACCAGCATCTCCCTTTGGCCGGAGGGGGTCCCGTGACCACGGATCTAGAGTTCCATGGTACCCGTGGGTTAGTTGTGATGGCCCCCTCGTGTTTCTTTTTTGGTCTAGTTTCCCCTCTCGAGGGGATTCTTTTGCGCCCCGATTTCTCAGACCTGTAGCGTATGTAAGTTCGCACGTCGCTGACATCTCTTATTGAATACTTTTTATATGTCAACTAAACATGAAATAAGGGCATAAAATGAATATCCACATAGACATAGGGCTTATACTAACAATTTCCATGAGTTTTGGTGAATTATATATTTATCGTGGATTAAACAGAAAAGCCCTGATATTTGAAGCCCCACGACACAAAGACGTGATCCGTGGGATTTATATCAACTTGAAACCCACGTAAGAACATTCCAAGACACCGAGACAACGCAGAAGAAGCCGGGCCCACCTCGGGCAAGTATGCGAGGCGCCGAGGGCATGGCAAAGCGGGCGCGCTGGGGCCCACATGTCGCCACAAACGGCACGGTTCCAAACCGCCTATGAGGAGCAATCTAGTCCATCAATCAAGGTCGGTTTGATCCAAGGGTTGTCGTGGCACGCCTAGGGCTATATAACAAGAACCCCCCCCCCTCGGTGAAACCCTAATTCATTGTAATTCATTATCAAGTCATTCAAGCCAAAGGTAAGTAGAAGAGAGCTTCTCCACCGTAGATTAGGTAGCTACTTGTCTAGTTCTAGTTCTTCTAGTTCTAGTTCCTCTAGTTAGATTAGCAAGTCGATTCAAATAGAGCTGGGTGTTGCCAACTCAGATTCTCGATCTTCAAGTCATTACGGTGATTATCTTGTATCCATGACTTTATTCTATTTCAATATTAAGTGTTGGTTTGCTATGTTCTTAGTTTATTCTAGTAGTATATTTGATATGGTCATGATTAATTATGAGTTCATGTATCTATTCAGAGAGCTTTTAATTCGAATCTCTAGAGGGTTAGGTGATAAAAAATAATTATGTAAGCATGGTGCTTAGATATGATCTATTCTGCGGATGCATCTTATAACTGGTTGTGTGGTAGATCGGGTGTGATATTCCCGTTGAGTCCTTTGGAATCCATCCCTCGCTTATAAGACTAGTTGAACATGGTTTTGGGGATTATCTTGTTTTGTTCTTGGTTCTCCTCATAAATCTTCGTGGATGCATAGATTCATGGTTGTTATGTCAGAGATATGATGGTATATGACCTAGGTAGATGTTTGACTTAGTAGATTTAATGCTATATAAGAATTCGCCTCTTAACGTAAGTCCATGTTAGTTTGAGTAGTGAGTAGTCTATGCCTATATCTCTCGCGGTGTTAACTTTGCCTTTGTTTATCACTTATCATATCATTATTGGCTTAACCCGCTAAAGTAGTGTTAGTGACCGATCTCTCATATAAGTTTGCTAGCTAATAATCGTGATCGTATCCCATCCTTATATTCCTCTCGTGGTAGAATTATAAATGATAAACCCGATCCTCGTGGTGAAATGTGACAAGTGTTATTTTATTACAGGCGCTTAAACTATGATAATTTAATGATAGATATATTTGTTTAGAGAAGATTGCAAATCAAAGACAATCACATGTAGCACATATAACATTTCTAGCATTACTGCGAGGATGACAACCTAGCCTATGGTAAAGCTATGAGATGGAGAAACACCGAGTGCCTCTCGCTCATATGGCCTTAGGTGAGATTAACTCCACCTATTGGTTGTAGTGATGTTAAGAAGTACCAACAAGCATTTTCTCGCTGCCATGTTTGGGAGGAAATAATGGCTAACTAGAGATATTATTAGAAAGAAACTTATGATGAGGTCTAAACTAGGCACTTTTACTTTAGCGGTGATTACCCTTTTGTTTTTTTTTGTTTATAATTTATACGTGGTTTATCATAAAGGATTGATTGAGATTCACTTCACTTCGCTCATCGAATAAAGTCAGCTTAAGAGGAAGCATACAATCAACTTTTAAAGCTATGGGTGAAAGGACTTTTACGAGAGTTCTCTCGCCCGAAGCAATGAGAACATTCAAGACCGACCAAGATTTCAAACTAACAATCTTGAGTTTGAGCTCAAGCCCGCCTTCATCAACATGGTTCAAGCTTACCAATTCGCTGGAAGGATATATGAAGATGCACGCCTCATCCTCGTAATTTTCTCGAGATTGCCAACACCTTCATTATCAAGAATGTTTCCCCGAGATATCATATTATCCCGCTTATTCCCATTCTCATTGACTCGAAAAGCGGGTTATGGTTCTATGCTAATAAAGATGAAATCAAGACATGGGATAAATGTTCAAAAGCCTTCTTATCAAAAATTCTTCCCTATAGGCAAAACCAATGCCTTACGAGGAAAAATTACAAATTTTCAGCAGAAGAAGGGAGAATCAATCAAAAGCATGGCAACGTTTGGAAGAATACATATCGATTGCCCCCATCACGGAATGGATGATTGGTTACTCCTACAAGGATTTTATCATGGATTATCAAGAAAAGGTCAAGAGCATTTGGACGCAAATTACTGGAGGATCATTTTTGTCACTCACTCTTAGGAAAGTCAAGCACTTATGGAAAAGATATCAAAACCAAGGTGGTCCCAAGATAGCACTCAACACCCCATCAAATCAAGAAATACCGTAAGAAGTAAATGCAAAGTTGTCAACCAAGATGGATGTGTTATTAAATTGGCTTGAAGAAAGAGCCAATTACAAAAAGGATCGCCAGTTTTACAAGATTATATTGATTCAAAGATCGACTCAAGCCTCGCCGCTCACAATTCCAAAGTACAACACAATCAAAACAAGGATGGAATTCACAACCTCGATCCAATAACCAAGGTAAGTACCAAGGTAATATTCCCAAACAACCATCTTTAAGAGAGTTAATTGAAGAGCAAGCTAGAATTAATGATGATTTTTCTAAGAAGCTTGTTGCTAATGATAAGGTTTTAGAAGATATAAATCTTAAGATGGATAATTTTTAGTTGCTTTAAAAAGAACAGTTTGTTTATAATAAAAAGATAGAATCACAAATAGCAAAATTGTTTGCTACCACCGCTAACCATGAGCAAGTACACAATGTCACGACTAGACGTGGTAAGTCCACACGTGATCCACCATACCTGTGAAGAACAATAGAAAAGCCAGTTGAGAGCACCACCAAGAACACCAATGGTACCCCCAAACCATCTAAGAAGAAAAGGATGATGAAATAGAAATTTTGCCTCAGACCCACATGTGATGAAAGATTTTCATGATACAACCTTCATACCATATCCCGTAAGACAATGTAAACCCCAAGTGGATGAACAATTTGGAAAATTTGTAGAGGTAATTCAAAAGTTATACATCAATATCCTCTACTCGATGCTATACAAGTCCCTACCTATGCAAGATACCTTAGAGATATTTTGAACAAGAAGAGACCATTACCCACTATGGAGGTGATCAAGTTAATAGAAGAATGCAAAGTTGAGGCCATCCTCAATGAACTACCAAATGAGAAGAAAGATCCCGGATGCCCCACCATTGATTGCTCCATCGAGACCAATATTTTGATAATGCACTTTGTGATCTTGGAGCAAGTGTCAGGATGCCAAAATCCGCCTTTTGACAAACTCAAAGTAATAATGATCTAGTCCCAACTTCAATTTCTCTCAAGAACCAGCGTATCAATCCATCGATATCCATCGTGAATTGCCGAGAACATACCAAGAAAAAAATTAGAGGATTCTTCGCACTGCGGACTTTGTAGTCTTGGATATGCAACCGTGATTCACGAAGTTTTGATCATTCCTAAGACCTTTTTCTCGAAAACGTACCTAATGCACACATTGATGTCACAAATTGGGAAATCACATTCAACCTAAATGGAAAGGAAGAGAAATTTGCTTTCAAGCCAAGACCGAACCTCGCCTCTTCAAGAGATATGATTGAAAAAAGAAGATTTATCATCACCATCTCCTAATACGAGAATGCACCCGATAATTAAAAAGAATTGACAAGCCTAGTTTGTGAACTTTAAACTACAAACCTCGCCAAGGTATGTCAAGAATTATCCTTAAATTCTTTTATACATCGAAAAATCAAATGCCCCATATAAATAATTTTGTGGAGTGTTAAAACCCATGAATACATTTATTGTGGTGGCCCAAAAATATTTATTCTTGCATTCCTATATTTATTTCCTCGCATTATATACCAAAATACCAAAAATATTTCATCTAGTGGAGGACCCTACTTGTCATACACTCAAATTCTCATTCCACCTAACTTGGACAAGACATATCCCACTCAAAACCTCACCTACCTCCATTCACCTTGCCCAGAGATGCTTTTCCACCAAGAAAACCCACCTAACTCATGCACCTGGGGCAAGTAACATGCAAAGATGGAGGAGAGGACAAAGGGCCCACCACCGTATGGCCCTCCACTCAATCGTATGGCGCAGGCCTCCCTCTCTCCCCCTATAAAACCCACATATCCTCGGTTTCTCTTCACCTCCCTCATTCCAGAGCTTCCGCCCACTTTGAGATTCATAGTTCTTCATTCCGCAGAGCTTTGGCTTAGTTGAAAGAAGAGAGAAAGAGAGAAGAAGGAAGGAAGAAGTAGTTCTTGAGTAGTAGTAAAGATCTTGAAGAGGGAGAGAGTTTTTTTGTTAAGAAGAATTAGAGGAAATGCCGTCTTAGTAACCAAGCTAGATTAAAAACTTTGCTAGGGGAAGTTCTCACCAAAATAAAATCAATCAAGTAGTATCTTTTCTGACGACTAAACCCCTCGGCTACTAACTTTGGACAGCTAACCCCCGATTACTTTCTAACCTCTCTACTAATATTTATTTTGTTTTGTGCTAACCCCTATTTTTCTAACCCCTCGCTAAGCTAGTACTTGTCTTGTTTTGTTTTGTTTCGCGGGATTGTTTTTTGGCAGATGAGTTTCTTTTGGATTTGGCCAAAAGTCCAAGCGCTTAGAGAAAGATGGCTCCTCATCAAGAGCCCAATCGAGATGAGCTTTGGGACGTAAGCTCCACCAACTAAGATCCCGATGACCGGACAATGATCTTGGGCTACATATCGCGGTAAGAGCCGGCAAGGTACAAAGACATGAAGAATCGAACTTTTCACGCACACGCCGGTGCTAGACCCCCGATTTCATGCATGAGATAGGTATGCTTTCAATTTAACACAATTTTCAAAATCATGGGGTGGTAGAATTTTTTGGGAAATTGTCGAGCAAGGTTCTAGGCTATTGACCCTTGAATTTCTTTTGCACTTTGCGCCTTTTATAAAATGAAGGGATACACTTTTAGACTCTTTAAAGAACAACATTCCCCTTTAACGGAGGGGTCTCAACGATGCCCTTGGTTTTGAACCCGCTTACGCGTTATTTCACTAGATCAAGCTCTACCGATTTTAACCACTTGACAATTTGGAAGGATCTTTCCGTAAAGATTCCTTCCAAGATGCCAAAGCCAATGACTTACACATACCTACCCTCCGCTTTTTTCCACAAATGGATGTGTTTTTACTTTGTTCCCAAAGAAGGACACTAGAAGTGTTAGATTGGGAGACTTGCAATTAATGTCTTATTTGTTATTAAACAAAGGAAAGTCTCCCCCCGTTATCCTCATGGCACAACATTGGCTCAACTTACCCAAGTTGGTAGGAACAATAGAGTGCACCTCACTTATCACTAAAATTGCAAATCATCTTAAAATCTTGAGGATGCCTCTCGCTCCTTTTATAGAAAAGAACAGGCGCTGATAGGCTACCCATATTTCAAGCAAGTACACACATGGTGAGAAGGGAAGGAAGTATTTACTATATGAAACACCCCGCATTGGGGAATCCAGCTTACCTAACCTCGATCTTGCCCTTTATCGCAGACAATAACTTCTTGCAAGGAAATGTACGTGCATAACCAAGAAACATACCGAGGACCATGCCACAACGCCAAGCAACAAAGACATGAACCAAAGGTGGATGGGTGCGCATCCAACCCTCAAGAAGGAGCAAAATTTTACACAGATATCGATCGGCACCAACCAGACCTTCCAAAGCCCGCCACGCCGCCCCACAAGAAAGCCCAAATGACCAATCCGAGACGACGCGATCCGTCAGCGAGACCTATCATGGAAGTGGATACTTCCACCCACCGCTGTGTACATCACGCCTACCTAGGACATCCTCGTGATTACTAACCAGCTCAGCTCTTTTGTAGGTTTCTGACAACACGAAGCACAATTCTCCAAGGGATCTACACCAATCGCCCAAGGAATTCAAGCAGACCGCACTCACCCACATCCGTGAAACGTAGAGCATGGAACACTAGAACTGATCGTGAGCATCTCCAACATCCAAGAGACACTAGGGCACCACACGTACTGCCGTAGACACCTACACGTGAAAAAAAAGCGCGGACATCGCCGCTAGAACACCCACATCAAGAACAAGCTTGGGGAAGGCTACTCCCACTCAACCGTAAGTCTCAATCACTGTATTTATTTATCTATTTATTTTCTATATTTTAGTTGTTTGAGGTTTGCTAAAAAAAAAGAAAAAAATGAAAAAAAAAAATGAAAACAAAATAAAAAGAGTGTGTACAAAAGTTTGCTTTTAACTTTTTCTTTTAATAAATAAGAAGAGCTAAACAAAGAACTATCTCTGCTTTGAAATGATGAATAGTTGCTCCGCTTGACTTTCTTGCAAATACTACCTAGCATTGGTTTAGAGTTCTCCCAATTTATGGACACGATCTGCTTAAAACCTCAAGATTTGCCTTGAGCTTGAAATTTTGTGGGAGCATACATCTAAGCTAGTCTAAGTTATTGACGGATATGATATAAGAAAGTCCGAGCTACTATTTATCTTGTTCTTAGTAACACTAAATTCGAGATTTGATTGTGAAAATTTTAAAATTATTCTATGATGAGTTTCCTACATGACAGAGAGCTTCAAATTCTACCACAAAACCAAATATATGATTCTAGATAGGAAAAACACCTTTATTTTGACTACTTGCTTTGCATTGAGTTTTGGCAACCTCTCGTGATCCTTAGGAGCTTGTCATACAAAAATTCACACTCTACATATATACTACTTCTAATCCGAAGTAGACAATCGCTTTTTGCTAGCCTTCATGAAAAATGTTCTACTTCTACATTGAGTGGACACCAAAAATATTCTCTTTGCTATGAATCCAAAAACCCCATTCATGCTCCATGGATTTCATATCTATTATCTCTCAAATATTGTTGAAAAAAAAGAAACTTGGGGCAAAAAAAAAAAAGAAAAAAAAAAAAAATGGACAAGTGTCCTAGCAGTAGAGCCTACCTCCTAAAAAAAAAAGAAAAGAAGAATAAGAGAGTTTAAAAAAATGGACAAGTGTCCCATGTGAAAACAATGGGTACTTAGATGTCTAAAAAAAAAAAAAAAAAGGAGCTAGCCCAAGTTTTCTTTTTATGTCTCCTCAAACTTCCTAAAAAGAGAGAGATCACTTTCTTCAAAAAGGAGCATAGTAGAATTAGGATTACATTCCATCTTCATAATATATCCACCTCACATACATACATCCCATACACCTACATTGTATGACTTGTTCTTTGGATCCATCGCTTAACTTTACAATATATGCTTTGCAAGTATGAATAGGTCGCTCCCCACCTTAGAAATAGGATGAGAGAAGGCGTGGTAGAACCGCCATGTCCCACGTATACCACATACACTTCAAGAGAGAAAGCACCACATCATTGCCTTGGTAAGGATCCAAAAAATACCACATATGAGAGACTTGAAAGGGTCATACAATGGAAACTCGAAGTTTTATTTCGAAAATATTGGAAAACCTGCAATGAGGTGAATCCAAGAACTTGAGACATAGTACTTGACTAACTTGTTCTATCTTTCAATCTCCCTTTAGATTTTAGTGCATATAAAAGCCCCATATTTTTCGTGTAATATAGGTGAGTTGAAGGTTAGAATGGTTTCACCCTTTCTTGAGAAGAACTTTTATCAATGATCACGGAATTTGTGAGGAGCTCAAACGTAGTAGCAACTCCTAGTCCATTGTCAAGTTTGGCTTTGCTAGGGACTAGCAAAGGTTAAGCTTGGGGAGCTTGTTGACATCTCTTATTGAATACTTTTATATGTCAACTAAACATGAAATAAGGGCATAAAATGAATATCCACATAGACATAGGGCTTATACTAACAATTTCCACGAAGTTTTGTGAATTATATATTTTCGTGGATTAAACAAGAAAAGCCCAGAGATTTGAAGCCCCACGACACAAAGACGTATCCGTGATGTATATCAACTTGAAACCCACGTAAGAACATTCTAAGACACCGTGAGACAACGCAGAAGAAGTCGGGCCCACGCAAAGGTGCTGTATGCCGAGGGCATGGTAGGCTGGCCGCACACTGGGCCCACATGTCACCCACACGGTTATGTCGGTTCCAAACCGCCATGAGGAGCAATCTAGTCCATCAATCAAGGTCTGGCTTGATCCAAGGGTTGTCGTGGCACGCCTAGGCTATATAACAAGACCCCCGACCCCTCGGGTGAAAACCCTAATTCATTGTAATTCATTATCAAGTCATTCAAGCTGTGCGTATAGAAGAGAGCTTCTCCACCGTAGATTAGGGTAGCTACTTGTCTAGTTCTAGTTCTTCTAGTTCTAGTTCCTCTAGTTAGATTAGCAAGTCGATTCAAATAGAGCCGGGTGTTGCCAACTCAGATTCTCGATCTTCAAGTCATTACGTGATATCTTGTATCCATGACTTTATTCTATTTCAATATTAAGTGTTGGTTTGCTATGTTCTTAGTTTATTCTAGTAGTATATTTGATATGGTCATGATTAATTATGAGTTCATGTATCTTTCCCCAAGGGTGTTGTGTGGTAACGTCATATCCCCGAAGAAAAGTGCTGACGCTGCTTTTAATTGACCCGAGGTAATAAAGAAAGAGGGGACTCCTCGGTTATGTTTCATGCCGATTAATGCAGCCCATACACATCCATCATCTCCCATTCTCCTTTCTCCCTTTTCATTATTACAAGGTTTGCTAGCCTTAATGGATGGAACACTCCTATTTTTACCGGGCCGCTAGTAAAAGGGGTGATTCATGACTCGATCATTACATCACCCCCAACGAAAGTGGGGATCATAATAATCGCTTATCATACGCCCGAAGTTCGGGGTCCACAAAAGCTCGTGCCGCCGACATATCCAAAAAATTGATGCCAATCATGAAGCTCCCAAAGAGGGGCCGCGAGGAGTGGAGGGGGGTGCCGTCCATCACGGCGTAGTAGTTCTTCTATGGGGTTGGCGTGGTCGCCGCCGATCAGAACTAACCTAATTTAAACACCGTCAACACAACACCAAAACAACCTAGAAATAGGGATTTCAACTAACATGTTCCAAAGTTTTGGTGCTTATTTGGACTTGCGGTGTACCAACTCAAGAATAACCACTTTGGGCCAAAAAATACAAAGAAAAAAAAGAAATAAAACCAACAAATGGAAAAAGGCTCAAAGAAGCAAATGGCAAGCCCAAACAAGAATCGACAAAACGTTAAAACCAAAGTGTGGCCAAGACCACCGTGACGACTTTTCACAAAGAAGGAGGCCCACCGCCGAAGCCCGAAGCCAAAGAAGCCCAAAGAGGGTGCGCCACAAGCACTGGTGGTATGCCAGCGGCCCCTCGCTAAGGCTGTTCAAGCCCATCTTCGAGGAGGCGTTTGTTACCTTCCATCCAGCACTCACCGACGTTGAATGGTCGGTTTGGCAGATTTGGAAGGTGTCCTAGGTCGGTTTTGGTGTTTTTAACATTTAGGCCCCTCCCCTTGTGTATAAATAGCCTCCTCCTTCACCTCCTCTCAACAACAATTCCAAGGAGAAACCAAATTAATTTGTGCAAGAGAGTAGAATTAGTTCTTCTTCTTCTACTTCTTCTATATCTTCTTCTAAATTCTAGAGAGTGAGAGAGGGAAAAAGCTAGAAAGAAGTTTTTGTTCTTTCTACCCTGAGTCGCTTGCCGGCCTCGGTGTTCCGCGGGTTCCTAGGAGGACGGAGTGTCGGACTTGCCTGGCATTCGCCCGCTTTGTATTCTCCGCAAGCTACTTACACTTTGGTAAGAAGTCTTGTGATTATCTTGCAGCTATTTAATTTCCTCTGATATTTCACCAAGCTGTAGACTTATGGATTGGTAGATTGTCTCGCTAAGAGCGCTAGTTCTTGGTGAAGGAACACTTTGACCTGGGGAACCTTGGCCAACATCAAGAATCGCGGACCAATAGTGCAAACGTGGTGTTTGGACTAGCGCTCACCTACCTTTTATGGAAGCATCCCACGGTTGAGGGGGTAGGCTACCGGGTCATGACAAGCCTTGACCGCCCCTTTGAAATCCCCCCACGCCTCGGGCCGCGGACGAGAGCTAATTGCCAGAAGTGCCCGGCTTGGGCTTTGGGCCGGTGCCCAGTGAGTAGACAATGACTTTTAGAAATCACCGGCCCCGAAAAACTTAGCCTATAGATACCTCGCTACTCTTAGAAAACAAACCCTTGCCTTAGGTTGACACGTACCGAAAAGCCGGGCCAAGCGACCGCCCTTGTGTAAAAATACGATACCCCCGCTACCACCCGGTGAAGTGCTACAACGGTATTTCCGCGCGCTATGGATTTCTCAGCGCGGCTAAAAAAACACCAACAAGAATTTCTCGGCGCCGCTGTCGGACTCGCTTGTCGAAGTTGTATTTCAGCCTAGTCGAATTCGGTGATCGTAGTATCCTTAAAACAAAAATACCAAAAACAATCCCCGTTACTCATGGAGCAACTTACCCTACAAATCCGGTTCGGGGCTCCTAAGGGCGAGCTCATAGAACCACGCCTATCCGCCGGCCAATCACAGCTTCGTGATTATGAGTCCGCCCGCTTTATAGCCATGAGCCAGCAGCCCAGCCTTTTCGTGCTCGTAATATGAAAACCCCTACTATCACTTACGGGAGTTTGAGCAACCGCGGGTCGCCCGACAATTGCAGGCATGACACACTACACGCTGAGGTGGAAGTTGTTTCCGCTTCTCTTCACCAGAGGGCGACTCAATGGTACTTTCCATAACGTAGGGGTGCTAAACGGAGAATGGGAAGAACCCAAAATGCATTCCGCGTGCCGCTCTACCCTTTATCCGTAATCGCCGCCCCGCGACAAGAGATCCTCAACTTCCAACAAATAGAGGGTGAAACCTTAGGTGCAGCCCGGATCGGCTTTTATCACGCTTTACACGATCCGCCCGCACTGCCCATACCAAACCACGTGCTTTTACAACATTGCTAGGATTGGGCAGGGCAAACGGCCGTTGACACGATCACGGAGGGTCGTTTTCCCATAAAACACCGCCAGAGGGGGAAGCTATCTTAAACCGTGATTTTGAGAATACTCCCCTCGCTAGAACCCATCCATGTAGAACCCAAGCGTAAAACCGAGGAAGTCTTTACTAACGCCGACCGTTAAACCTATAGAGAGACCTCGCCAAACTGTAACTCAAGGAGACCGTGATGCACGGATCTCCCGCTCTTTGAGGTTGACTTTATCGAACAATTCGTGTGACACCTCAAGGTACCTAACTATGGAAGAAACCACTGCCCCAAATTTAGTTCTCAATGACCCCTCGGATAAACTCTTTTTCTCCGTGAGTCTATTAAGGAGTTAATAAATTTATAATGAGCACGGAATGGTTACGAGAGGAAGGACCTTCTTTTCTCAAGAAATTCTGGATAAGTGGCCCTCTACACCAATCCATTGGCGTAATATCGTGGAAACATGGTGGAAGTCATGTATAACCCTACCGTGGGGGATAAACATAATGTCCAAAACCTTCGCGACAAGCTTGTGACAAGGAAGCTATTAGGGACCCCCACAAAGACGGACCTTGGCGCGATAGCACCATTTAACCACCCTTAAAAGCCGTGGAGGTTATACATGAACAAATCTTCCTATATTGTGGATGTCAAGTTATCTTTGGATTTTCATCTTTGATATCCAAGACTACGACATCCCCGATCGGGCATCCCTTTGAGAAAGTTCTTGATTTATCAACATCCGGGGATTTAGATGTCAAACTCGAAGAAAAAGTTTTTCTATTCCGCTTACTCGAAGCTAAAAACCTGGTGAATGTAACCCTTCCTTGAGCATGACATGCCCGAGGAGGTCATGGGAGTTATGCTATATGAGAACCTTAAAATGTATCTTAGAAAAGACGCCCATTCTTCATTGAAGAAGAGGACGATTGTGTGGGAAACCATAGAACTTCCAAAGAGGAAGAGCTAACCTGCCTCCAGCTTGAGCTTAAACCCCTACCCCTGTGCCTATGCTATGTCTTCCTAAACGGCGATTCACAAGCCCCTCGCCATCATGTTTATGTTTAGTGACCACAGAAACTACCCAAATTTAATAGCCGCCTTTAGAGAAACACAGATCGGCCTTCGGGTATTCCCTTACAAGATCTAAAAAGGGGTAAGCCCAACACTTTGCACACATCAAGATTCCTATTGACTGGCCAAAGACCCCATCATGCGAACCCCAACAGAGGCTCAATAATGCGGCGCGTGAAGTCGTGAAGAAGGAAGTTCTCAAACTTCCTCACACCGATTATCTATCCCGCACAATACGCTGATTGGGTTAGCCCCCGGCCCAAGTGGTCCCTAAAAAGGAAGGAATGACAACCGCTGAGAACGCTTAAAAACTAACTCATTCCACAAAGACAAGCTGTGTGGTGGAGAATGTGTATTGATTATAGAAAATCTTAACAAGGCAACAAAGAAAAAGATCACTTCCCCACGCTGCCTTTTATTGATGAAATGTTGGAGCGGTTAGCAAAACATTCTTTTCTTCGCTTTCCTTGACGGGTATTTCGCTATCACCGCATCCCGATCCACCCCCGAATTTACTAGAGCAAGACCACGCTCACATGCCCATATGAACCTATGCCTACCGAGAATGTCATTTGGGTGGTAATGCACCCGCTTCTTTTCGCCGTGCATGATGTCTATCTTCTCGCACATGATCGAAGAGATCATGGAGGTCTTCATGGATGACTTCTCCGCCTATGGTAAGGCTTTCGAAAAAGTGTCTCAAGAACCTAGACCGGTCTTGCAACGATGTCAAGAAAAGGACCTCGTACTTAATCGAAAAGTGCCACTTTATGGTCCGAGAAGGCATCGTTTCTGGGCACCTCGTCGTCCGAGAGGGGATAGAGGTAGATGAGCCAAAATAGACGCTATTGAAAAGCTACCACCCCTAAAGGAATGTCAAAAGGATCCGCTAGCTTCCTAGGTCATGCAGGTTTTATAGAGATTTATAAAAAGATTTTTCACAAATCGCTAGACCCCTTACAACCCTCGCTAGCCAAGGACGCATCTTTGACTTCACGTGGATGAGTGCTTGCACGCTAAAACCCCTCAAGAAAGCACTCATCTCGCCCATCATCCAACCCCCGATTGGTCGCTGCCATTTGAAATCATATGCTATGCTAGCGACTATGCCGTTGGTGCGGTCTTAGGCCAAACCAAGGACGCAAAGATGCTATCATCATATGCTAGCAAACTATGACATGAGCCCAAAATTTTAATTACGCCTACAAATGTAAAAAGAACTCCCGGCAAAGAGTCTTTTGCTATCGAAGTTTCGTCTTACTTAGTGGGCAGAAAAATAATTGTCTGCCATGCACCATGCCGTCCCTTAAGTATCTTCTTACCAAAAGGATGCGACCCGCTTGATCCACTGGATTCTTCTTCTCCAAGAATTTGACATTGAAATAAAAGATAAAAAGGAGTAGAAAATACAAACGGCGGATCATTTATCGTGATGCAAAGTAACTAAATATGCAGGAATTGCCAATCAACGACTACCTAATAATGCGAATCCATGCTACTCAAGGTAAGTTTCCGATGTCAACCTGGCATGGTACGCAAAACATTGTGAACTACATGGTTGCAAAGTATGTACCACCGGGAGAAAAGCTGATGCTCCAAATGGAGAGCGTGACCAAGACCTATGGGAACACCCATATCCGGTATTGTGGTGTGTGTGCGGCCGGCTTGCCGTAGAAGATGCACTAAGGAGGAAGGAATGCGCATCATTGAAAAAATATCATGCATCTCCTACGGATTATCTAGGAGTATTCCGCGACACAAGACAAAATTTGCAAGCTAAGGGTTCTTCCGCCCCATTTATGTACGACCATTACCTAAAAAAGAGTTCATCGAAGGTGCAACGCCGTGAAGACAGGAACATCACACTCGTGGATGCTATGCCCCTACATTACAACCTTCAAATAGAAATATTTGTTGTATGGGGCATTGACTACATGGGGCCATTTTAAGTCCCATGATTAAAGTACATCCCGTGGCAGATTACGTGGTCAAAGTGGGTAGAAGCACTACCATGCAAGAGCCAATGATGGCAAGCATCAAAGCGAAGATGTTCCATGAAATCATCTTCGCTTTGGAACGCCACGCATGGTGACGGAGAGATCGCAGATTTCAAGGACAAATCATTCAAGGCTTCTTGAAGGAGCTTGGTACCTCAAAGCATTACCATTGCTACCCCCTACCTTCATCCGGCAAAACCAAATGCGTCAAACCCTCAAATAAACAAATCAAGAACATCCCATGCATGATGGTCAATGAGAGATGGGGAAAGGTTGAAAACAAGCTACCCGATGCTCTTTGGGTATTATCGATAGCTTACAAAGCCCCCATCGGGCATGTCACCTTATCACCGGTCTATGGCAAACTCCCGCCATTTACCGCTTGAGTCGGAGCATCGGTGCTCATCTGCCATCAAGAAGGCGGAATATGGACGCCAAACTGCTAGAAGAACCGTCGTAGACAAATCTCTCGAACTAGCTAGAATGGCGAGAAAAGGCGCACATAGTGCAAAGCTCACAAAGAAATGCGACAAAAAAGATGGTGGCATGATCAGCCGCGATCAAGATCAACAAAAGAATCTTCACTCACGTGACAAAAGTACTCCTATTCAACTCCCCGTGAAACTATTCGCTAAGGGAAGCCGAGCAAATGGAAAGGACTGCGACACCATCATCACCATGTCGCCACATGACATCACAATCCAAGCATGACGCAGTGAGATACAAAAGGTAAAATCTGGCCGTACTTCTGCTTCTTCTCAACCAGTTGTCCTGATCTTAACTAAGAGCCTATAGAATAGACTTATGCTTTGAAAATTAATTTTTATGTTGATCAAAGATATAAAAAATACATAATTAAAATTGTTACAAATCTGCTAAAAAATAAATATATATATATATATGTACAATAAAATATAAAAAGGTATCTATATATTTTGCTACTTGGCCTTTACTTTTAAATGCTTTCTTTTTTCTTTTTTATTTTTCCTAATCTGCCCTCACTAAAATGTGTCGGGTCAATTACTACAAAAAGGAATATTTACCCTCTCTAAATTTCATCTCAAAAGCATGTAAACTATTTTCTCAAAATTTTGAATTTTGAGGATCACCTTAGAGATCGTCTCAAGAAAGGAAACTCTTCTCGCTACGCAAGAACGCCAGCTCAAAACTTTTCTCGTAAATGGAAGCAAAATGAGGTCGCAAAACCTGACCGACACTGTGGGAGTGCGCGCTGCAGCGCTCGGGTAGCGCCACGACGTCGCTCAAGCATTCTCGGCCGTCTCTACTGGTCCTCCGATTTGCGCTCCATCTCCTCTCTTCTTCGTCACACACCACACCACTCAGTGTGTAAAGTTTGCTCCACCTCAAATTTTGACCCTCGCTAAAAACCCGTAGAGGAGACCCCTGGGCCCCTATAAAATCCACCTTCCTCCCTTCCATCTCTCTCACACCCACCTCGCTTGCTCTTCTTTCTCTCAAATCTTCTTCTTCCAAACCCAAACAAGCAGCTAGAAGGCTTTCTCTCCAAAACCTCATGGCCTTAGTGCTCTCCTGCTAATAGAGGAGAAAGCTACATGACTTTTGGCCTCCCGAGTATGTAGAAGAAGACCCCAGAGGATGCCCTTGCTTACCTCCCTCAGCTTCTGAAACCTCCGGGCACCTGCTAAGAAGAGGAAGGCAGACTCAAGCAAGGAAAATATCCCTCATAGAAAAACCAAGAAGAGACAAAAAGCATACTCCAAATGTCCCAACAAAACCCTCTCTCTCCTGGCCTAAAATCCGCATTTTGCTTCCCCAGTACACCTAGGAGCAAATGCTCGATGAAATGGAAGAAGCTGGTTCCCAAACCTCGCATCCAAGTGGGCTAAAATTAGGATTCTTCTGGGATGACACATCAGTGCCTCAAAT
>JADLZK010008673.1:0-81544 GCA_015847255.1 Hyparrhenia diplandra
TCGCCCGATATAGGATACAGTGGTTGGGGCAGGCATCGAACTTCTTCACTTTCATCGCCCTTTGGGCGGATCAACTTCTTAGCGCGATCGTGCTAGCGAGGAACCTTGTTAGGCGATGGATACGTCGAGGCCGAGGTAACTTTACGAGCTCATTGAAGCTAGTGTCGAGACCAGCCATGGCGAGACTTCAACATCAGCAAGTTCGGGGGGTAAAACTCGGCGCCGTGCAACCCTCAGGACTGTCTTTGTAAAGAGGATCAATCGCTGCTGCTTCATCGTTTTGAAGTTTTCCAACCATCTCGGGCACCCAAAGCGAGAATGTCGTCCTCACCGAAGTCGGTTGACCAAATCTTCAAAAACCCGGACATCCTCGCCGCGTCATAGGATTCTCTCCTTTCGCCCGTCCCTCCACCACCACCACCGTCATCGCCGTCATCGTCGGCGTCGGCCGTGGTTTCGAACAAATCGATGGAATTGGACCGGTGGTGGACTTTTCTGCATCATCGGTAGGGGGACTGCCTCGGTGCTGGTGGATCGAAGGGTGGAACTTCTTCGCCGTGAAAAGTCCGAGACCAAATAGTCACCGAGCGAAGCCATGCATGATTAGGTGAGATCGCACGGCGGTGTCGAGAACGCTTTCAGATTCTTGCATTTTGCGCACGGACGGATGATCGGCCTCGTTGAATTATCTCATTTGTGTCGCATTTCGAGCAACAAACTTCTTCACCTCATCAAAGTATTCGTCATCAACCCTCTTCATCTCATACATCCAGTGGGCTCGGTGCCTCTCCATCCTGATCGATCCCTGCTCTTCCAAAAAGCTTAATTAGTGCCGTTACATAATACTCAAACAAAAAAAAAAGGAGAACAAAGTCCCACCATAGAATCTAGATCTAGAGAAAGGCAGTTTTCTCTCTCCTCCAAAACCAAAAAAAAGATGAAGTTGCACCAGAGATCTAGATCTAGAGAAAGGCAGTTTTCTATCTCCTCCAAACCAAAAAAAAAAAAAAAGAAAAGTCCCACCATAGATCTAGATCTAGAGAAAAGGCAGTTTTCTCTCTCCTCATGTGTCTCTAGATTTAGAGAGGGGATGAAAAAGAGGGAAAGAAAGATCAAAAGAGGCATTATAACTGACCAATTAATGTCTTCTCCTCCACCAAATCAAAGCCAAAACACCCAAATCAAAGTTTTTGTCAGTTTTTGGATCAAAACCTCCCCCCACAAGAGTTGGAAGAGGAAGTTCGTGGAGAAGATGAAGGGGCGGCTGTCCCGGTATTTATAGGCTGCGGCCTTTTGGCGCGGCGGCGCCCTAACGTGCCCGCCAAAAGCAGGCAGCGTGGCGGCGCGCGCAACGCCGCCCGCCACGGTTAAGATATTTTTACGTGGCGGGCGCGTTGCGCGCCCGCCATCTTCATCTTTACGTGGCGGGCGCCGCAGCGCGCCCGCCACGTAAAGGCGAGCTGCCCCCGAAGCGAGCAGGGGCCATATCTTTTCGTGGCGGGTTCAAGTTGCGCCCGCCACGTAAAAGATATGGCCCCCGCCGAAAAAAAATCAATTCGTTACTAGTGAGTTCGCTCATTTTGCATAAACGTGCATGCATACCTGCTGGCTCGCTCGTCAAAATACATATTATACATACATGATCGAATACATACGTGATTGAGCCTTTCTTTCTATCATCATCTCACATATATTTATATTTATATTTATATCTATATATCTATATTTATACCTATTAATAAAAAGAGAAAATTTATGACCCCTCCGGCTAGGACTCCCACCCACCAATCCAAGCAAGCACAAGCAAATAGAGACCACCTAAGATCGGAATAGATGTAAACAAAAAATCAAGATATCGAAATCAGATCGAGATAAAAATCAAGACACCACCAAATCAAGATAACCATGGGTAAAATCAAGAACAAAAACAACACAACTCGCCGTTCAGACAAAGGGATTGGGCCTGCAGCGGCGTACCCTCCGACTGCTTCACACTATTGAAGCTGGCACTCGTATTGCGCTGCTGAAAGGAGAGAGAGGGAAGAATGGAAAGAGGAGCCGACGGGGCCGGACTTGCTCCGGCGGTGCCGACGATCACCACACCTGCCGAGGCTGCTTCACCATGCTCACGATGGTGTGCTGAGAGAAAGGCAGAGGGCCAAGAACTAGGGTTTTTTTTTTGAGAACATAACTAGGGTTATGGGCAGGAGAACAACCAGGGATTTTGATCTCTCAAAAATTTTTTTTTTTTTTTTTGAGAATGACACAGTACAAACGCAGACACTCATAACACGCACGCACACTCACCCCTATGAACACACGCACGCAAAACCCTACCCCTATGAGCACCTTCGAAGGGTGGGCAGCCCCGGCAGACGGAGATTCTCGAAGTCACCGTAGGTGCCTCGTCGTCGGCGGGAACGCCGCTACCACTTAAAGCATAACGCCCGAAAAATCCTGGGAAAATTCCCAAGAAAAGATGCGAGCACCAGGATTTGAACCCCGGTGGGTAGCGCCCCACTGGACCGGCCCTACCATTGAACTACAAGCCAACCCGCATCTCTCAAAATTGATGACCGTCGGATGGCATCCAACGACTAAGAATGGACAGACCATCTTTCGGCCCAGACGCGGGGCAGCAGCACGAGCGTGCGTGTGAATTGGGCCTCAGGCCTCATTTCGCTAGGCTGGGCCATATGAATAGAAAAGATCTGGTTTAATTTTTATTTTGTTTATTAGAAGCAATTATCTCTACTCAAATTTGATGAAAAGTTGGCTATGAAGCAAGGCAGCGACCCTTCCGGCACGGAAGGACGTCCTCGCGGTCGGCGTGCTCACCCCCGTGGCTGCCTTCCTTGTGGACATGATATAAAGTCTGGTTAAACGATATTGTAACACACAACATGATCGTTGAATTTTTTAAACTATAAATAATCCAATTATTGATTCTAAACCCCGTTGCAACGCATGGACAATTTTGCTAGTATCATTTCAAGAAGGAAGTTACATAAGAAAAACAAATCTAATGTGAAAAAATAATGTATAGTCTCACTTCATAATTTGCCTAATATACACAAGGGAAACGGCATAACACTTCCAGTTTGCTCCTAGCGCCTTGAAAATTGGGCACTGTGCCTAGGATTATGTTGGCAGTTTCATTTTCCTGCATATGCAGAACTATGGAGAGACGACACCTGGTTACCTACATGAAAGATATGATATCTTGATAAAGGTATAAGGCTTATGGCAATGGATATACTGATTCCTGATGGAAGAAGGCCATCAGTCCATCACTGACCAGCTCTGTAGACTCCTGAGATATGATTAAGAACGACACTGGTCAATATATTGGGAAGATCATGGAGAACAGCTGCCCTGAAATATATATGGCTGCACGTGTGGGATGATGAAATAATTGCTCAAACTGACGGTGAAGAAAATATGATCATGTCGGACGCTGGCAGCTTTTGTTGACGATCTGTGTAATTCTCTTTGGCACTTTGGTGATATATAAATAGGCCATCATATGTTATTGGATGTGATCAATCAACGGGTTCCCACCGAGAGTAGTGCATGCTTAATGGCCAGTGGCCCCTGCTGCTTCCATGATAGAGGAGATGAATTGCATCTGGACTCTTCGGCTGAATTGAAATGCTTGTTGTTGGTCTCATAACTGACAAGGAAAGTGCTTGGTTAATTACTTCCAGTTTGTCTTAGTCAGGACCCACGGGTGATGGAGGGGCTGGACGATGAGGCACAGAGCATGTAGACTTGAAGTTTAGTGAGCTGCGGGACTCGCTGATGACGTAGCTTCACCAGAGCTTAGAGAATTGCTAAGTGGGGGGTTCCCTGTATAGGTGTAGTAGATTAGTTCATTTAGTATGTAGCTAAAACCATTATTCCGTTTCATACATGTTATGAAACTTGTAAAGTTTAGAATCCCTGTATTGTTCTTCTTTTGAAGCACCGAAGGAAGTTGATATAAGTTGTTTTGTCTTGTTTGTTAGACTAGGAAATATGCCCGTGTGTTGCAACGGAAGGAAAATAAATCAATTTGGATGAGAAATATGGTGATAAGGACCATTAGGTATAGTAGTCTCCAACCAGAATGTGAAGTAGTCTCCAACCAGTCTTATGGTGATAAGGACCATCAGATCCTCTCTGCACTTTCAGGCTTCACCACCCCACCCATGCCCTTGCCCCAGCCTGCTCTGTCCCATGTCGTCTGTACCGGCGCTCAAGTGCACGGACTTGTGGAACGACAACAACGAGTTCATCTCCCCATCCACCTCCATGTCCGCATCGCCCCTGCGGCTTGAGCCATAATCAACATACAGAGCTAAGCCATAATCAGATTGCTTGCATAATGGAGAACCAAATCAGCAGGTAGATGCGAATGGAGGTGCCGGCGGCACCAGGGACCATGACGACAACGTCCATTTTGTGCCCCCATATCCACGACTCCAATAACACTGACAACGCCCATGACAACCCCACCTGAAGGCCTCTATTCACCATCGTACATGCCGGATCTCCATTATCTCCACTTGATCATGGTAAAGTCATGAATTTATAATCCATCTAACCAAAATCCTTTCACAGCAACACAAATTATTTGAGAAGAAACAAAAAATCTAGACAAAAGGAAAAGAGAGAAACCTGACACTACTACAGAATTGAACTTGCATGGTGTTTAGTTTTTTTATTTTCCGTGGCGGACATTTAGAAAAACCGCCATGGAAAATAGTTGGCTCGCAGCCCCGGCCGTGGGAATGCCCGCCACGGTTAATCGATTAACCGCGGGCGAACATTGTAAAAAGTCCGTCATGGTTAATCCCTATTTTCCGTGGCGGGCATTGTTAAAAGTCCGCCACGGTTAATCGATTAACCGCGGGCGACTTTTTATTAATGCCCGCCACGGAAAATCGGGCGAAAAATATATATACCAACACTTCACTTCTCCGCTCATCCCCTCCCGTCTCCGCTCGAACCATAACCCTAACCTCCGCCCCGCGCTCCTCCGGGCGCCGCTGGGACGCTAGTGCCGGCGGGCGGGCCGAGCCTTGTAGGGCGCGACGGCGACGGGCGCGTCGTGGCGGAGAAAAGGAACCGGATCGCGCGGGCGCCGCCGCTCGGGCGCATTCATGGCGGCGGGTATTTAGCGTGGCGCGGATCGGAGGCGGCGCATCGGCTCGGGCGCATCCATGGCGGCTTGAGGCTGCGCTGGGCGCCGCGCCGCTTCCCAGCGCCTCCCCTGCGGCTCCCTCCCGGCGCAGACTCCTCCCCGACGCGGGGCGGGGCCCACTCCCGGCCCGCCTCCCAGCGGGCGGCCCCAGCGCCGAGATCCGGGCTGCCTTCCCTCCTCCGGGCGGGGCGGATCCACACCCGGTCGGCCGAGCCTTGGCCGGCGAGCAGCAGCAGCGAAGAGCGCCGTCGAGCCGGAGCAACGGCGCCAGAGACGGGAAACCCTAACAGTCCGGCGGCCGTGACCGGGCCCGTTAGGGTTTCGGATTTGATTTTTTTTTTTTTTTTTTTTTAATTTATTTACCATGGTGGGCATTGTAAGAAGTCCGCCACGGTTAATCTCTATTTTCCGTGGCGGGCATTGTTAAAAGTACACCACGGTTAATCGATTTTGCATGGCGGGCATGGAAACCGCCACGGTTAATCGAACGATTAACCGTGACCCTAGCTTTCCGTGGCGGACCCAATGCCCGCCATGCAAAATCGAAAATGCCCGCCATGCAAAAATCCATTACGTAGTAGTGTGAATCCAATACATCATGGAGAACCAAATCGATTCTGTCTAAACACCAGGAGGCCGAGATGGACATGCCGGCGAGGTCCGACAAGTAGCAACGCCACCATATGGCGAGATGAGGGAGCGGGGACCTCGAGCCGCCGGACGCTGGGAGGCCGAGACCGATGGGCACAAAGTGGGGAGGGCACGGGGACATGGACATGCGGTGACCTCCAAAGCACCCGTCCCCACAAGATTCGCCGGCGGCGCCCACCTCCTTCTTTTCCGCTTCGAGCTCCCGAGGGGTTGCACTTCCGTTCTGGCTGGGACGGGAGGAGTGTGGTAAACTTCGCGGCGGCGTGAGAAGTGGCGGCGCGAATAATTGTGGGCGAAGTCGAATGAGGCGGGAGCGATTCTTCTTGAGCGACGCGAGAAAGCTTGGGCTTGGACATGCGAAGCGAAACCGAGTGGGCCGATCGTTGGGCTCAAATGGCACGCACTTCGTCTGGAACCGAAAAGGAAAGAAGAACCCGGACCGAAACGGAAGGAAGCAAATGAAAAAAAGTGTCCTAATAGAATTTGAGTCTGTGTTTTTATTACACAAGGAGAGCAACTCCAACAGCTTGCCATTTGGGTTTGGCATTCTCATATTTTCCAAAAGCTCAAAATTGATCCTCCAACAGTTTGGCATTCATGTTTGTCATTTGGGGAGAGTTGGCAAATCCAGCCTTCATGCGGCGAAAAAAATGTGCGGGACGTTTGGTATTAGAAGAGGTGGAAGTGTATGAACATAATTTTGTTTTACGTCTCGGGGTTCCCGATGTAAGTTTTCAAGAGGTGGAAGGGCATAAACAAAATTTTGTTTCTCTCTCGTGGTTTCGATATAAGTTAGATCTATGTTTACCAAGTGAATTATGCCAAACTATTGAAGATGATCTTTTTTTTTTTTTTTTTGACTTGGCATTTGGATTTAGGAATTGACAAACAAGGACAATTGTCAAACCACAAATGAGGAACTATTAGAGTTGCTCTCGAATAACATATTTGCACCGGACTCATGGGCAAAAAAAAAAAAAGGTGAACAAAAAGGTGAATAAGAAATTTTCTCTCTTTATTAGTAGGTATAGATATATTTTTCTATCTTGTACTATATAGGTTTCACTTGATTCAAAAAAGTTTGTGATAATAAGTAATTATTGAGCAATTGAGAATGGTCTATTAGTATTACTGACCTTGATTAATCATGTTCTCAAGCTTTAATTCATTTGGAAATGTTTGGAATATGTCGCAGATTCCTGTTATTAACATGAATCCATGTGTATTACAGGGGAGAAGAGGGCCTCTTGTGAGAACATACAAGGTTGGTGTGAGGATATATATAGGCCTTTTGCGAAGACACAAGGTTACATTTCTGTTGATCGAAGCAGGCTCAATTGAAGTCAATTGTTTAGGATGCATTGAATGAAACTGTGTGGTATGATTGATGAATTGTTTAGGATGGAACCGATTACTGCATGTCGTATGCCCATGGGGTTTCTCACTCTTTTTGCTGTCCTTTTGCCTTGTAACAGAACTTTAGGATGGATCGAATGAAGCTATGTGGTCCAGAATGATAATCATTGATGAATTATTGTTTAGGATGCATCATATTACTGTGTGCTATATGCGAATTGGCTTGTAGTCTAATGGTAAAGACGGTCCGGTGGGGACGCTACCCACCGAGTTCAAATCCTGGTGCTCGCACCTTTTCCGGGATTTTTCCAGGATTTTTCGGCGCGTTTGTGCATTAAGTGGTAGCGACGTTCCGTCGGCACGAGGCGCCCATGGTGACTTCGGGAATCTCCGGACCTGCCGGGTGCTCAGTCCCTTCGGAGATGCTCATAGGGGTAGGGTTTGCGTACGTGTGTTCTTAGGGAGAGTGTGCGTGTGTGTTGTGAGCGTCTGCGTTGTACTGTGTAATTCTCAAAAAAAAATTACTGTGTGCTATATTGCCATATGACCGTCTTGGGGTTTCTCTCTTTTTGCTGTTCTTTTGCCTCATAACAGAACTTGTGGATTAAGATCCGTCGATATTTTAGGAGGGAATTCGTCTCGTATCTGATTTTTTTCCCCCGTCTCGTATCTGACTTTGGTAACTAGTGTGTCCCGATTCGTTCGCAGGGTGCAGTCCGATTCCGGCTAGGAGTCGCGATTCCTTGTATATATGCAAGTTGCAAGTCCATACAAATTGCGTTCCAGCTTGTGTAAATTAAATCTTGGTGCGCAGAATCTCACGTTGACAAGGCAGCACTACTGGAAACGGAGCCGTTGCCAAGTGTCATCTTTGTTGAGTGTTGTTTGTCGGGCACTCGGTAAAGAAGTGCTATACCGAGTGTCACAAAGAGGACATTCGACATCACTACTGGAAATAGAGCCGTTGCCAAGTGTCGGCTTCTTTGTCGAGTGTTGTCTATCGGGCACTCGGTAAATAAGTGCCATTGGTATAGCAGTAGTAAGGGGACATTGACAGACTCAACGCTCGGCAACAACTTGCTTTCACTACTACAGATTCGCTCATCACTACGCCGGTATCACTTTGCGAAATTTAGTCCACCGGCAGCGATGAACGCGCTGGCAGTGATGAACCGTCCAGCGCTGGGACAAACCAGAATCTCCACGGACTCGACCAATACCGGCGGTGAAGATTTATATCTCTACCGGTTTGAATCATTCCCCGGTAGTGGTCTTGATGGACACGTGGATCACCGGCGGGTTTGAATTAGAACCGATAGCGATTCGACGATTGACACAACCGGGTTGATTGGAACCGATAGCGATTTGGGAGGGGAAGCAAAGGAACACGATAAAACAAAAATCGAAAGGCGAAGATTAACACGCATCGAGATTAACAAACAAGCGATCCATTAACAAACGACACAAAGCAAATTAAAGCGCCGTAGAAACAAGCGATACAATAAATTAATATAAAAAGAAAGCGGCTGGCCTAATTAAGCCGCCTTCTTGGCCTTCTTCTTGGCCTTCTTGGCCGCCCCGCCCCGGCCTTCTTCCCGGCCTTCTTGGCCGCCATCTCCTCTAGTTTGGCCGCCGGTATCCCTCGGCGAGGTTATCGGCCAAGTACTCGATCCGGAGGGCGATCATGGACTTCTCCTCAAGTGTTGATTCACCGTTGGCAGGCCAACTTGGTCGGCGGCTGTTTGTTGAGCTTTGTTGCGGGCGCGCGAGGCGATGCGGGATGATCTTCTCCGCCCGGTCGGCCTTGTCGATGGACTTCTCCTCTAAGCGGTGATTCACCGTTGGCAGGCCAACTTGGTCGCTTTGGCCGTTGAGCTTGTTGCGGGCGGCGCCGAGGCGATGAGGATGAACTTCTCCGCCCGGCCGGAATCCATGTCGGTCGTCGGCGGCGTCACCGACCCGGCAGGCCATTGTGAAAACGGGTAGAGAGGGGAGTGTGCTTGGAGAGCGGAGTGTTTGAGAGCGGACCGGAGACAGGGGGGGTTATGTGCGTATAAATAGGACTCACCTGCGGTTTCACGAGGGAACAGTTGAACACAAATGATAGAAAATTAACATTGACACGCATCACAATAAATAATAAACCGATTCAAGAAAAACAGTAGTACCCAAATTAACTAAAAGATAAAGAGATTGCCATGCAACAGATTAACCAACAACTGAACCATAGCAAATTAACCACACGAGATCATTGTATCTTACACATCCACCGAATCGATAATGAAATTAACATAAACAAATAAAAGAGAACCTAGGCCGCCTTCTTGGCCTTCTTGGCAGCGCGGTTGGTCGCCTTCCCGGCCTCGGCGTGGCCGCCTTCCTAGCCGCCTCCTCCGAGTTTGCCGGTATCCCCTCGGCGAGGGTATCGGCCGAGAGAGTCGATCCGGAGGGCGTAGAAGTTGGCCCTCTCCTCGAGGGGCAGGTTCACCTTTGGCAAGGCCAACATCGTCGGCCGGGCCGTTCAGCTTGGTGAGGGCACGGCGGAGGCTCCACGCGGAGAACTTCATCTCCTCCCCGGTGGTGGCCATGTCGACGATCGTGGGCGGTGGCGAGTCCGGCTTTCACGTGTGAGGGGCACGAAAGAGAAGTTAGTGTTGGATAATGGGAGGGGGCCGGGGGACGGGGTATAAATGTGGCGTTTCCAAAACACGGTTCCTTGGAAAAACGTAACCGCGACCGCGCCCAATGGCCGTCTCCTCGGCACTCAACGCCGCCCGTGTGTTTTCCAAAGCACAACCGAGCGGTTAATTATATTTCCAAAGAACAAGTTAAGATTCAAATCAAATTTTAATTTTAATCGCTCTTTGAATTGCAAACTAAAAAGCATTCGAGGGACGAGAGGAGCAACACACAACAATAATATATATAATTTTTATTTATTAATATATAAAAACAAAAAAAACGAGAACATATAATAAAAATGATAAAAAACCAAAAAAAAAAAAAAAGAGGAAGGCCGCCGGCCTAGTCCTAGAAATCCCCCTCCTCCTCCTCCTACTCCTCCCGGCCGGCATCGTCGTCCTTCTTGGCCAAGGCCTTGAGGACAATCCCGACTAAGCTGCTCCACCTTGGGGGCGTAGTGGTTCATCTTTTCTTCGGGGGTGGTTCCACCCTTGGAAGAAGAGCGATGGCCGTCCGCCCGACTCGCCGGCATCCTGAAGGCGGGCGGGAGACGATTGAGGGTGAAATCCCTCTCGATCACCTCCCGAATGCGGGCTTCGAGCAGCAAGGTTTCGCCGCCTCTAGCCGGGTGGCTAGAAGGTCCATGCGGCGGTCCCGCTTAGGAGAGGGCGGGACGAGTCGAGTCGGAGTCGGTCGGAGTCGGAGCCGGGTCGGGCGGCCCGGCGCCTCCACCATCGGTTCCTTGCCCTTGTCCTCCGCCTCCATCTCCTCCCCCGGTGCGCTTGTTGGATCGAGCCCGAGGCAGCCATGGCTTTGAAAAATGCAAAGACAATGTGGCGGGGATGAACTGGAATGGATCGATGATCGCCATGATCGAGGATGTGCTTAAAGAGTGAGTCGGGGCCGGTGCTCCACTTCCCCATGATCGAAAGCGGCGTCAAAGGAACCGCATGGAATTCACACGATCACGGATGGAATTCGCACGATCTCTCTCGGCGGCGTTTCCGCCGCACGCAAATGGTGTTGCGCTTCGAATTCGGGCTGCGTTTCCAATGGCGCGCGGGCGACAACGATCTCCACCTTCATTGATCCCGTCGCCCCCACACGAACCGGCGGTGATTAACAAATCGGTGAAACAAATAGTTATATTCGTAAAAAATCGATTTATTGAAATCATTAATTTTATCTCAGCGTTAATGCATTGAGATTTCAACCAACCCGTTAAGCACCGCCACGTACACTCCGTATTATAAATTTTCAATTTAATAGTGCGTATATAGGTCTGCCGAGTAGGTCATGGCACGTGATACGTCACGTACGCAGCCTTGAGAATCGTGTTGCTCTAGTCTTCACTACAGGTTCCGCTTAATTAAACCGACAGCCGGTGTCTCGCTTCCCATGAGAAAAAGTGAGCACCCGCTGGCTTTGCATCGGCGGGTTATATCAATGTCGGTAATAACACCGGCGGGTGCACTTTCAAAGACACGGCGGTGATCACATCACATATCGCCGGTGTATCACTACGCGGCGGTGTTATGGAGTATCCCGCCGGGTTAAAATTAAGAACCGGCGGTATTTTGCATTGTCAACGGTCGAACGATGCGCCCTGGCGGCGACGACCGCACCATTGTAGGAAGAGCACCTTTGTTGCCTCATTCTCCGTACCACGCCCCGGTGCTTGGTTTATGCCGGTGCCAATTGTCCGGCGGTGAACTCCCATATCCTTTGCCGGGGTTTAGGGTTGAAACCGGCATCGGCCTATAAAAGCGGCTAGTGCGGCCCTTAGGTTTGCAATTGAGTTCTCTTCGTCCTCTTTCTTGATACTCTTGATTCGGTTGCCTGTTCTTCTTCCTCGATCTTCTTTGCTACTCTCCACATACATATCTATGGCATCTCTATGGGAGAAATCCCTCCACGTACAAATATCGTTCTTATGCATCTTAGGCCACCAAAATGGTTCACACACAAGAGGTGCTACAAGAGTCTTCTTGAAGATTGCGGTGTAGAAGGTTAGAACATTTTTGTGAGATTCACGGAGCCATCCGGGTTTGTGTGCTTGAGAGGTTGGCAAGTATTTGGATTTACATGTCCATATAAGAGACATGGCATTCTCCGGATAAGATCATATCGATTTATGAAAATGCGCTTCAATGAAAATCTCCTTAATTTGGTGATCAAAGCGATTTTCATAGATTGCTATGATCTTCTCTTACGAATGTCTATGCATCTTTGTCATTGGATGCAACCACAGCTTGGCCATTACGGATAATTTAATTATGCGTAAGGCATCCTTGCTATGGATTCAATGTAAATCGAGTTATGCCCTCCTTGAAAGATCGCCCACAAGAAACCTCACAAGACCGATGGGACCTCGGCGGGCACCGATGGGCTTTCAAAATCCCATCGAATTTCATCGGCGAGAATCACATTACCTTCGGCGTTTTTATTTTAAATGTGTTTGTACACTTTGATGATAACATTGATCTATTCGTGGAAAGGTCTTTGTTATCATATATGTAATTTTTTTTTCAAGGTCTTTGTTATCATATATGTAATCGGATATTGTAATCGGTTTGCTCCTCTATATATATAATCGTGTGTGTTCCTTTCCAATTAATGGATGTTTGCATTTATATATCATAATACGGGCACGAGTTCTTATTTTTCGACGCCCTTCTTATCTTTCATGGACGAACATAAATATATAAATGCTCTATGTACTAACCGAAAAGTTGGTAAACATCATTCAAACGCTCAACTCGGTGAAAAAAGAAAGGTCCAAGTAATCTCACGGCGGTGAAAGATAAGCTGTCGGTTTGAAATATATCTTTGCCGGGTTTTAGAAGAGCCCCCGGCGATAAAAGAGACAACACTACCGGTTTGCAAATACGAAACCGATAGTGATCGGCCTTCTATCGCGTTTATCACGTAGAAAAATCTAATAATAAAAACATGGATCGAAAAAGACCTAAGATCTTGTGTGGGGGCATAATTTGGGTGTACAAGGTAGTAAAAAAATTCAAGGCATTTCTACATTGTGGGAGTAGACATGCTTCACAAAGGTACATGGCCCCTTTCATGGGAAGCATGCGACAACTACATCCATAAGATATCTTTGGGTCATCTTTAAGTTAGGTGTGGTCTCGGCCTCAAACTTTTCTTAGGCGTGCACATTCCACGTGTGAAGGAAGCACGATGTTTGAGATTTTTCGGACAAGGTTTGGTATTTTTTTAATTAAATTGAATTTCTACGCGACGACCCCGAGTAATTACAAAGGTTGAACTGGGGTTACCCACTAACGAGCAGTGGTGCCAAAATTTCCCACATGGTCTCATGTGTCCTAGGAGGCAATTCGGTGTGTAGGTTGGTGCAAAATTTATAAGTTTTCAAGCTTTAATTAACCTCCTTCTATCGCGTTTATCACGTAGGAAAATCTAGTAATAAAAACATGGATCGAGAAAGACCTAAGATCTTGTGTGGGGGCATAATTTGGGTGTACAAGGCAAGTAAAAAATAATTCAAGGCATTTCTACATTGTGGGAGTAGACATGCTTCACTAAGGTACATGACCCCTTTCATCGGAAGCATGACCGACAACTACATCCATAAGATATCTTTGGGTCATCTTCGTCCGGTGTGGTCTCGGCCTCAAACTTTTTCTTAGGCGTGCACATGCCCGTGTGAAGGAAGCACGATGTTTGAGATTTTTCAGACAAGGTTTGATATTTTTCCAATTAAATTGAATTTCTACGCGACGACCCCAGAGTAATTACAGGTTGAACTGGGGTTACCCACTAATGAGCAGTGGTGCCAAAATTTTCCACATGGTCTCATATCTCCTAGGAGGCAATTTAGTGTGTAGGTTGGTGCAAAATTCATAAGTTTTCAAGCTTTAATTAACCTCCTTCTATCGCGTTTATCACGTAGGAAAATCTAATAATAAATACATGGATCGAAAAGACCTAAGATCTTGTGTGGGGGCATAATTTGTGTGTACAAGGTAGTAAAAAAAAAAATCAAGGCATTTCTACATTGTGGTAGTAGACATGCTTCACAAAGGTACATGACCCCTTTCATCGAAAGCATGACCGACAACTACATCCATAAGATATCTTTGGGTCATCTTCGATTCAGGTGTGGTCTCGGCCTCAAACTTTTTCTTAGACGTGCACATGCCACGTGTGAAGGAAGCACGATGTTTGAGATTTTTTTGGACAAGGTTTGGTATTTTTTCAATTAAATTGAATTTTTACGCGACAACCCAGAGTAATTACTGAGGTTGAGCGGGGTTACCCACTAACGAGAGCAGTGGTGGCAAAATTTTCCACATGGTCTCATGTGTCATAGGAGGCAATTCGGTGTGTAGGTTGGTGCAAAATTCATAAGTTTTCAAGCTTTATTAACCTCCTTCTATCGTGTTTATCACGTAGGAAAATCTAATAATAAAAACATGGATCGAAAAGACCTAAGATCTTATGTGGGGGCATAATTTGGGTGTACAAGGTAGTAAAAAAAAATTCAAGACATTTCTACATTGTGGGAGTAGACATGCTTCATAAAGGTACATGACCCCTTTCATCGGAAGCATGATGACAACTACATCCATAAGATATGTTGGGTCATCTTCGTTAGGTGTGGTCTCGGCCTCAAACTTTTTCTTAGACGTGCACATGCCACGTGTGAAGGAAGCACGATGTTTGAGATTTTTTTCGGACAAGGTTTGGTATTTTCTCAATTAAATTGAATTTCTACGCGGCGACCAGAGTAATTACAGGTTGAATGGGGTTACCCACTAACGAGTCAGTGGTGCCAAAATTTCCCACGAGCGAGCGAGTTGTGCCAAAATTTCCCACGTAGGAAAATCTAATAATAAAAACATGGATAAGAAAGACCTAAGATTACAATTGACACAAAGTACAATAATCAAAGTGTACAAACACATTAAGAAATAACCACCTCAAAAACACCCTTCTAGCACCTATGCCCGAGGTGGTTACAATGCTACGTTATGCTTCTTGATCTAAGTAGGGCGGATGGGACCTCTGTGAAGAACCAATGTCTCTCCATGCTTAGGCAAAGGCCCGACAGAGACGGGGCTCTCATCTCCCGGCGACAAAGCACAAGAATGCATGCTACTTTGCTCCCGCTTTCCGTCTTAGGCCGATCCATGCAACAATGGCGTTGCACGAGCATCACACTCGGCTTACGTAGCTTAGCGTTGTAGTTTAATCTTCAAAAACACCCTTCTAGTACACATTGTATACACGGTCTACCCATGATAAAATGTTTATGTGGAGGGCTTTCTCCCAAATAGAGGCCATATATGCGGATAGGAGAATTGGAAAAATAACGAAGAGGTCGGTAGGCGCACGGTTCGCCATACATGGCTCTCTACGTGTGGGGCTGTTTTTATAGGCGGTGGTAGGTGGGAATGAGCGGTGGTAGGTGGCAACGGTGTGATCTTATCACCGTGGCGGTGGTAGGTGGCAACAGTGTGATCTTATCACCGTGAGCTTTGGTACCGTGTGGCGGGTGGCAACGATTGTGCGATCCTTTGTCGGGTCACCCGGCGTTTATACCGGCGGTGAACCTATAATTTAACTGCTTGCCGGACTCTTGTTAAAGCCGGCGGTGATTAACTATAGAAATGGGGCGCGAGGTGAAAATTTCACGAGTCATTTGAACCCAGCGCCATTCGTTCTAGCCACGGCGATATATAATAGGCTGGCCTTGCTGAAATTTTCAGGTCATTTCAACCCGCGCCCCAATCGTTCCCCACCCGGCGTCGCCCGGCAGGCACCACCCCACACACGCCCGCGATCGTCCGTCGCCCCCTACAACGCCCCCTCCATTCTCTTCTTCTCGGCGTCCCCAACGCCGCCGGCGTCGTCTGCGCCCCTTCACGGTGAGAACTAATTAGCCATTTAGTTCCTCGAGATTTTGCCTATGAGAATGAGATCTAATTCGCCGTTGTTCTCCCCCTCGCCTCGCCCGCTTCTTCTTCGTCCACGTCGGCGGGGGACCGCCGCTACACCGCACCGCCGTCAGCCTCCTCCGCCCCCCGTCTATGCCCGACACCGCATTGGCCGCTATGACTACAGATCCGAGATGATACTCCAGTTCTGATTCTTTGCGACCGGCTATAATACCCAAGATTGCTATGCAGTTGCCTCGACCAGCTCTTGTTCCTACCGCCAGGTTTGTGGTGCCTCAGGAGAAAGCCAAAAAGGTTCTGGGTCCTGCACCACCACCGGCCCATGGAAGCCCGGCTATCAAGTCTATTGTGGTTGGAGGCCCGGTGCTTATTGATCGGCCCAACTCCCCTTCCGACCAAGAGCCTTGTTTCGGTACTAAACTTTATCAATAAAAGTATCTTTCATATCTTTTATCATGGTCTCACCCTAGTAGACATTGATCAAGATACTATAGTTCACGACTTTTTCATTGATAAAGCCCTTATCACTTATATTGCCTTCCTACTTCCACCTCGGGATCTGTCATGGGCAAAGAAGCAATGGCGATCATGGAAGAAGAAGAAGGGGAAGAGGAGGACACGATAGAGATCTCTCGGCTCCAACTTCACCCCAAATAAGAGAAGGCACTCTAAGATGAAGGAAGCATTTGGATGAGAGCTTCTTGAGGCGCAAAGAAGAGACTCACTTCAAGAGGGCAGGTTTCAAGGACACCGGGAGTGCCAAGGCATTTGCTTGACCAAGAGAACATCCCAACTAAAGAGCCCCGGCCCCGGCCATGATCCCAGCTCTGGTTCCCAACCGCACCTCACGACCAAAAACATAGCTCGTGGCATTCTTTGAAGGGTTCCTCGGATCCACCCTAGTGTGGCATCTGGCCGCTTTGCTTGAAGAAGATGTGATCAATGAAGACTGAATCATCGGAAAGCTCTTGCTGAGAAAGAATGCGGCGCTTCTTTTGCTTTTGGCTTAGCTTACACGGCAGGCTGCTGCGTCTTTGAGTAATAACCGTAAAAAGTTGTTAAGTACTGGTTGGCTCCCTAGTGAGCAAAACTTTTTATGGCTCATGATAACTCCCTTAAGCGGTTAATGGTTTGCCCAAGTGGCTTCTTTTATGCATTTGTGTTTGATATCTATCTCTTTATCATCATTTCTTATGTACGCACATGCTGTTTGTGTTCATCACTTGTGTGGTAACACAATGTGACCATCTTCACATTGTTTCTTTATGGATAACAACAGAAGAGCCTTAAAAGTCCTTGTTTGGAATATAAGAGGGATTAACTCCCAAGCTAAATGGGATGCTCTGAAATCCAAGATCAGCGAAAGTGCCTGTCATGTGGTCTGCCTGCAAGAAACAAAAAGAGAAAACTTTGATGAGTTTTATATTAAAAAGTTTTGCCACAGAGGTCTTGATAAATTCTGCTTTTTTCCCTCGGTGGGTGCTTCTGGGGGGCTTATTATTATTTGGAATGGTAGCATTCTTGATGGCACCTGTGTCCAACAGAATTCCTATGCTCTTACTGTCAAATTCCACTGCAAGCTGGATAACAAGGACTTCCACCTAACTAATACTTATGGTCCTTCAAACAGTCCTGAAAAACATGCCTTTATCACTTGGTTGATTAATCTCGACACTAGTTCTTTTGATGATTGGCTGTTGGCAGGTGATTTTAATCTTTATAGGACTGCTGAAAACAGGAACAGAGCAGGAGGAGATCTATCAGAAATGCAACTCTTCAACGATTGCATCCTGGACTTAGACTAGGTTGAACTACCTTTTAATGGTAGAAAGTACACCTGGAGTAACATGCAAACATGCGAACACATGGTTGATTCGGGTCGCATGTGTTTAGTTTTGTGATGTAGTGATTGTCAACGATCAACATTCTCCTTCTATTTTCTTTTATCTTTTACGCTTGGCTATGTTTCAGCACACGTGGAGTGTGTCGAAGATGTATCTCTTGGTTCGTGTTGTGCGGTGTTGAGCTCGGAGATGGTAGGCGACGGCGAGGTGAAGGGGCCAAGGAGGGCGTCTTGCGGGTCGGACGGACCCGGAGGTGAAGGGCGGATGTGAGGCTTGGACCCAGGGACCGGATCGCCGGGTGGCTAGCCATGGAGGCGACACTTGGGACATCGGCGGATGCGGAGGGCGTGGAGGACCGTGTCGATCGAGTCAAAGGCAGCGCGTGCGAGAGGGGGAGCTCGGATGACTTGGCGACTCGGGCGGTCAAGACGGCGATGACACGTGTCGAGGAGGTTTGGTGGTTTGTCCTCAAAACCATCGGCGCGGGTTTAGTGGTTTGGGCCTCAAAACCATAGGCGCGGGTTTCGCGGGTTTGGGCCTCAAAACCCGAAGTGTTCCGGCGGACGGAAGGGACGGCACGTGGCGGCATCGGGGAGGTTGCGTGGATGCAAGGCTACCGATGAGGAGGCGCGGTGGCCGTCGGATCGAAGATTACCCGAGTCGGCCCGAAATAGCCTTAGGGTTACAAAATCGACTCATGTATCTTAGGGGTAGTTTAGGCGAGAGGAATTGGGGCTATTTGCGAGGCATACCCCTTCATCCTCCCCGCCTCTCATTTTCTGATTTCTAGCTAGGTTTTCGGACTCTTGGTGTGAGAGGTCCACCGATCTTGTATCGAATTTGCCGAGCAAGGGCTAGCTCGAGTAGCCTGTCACATGGTGGCATTTGGGATGATTGGATCGGTGTTCTTTGTTGATCTTGTTGTGTGATTTTTGTTCATCACTTGTTCTTCCCGAGTTCATCCTCTCCCCTTCTATTCTCTTCGCGATTTCTTCGATTTGGCACCGTTTGATCTCGTTTTCTTGCCTTGATTCGTGCTAGGACGTGAGAGGATCATTTCCACCCAAGGGTTTGAGCTAATTCCTCACGAGCACGTAGATCGGGCGAGTTTTAGATCGAGGTGACCTTTTTTGGTGTGTTCTTGGTGTGATCCGCGATTTCTCTCGTTTTCTCTCCGTCAAACTCGAAATTTCCAAGGGGAAATGGTCACCCACATGCCTAGATGCTATGGCTTGATTCTTGTGACACGAGGTTTCGATTTGATCGAGTTTGATCCGGTTTTGGGTGGTCGCCGCCGGTAGCTGCTGCCATGTTGCTCAGAGCGGCGCGAGCGGTCCGACCCACCGGGCGGGCGGTCCGACCCTCGGGACTCGGCGGTCGAGCCCGAGGTTACATTCTTCTTTGCCCGCGTTGGCAAGTGCGGACGATCGCCTTCGAGCGCGGATAGTCGATCACGCCTGCGGCGTGTCGAAGCGATTGCGAAGTTACATTTACGGATTTTTGTACAGGGCGATCCGGCTCGGGAAGCGCGAGGCGGTCCGCGATCGTTTTTCGGCTATTCGATTACATCGGAAGCTGTTGTTTTCACGAACTTTACTGCGGACGGTCGGCCATCTAAGCGTGAGACGGTCCGTCTCGAACAAGAACCAGCGGTCTCGATTTACGTGTTTTTTACGGGATTTTCTTTGTAGGACAATCCGAGTGCAGCTGTGAACGATCCGACCACTGGGCGGCGGACGGTCCGAACTCGGCTCAGACGATCCGAATTCGTGGTTCGTCGTTGTTTTTCTTCTCCCGTTTGTGTAGTCGATTCGAGTTGGTTCGGTTGATCATTTGTGACTTTAGAGCAATCTCTAGGTCATCCACCTTGCATCCAAGGTCGTGATCATACCGAGAGTGTCGTTCGATTTGCTCAGGGGTCGTGAGAGCTACACGTTCACTAATTCGAAAGAATTTAGTTGAGGCTCCCATTCACCCCCTCGGTCGCCTATTCGGTCCTTCAATTGGTATCAGAGCGAGGTTAAGGATCATATCCACCTTAATCGATTCTTGATCCACGAGGAAGGCGACATGGAGAGGTTTGGTCACTTTGGTGGCAAGCCTCCGGAGTTCGATGGCACCAACTATCCCTATTGGAAGATCAAGATGCAAGCGCATCTCATGGGGATAGATTGGAGAGTGTGGGAGATCGTCGAGGACGAGAACTACCAAGTGCTAGCCGCTCGAGTGGGTGAGGATCAAATAGCCCAACACAATGCCAACAACCGAGCGAGGAGCGTCTTGTTCTCTAGCCTCAAGGATAGTGAGTTTGAGAGAGTTGCCACTTGTGAGACCGCTCGTGAGGTGTGGAAGACACTAGAGAGCTACCACGCGGGGAACCCCACAAGTCAAGGCCCGCCTTTACGAGACCTACAGAGAGAGTACAACAACCTCATCCGGCTTGATGGCGAGTCCATCGATTCTCTCTTTGCTAGGTTTTGGGACGATCTCACGCAACAAGCTTCGGGCGAACAAGCCGTCGGAGAGGCTTGACGAGCACACGAGAAGGCGTCGCGGCTCTTATGCGCCTTGGATCGGAAGGTGTGGGATGTGAAGGTGTCGGCAATCATGGAGTGCGCCAACTACGACACCCTCACACCCGACGAGCTCTACAACAAGCTCAAGTCTTCCGAGATCGAGGCTCGGATCCAGGCAAAGGCTGAAGAACCCATCTGCGCCCGAATGTTGCTCGTCTCGGTAAGGGACGGTTCCGGTTCTTACGCTAACCCATCACAGATTTCTTTTCGCCTTGTCTTCCTTGGTGTATGCGTGGACGAGGAGTAGATGGAGAGTCTTGGGGATGATGAGCTTGCATTAGTCATCGGCCCGATTCTCGCGGTTTCACAACAACCGCTTGAACCGTCGGCGTGGCGGCCCATCAAGGGCGGATGTTTTGAGTGCGGAGATCCGGACCACTTCGTCCTTTGCATGCCCCAAGAAGAACAAGGACAAGTACTCGGCGAGAAGTACTACTCCAAGTACGACTCGACAAGCGCAAGGACAAGCGCGAGTACACCTCCGGCAAGCACAAGTCCAAGAAGGGTTTCGACAAGGAGGCGATCAAGAAGAAGTACCTCAAGCGTGCCAAGGAGCACAAGCACGCCTTCCTTGCCTCCCTCGGTGACCTCGACAATGACTCTTGGACGGATCTTCCTCAAGCGACGAGGAGTCCGGCGCAAGGTCGAGGACAAGCTCAATGGACTTTGCTTCTTCATCGACTCCAAGCGGGGGTTTTACGCACCATGGCCCCTCGATGGAGCGGTGACCGACGGCGCCAAGCCACACGGCAACGACTCGTCTTCCTCTTCCTCCGAGGTACCTCCTACAATCGAGTCTCTCTCGATGATGTTGAATCTTTGGGCGATGCGCTTGTGTGTCAAGAGAAGTTGCTTAAAGCGTCTTTGCTAGGGAGAGAAAGGAGCACAAGGAGAAGTGGGAGATGGCTGTGGCTCGAGATAGAGTTGCTTAGGAAGTTCGTCGATGTCTCGATGAGACGGAGTGTGATGCTTGTGCTGTGCATATGTCTAGCATCATGTCTTTGCAGTCCAAGTATTCGGCCTTGTTAGATGAGCATGCTGATTTGAAGACTAGGTCGATGCTGTTGAGTGCGTGCAAGTCTTGTCCTGACTTGCGATCTGAGTTGGCAGAGAAGGCTGCCAAGCTTGCGTGTCTTGAGAGAAGGCCAACTCGGATAGCACCGTCTTTGGGATGTGCTAAGTGTGAAGCTTTGGAGTTGGAGCTCATGTCTTGTAGGCATGACAAGCGGGACGGTCGAAGAGGAGATCAAGTATCTTCGCCTGTCTTGAGTTGGGTGTCTTGTGGAGAGCCGTAGCTTGGCATGATGATGAGTCAGTTCAAGAGGGGGACCTGACACATCGGGTTTAGGCTTTGCTATAGGTGGGAAGGAGAAGTCATTTATGGCAAGGTTGGTCAAGGTAGTGGTGCGAGCTCGAGTGAGAAACCAACCAACACTCCCAAATTGACCAAGATCACTCCACCTAAGCCTACCGAACCCATTGTGCAAGATGGCATCCTCCAAGAGCCCACAAAGACTCCACCTCCCAAACAAGTGTGGCTCCCCAAACCAAACCACCTCAAGAACCCACTTGACACTTTGCCCAGGATCCCTGAGGAAACCCTTCCTAAGGCCAAGACCACAACAAGAGTGAACCATCCACCCAAGAGAGTGAACCAACCACCACCCAAGAGAGAGGTGAGGTATCACTGTGAGTATTGTCGGAGAGATGGTCACTTGGTTGAGTTTTTGCTTTAGGAGGAAGAGGGATGCTAGGGCGTCGAGTGGAGTTTGAGAACCGTGCCATGTATCACCCACCACTTGGCATGTATGAGAGGGTGTGCGGTCGGTTCAGAGGCGGTTTGCTAGGCCCGAAGGTAGGAGGCCTCGAGGTTTGGGCCACGGTTTGTGAGACCGTTTGGTGGTCGTGGTTCATGAAAGTGGACGTAGATCCTCGCTTTGGGAGTTTTGAGGTTGACAAGAGGAGTGCACCACGCTTTGTTGTGCGTGGTAAGCAATTTGGTAAGATGGGGCGTGGGATGTATGTTTTGCCTAATGCATATTTGGGGCAAGATGGTCAACACTGGTACTCTTCCAAGTTTACTAACCCCAGTGTTGTACCATATTCTCATTGTTGACGGTCACTAACGACACATTTCTAACGTCAACGTCCTACCATAAAGGGGTGACACTATACATTATCATACTCATATACATTTATAACTCATATATTTCCACTTGTAGTGTCCAAATTATTATTGTGCAGATTTGTATAAGAAGCAAGTGGAAAATGTACCAAAAGGCGCCTCCTCGGAAAGCGCATTCTCAAGAACATCAAGCCCAAGGGAGAAATGGACCAAACACGCGAGAACTAGGCCGAGCAAACGCCGCCCTACAACTTTTAGGCCCAACAACGCCACCCCTGCCTAAAACCGAGCTGGCGGACCCCGGAAGAGTGCGCTACAAGACCCACTGTGCGGCGCGCACCTGGCCGAGGCGGCTCGGGCCCAGCCTTGGGAGGCGGTTCATTAGCTTCCAAAGCGGGCACTACCGGCGTTGGATGGTGGGTTTAAGCAGATTAGGAAGGAATTCCAAGGTCGGTTTTGCTCTTTCCATGTGGGGATGGCCATTTTCCAAAGAGCCCCCTCTCCTCTACCTATAAAAGGAGGCCATCTCCCACCATTGTAACACACACCATTTGGAGCCTCCTCACTTTCTACTCTTCTTCTCCTCTCCTCTCTACTCCTCCACTTCTCTAGTTCTTTTAGTCTTTAGTAGTATTTGGAGCAAGGCTAAGCCTCATTGGAGGGCTTGTACTTGGGAGAAGGAATATTCGGTATGAATATATTTATGGTTTGTCCTCAAGTCTTGATCTCATATGCTTGTGCAATAGAGCTAGAGTATTTACATGTTATATTCTTGACATGTTGTTCTCGACACAATCATGATAGAAGAACTAGACTATAGTTTCGATGTCGTGGTTAGTCGTATAGAACTTAGGGCCTAACTATTCGTGCCATGTATTTGAGTAGAGTAAGAGTTGTGCTGAGGTGGCGGTTCGTTGTGTCCTTCGGGGCTTGCTCGTGTCCTATTCCGACCATCCATAGGGTGGGGGCCATGGGGGACATGAGTAGTGTCTTAGTATGCGGACGTGGTGTCCGGATGCCGTGTATCCTTCGAATATGAGTGCATGCCACGGTTGAGGGGGTAGGCGGTTTGGTCGTGACAAGCCTTGACCGCCCCTTTGAAATCCCCCCACGTTCGTGTGTCTTTGTAGGAGTTCAGAATGCTTCTATTGGGCCGTATGGCTCCGGAGTCTCCCCCGTCCATCTCACTCTCAAAAGCCTAAAACTCTAGTCATCTATGTTTGCATGATTATTAATCGGTTCTTTGCACGACTACTTTAGAATGCCTCGCTCCACTTAGGAATATTCTTTATTCTTTATTTTCCTTTTATCCTTGAGGTTGGCCCAAGTGTGTGTCACACTATCTTAAAATATCATTACTTACCCCTCGTATTGAGTATTGGTCAATCGCATAGACATGTTGTCTTGTTCATGCCCCCGCTAGAGTCCTACACCATGCCTTCCTTTGGGAAAATATAAATAACGATACCCCTGAATATCTCGGGTGAAATGCTACAACGGTATTTCCGTGCGCTTGCGGACTTGTTCTCAGTAAATGCTACGAGAATGCCCGACATCCCGTGGCGATGGTAACCGGAATGTAACAATTCCGGTGAAGTCGTTGTGGGGGTCAACCCTGTGGTTCCAGTGCTCTTGCCTTTTTGGCACTTGCGCTTAGGAAACGCAACACTCATCCTATGTTCTATCGTTGATACAGCCGGAAGGTTTGGAGGACATGTGGCTCATTGACTCGGCCGTTCTCAACACATGACCGGTAGTTCCAAGTGGTTCTCGGCCTCACCCGATGAAGACGAAAGAGTACATCACTTTCGGGGACAAAGAACGAGAGGGAAGATTCTATCTCGAGGGTCAATCGGGATCAATGACCACTTTGTACTCAAGGATGTGGCGCTCGTCTCCAACCCGCACTTCAATCTTCTATCCGTCTCTCGACTTATGGCGGACGGGTATGAGGTACGCTTTTAATGTTGGATGTTCTCGAAGTTTTGGACTCTCGCGATGATCTTATTTCTTGGATTGTGCCATTTGGGCAAGTCTTTCGTGCTGATTTTTCTCGAGGCTTTGGCACATCTTGTTGCTTGTTGGCCGGGTCCTCCTCTAATTTGTGGAAGTGGCATAGGAGACTAGGTCACTTGAGCTTCGATCTCCTCGCGAGATTGAGTTCAATGGATCTCGATCCGAGGATTGCCTAAACTCAAATTTGAGAAGGATTTGGTTTGTCACCCTTGTCGTCACGGGAAGATGGTATCTGCTTCCCACCACCCAGTTACTCAGATTATGACCTCGAGACCCGGAGAGATCCTTTACATGGACACCGTTGGTCCATCTCGGGTGAGGTCGGTGGGTGGGAAGTGGTATTGTCTAGTGATCGTTGACGATTTTTCGAGATATTCTTGGGTCTTTTTCATGGAGGGCAAGGATGAGGCTTTCGGTTTTGCTTTCGCGATTTGATTTTGAGACCGAGGCGAGTTGCGAGACGACCATTCGAGCGCGGTCGCGGTGACAATGGCACGTAATTTAAGAACTCTCGATTCGAGTCTCTTTGTGCTAACTTGGGTGTCGAGCACCAGTTTTCTAGCCCTTATGTTCCCAGCAGCAGAATGGCATTGTTGAGCGGAAGAACCGGACGCTTGTGGAGATGGCAAGGACCATGCTCGATGAACACAAGACTCAGGAAGTATTGGGCTGAGGCGATCAACACGTCGTGCCATGTCTCCAATCGCATCTTTCTTCGTGCTTTCACCAAGAAGACATCTTATGAGCTGCGGGTTTGGGGAGATTGCCCAAGGTGAGTCACTTCCGTGTGTTTGGATGCGGGTGCTTCATTCTCAAGCAAAAGGTAATCTCGACAAGTTTGAGTCTCGATCGGTGATGGCATTTTCCTTGGATATGCTTTACACTCACATGCCTCGGGGTTCTTAATCTTGAGACTAACCGCGTTGTAGAGACATGTGAGGTTACCTTCGATGAGGCTGCGCGCCTTGTTCCTCTTTCGTGTTTGAGTATGCGGGGAAAGGAGGAGATGGAGCGAGCATCTTTGTGGAGGAGGAGCAGAAGACGTTGGTGGGGGTGATCCCGGCGACTCCACCGCTTGCCCCAGTGACCCTGTGACGGCGACGACCGCTCACGGACCGGACCCTACTACCACTACTTCACGGGGTCCCGTGGAGCGGCTCCCTCGGGATGAGACGCATGTACCTCGGGATGTTCGGTCGAGGGGAGGCGACATCTTCGCGCCACGGCGCCACGGCTCATTCAGCGTCACCATCCTCCGGAGACCATGATTGGAGGTCTTGATCGGAGGGTAACTCGTTCCAAATCTTATGCCATGTGTCATTTCGCTCATTCTGCATTTGTTTCCACTCTTGAGCCCAAAGATGTTAACACCGCATTATCGATTCGATTGGGTCAATGCCATGCATGAGGAGTTGCGAGAATTTTTGAGAGGAACCAAGTTTGGGTGTTACTTCCACCTCGGTGAGTGTCATCCCATAGGTACTAAGTGGGTGTTCAAAAATAAAGCAGTGAGGATGGTGTGGTGGTGAGAAACAAAGCGGATTAGTTGTCGGGGTTTTGTCGAAAGAGGGTATAGACTATGAGGAAACTTTCGCCTCCTGTAGCCCCGCATAGAAGCCATTAGGATTTTGCTTGCCTTTGCAGCCTCGAAGGGCTTTAAGCTCTTCTAGATGGATGTCAAGAGTGCCTTCCTAAATGGGTTCATAGAGGAGGAAGTGTATGTGAGGCAACCCCCGGGGTTTGAGCATCCTAAACACCCGGACTATGTGTACAAGTTGTACAAGGCCTTGTGCGGCTGAAACAAGCCCCCTAGGCGTGGTACGAGAGGTTGAAAGCCTTCCTGTTAGCTAAGGGTTTTGTGATGGGAGCCGTAGACAAGACCTTGTTCTTGCTTAGGAAGGGCAATGACATCCTCCTGGTTCAGATATATGTGGATGATATCATCTTTGGTGGCTCTTCACATGCTATGGTATCAAGTTTTGCGAGAGATTATGAGCGGGGAGTTTGAGATGAGCATGATGGGCGAGTTGACCTACTTCCTTGGACTTCAAATCAAGCAAACCAAGGGACGGGATCTTCGTACACCGGGGCAAGTACACGAAGGACATTATCCATAAGTTTCGAATGGGTGAGGCCAAGCCTCTTTCGGCGCCCATGTCGGCGGCGGCGGCCACTGGGCGAGGACATGGATGGAGAATTTGTGGACCAAAGGGAACGAAGCATGATCGGTTATTCTTTGTACGGCGGCGGCGGCGCCCGACATCCGGTTTGCGGTGTGTGCCTCTCGCGCGCGCTTTCGGTCGTCGCGCGCACCTCTCACTTTCGGGCTGTGAAGAGGATCTTGGTATTTGCGATTTACCCCGACTTTGGCCTATAATTTTCGGCCTCTTCCACCCTCTCCACGGCTGGTTATTCGGACTACGATTATCTTTGGTGATCGTATGCATAAAAGTCCACCGGTACTGTCGGTTTCTTGGTACTTCTCTTGTGTCTTGAGTCGTCATAAGCGATGCGGTGTCGCTCGGTTATTTGTCGAGGCGGAGTATATTCTTCTTCTGCCGCTTGTTGTTCCACCTGCTTTGTGAATGGTTGCCACTTTGAGAGATTTTGGCCCGAGCTTTTCTCGTGTACCCTTGTTGTGTGATAGCATGGGAGGCGTGAGCGTAGCCAAAAACCTCATCTTGCAC
Source organism: Hyparrhenia diplandra (assembly GCA_015847255.1). NCBI lineage: Eukaryota > Viridiplantae > Streptophyta > Magnoliopsida > Poales > Poaceae > Hyparrhenia > Hyparrhenia diplandra. The sequence goes on from JADLZK010008673.1 coordinate 27,059, forward strand.
TCCCGGACCAAACACATAGAGGTGAGGTACCACTTCTCGAGAGATCACCGGGAGAAAGGGGACATAGATGTACATGATGTGTACACAGCGGATAGCGGACATTTTCACGAAACCACTAGACCAAGTCCGCTTTGCCCGGCTTCGTGGAGAGTTGGGCGTGTGCTATCCCTTCCGAGGGGTAGCTTTGTAGTTGATGTACAATTTTAGCTTTAGGTTTGTTTTGCTTTTGTATCATACTTGCATATCATGAGCTTCATCTTTATATTGATTTGAATGAGGTTGTGCTCTTAGTAGTATGAGTATGATAGTGTCTCTAGCTTGAGCTCTTTTTAATCATGTGATATATATTATGAGCTGAGCAACCTTTTCCAAATGTGAACTTGATTAATGGATGATGAAATTAAATCTTGGTTCACCTTTGAGCTAGCTTCTATCATGAGTAGAGTGTTGAGAACCTTTGAGCTTTTATGTGTATGCTTGGTAGCTATGTCTCATGCTTTGATTCATTCACTTGCTTAGATTTTCATGATAATACCATGCTAAAACATGAAGTCTAAAGTTTAAGTGATGAAAAGATCGAGTGGGTCCATTTTGCCACACTTTGAAGTTCGAGACTGCTTTCACTTGCACTCTTGAATGAACTTGGACTTCATTGTGTTTGACCCGGACCATTGTCTTAAGCTAATCATTGCTCACGCATAGGCTTAACATGGTTGATTAGTAAGGCAAAGCAAATGTGGATAACCACTCGCATGCTCCTTTGTAACTTGTGAACCGCTGCAACTCTAAACTAAAATGAACACAAGTTTTTGCAACAATGTCTAGCATGATGTTTGAACATTTGCTTGGGGTAGTTCACCCGGTTTACATGTGTTTTGAGCACTTAGTTGATCTCCTATCTACTTGTGCTAGGTGCTATGATTGATGGTGAACCTCCTTTTGCAAGAAACTAAAATTTGCTCAAAATGCTTTGTGCCATATTTCATATCATCAGATTCGCTTGAGCTCTGGCTAGCACTAGTAGTTTGTTGCTATAGTACCACTTTGAGCACTCTCTCACTCGGTTGAATATAATCTTGAAGCTTTGCATTGTGACATATTGCATTTTAGCTTGATTAGTGCATGTGCCAACAAGGGGGAGAAAGGTACAAAGACAGTGTTTGCATTTGTCCAGGGGGAGTAGCACTTTGAGCTAGATGTGTTGAGCCTTTGCCTCTGTCTTGAGGGTCTAACTGTTTGTGTGTGAAAGTTATTGGTTTGGAGCTTTGCTAGTGGTGTTGAGCCTGTTCTACCTCTTCTTGAGGACTAGCATGTCTTAGCTTGGTTGTGTCGAGCCTTTTGCCCATGTCTTTGGGAACCAAGTCTTTGCTCCATGTTTGCTATCCGAGTTTTGTGGTCTACCTGGATGTGCTTTCTTCTTTCTTACGTCTTTGTGTTGAATGTTGACAATGCACTCATCAAGGGGAGATTGCGAACACATGGTTGATTCGGTCGCATGTGTTTAGTTTTTGTGATGTAGTGATTGTCAGCGGTCAACATTCTCCTTCTATTTTCTTTTATCTTTTACGCCCGGCTATGTTTCACCCGGCACACGTGGGTGTGTCGAAGATGTATCTCTTGGTTCGTGTTGTGCGGGTGTTGAGCTCGGAGATGGTAGGCGACGGCGAGGTGAAGGGGCCAGGGAGGAGCGGCGGGTCGACGGACAGCGGAGGTGAAGGGCGGGCGTGAGGCTTGGACCGAGGGACGGATCGTCGGGTGGCTAGCCATGGAGGTTGACACTTGGGACATCGGCGGATCGAGAGGGCGTGGAGGACCGTGTCGATCGAGTCAAGATGGCGGCGTGCGGGCGGGCGGGGAGCTCGGATGACTTGGCGACTCGGGCGGTCAAGGCGGCGATGACGCGTGTCGAGGAGGTTTGGTGGTTTGTCCTCAAAACCATCGGCGCGGGTTTAGTGGTTTGGGCCTCAAAACCACGAGGGCGCGAGACGATCCGGCCCACCGGGGTGGCGGTCCAGGCCCTCGGGACTCGGCGGTCGAGCGAGGTTACGTTCTTCTTTGCCCCGTTGGCAAGTGCGGACGATCCGCCTTCGGTAGCGGGCGGTCCGATCGCAGCTGCGGCGTGTCGAAGCTGTTGCGGGAAGTTACGTTTACGGATTTTGTACCTTTGGACGGTCCGGCTCGGGAAGCGCGGACCGTCCGCGATGCGTTTTTCGGTATTCCGGTTTACGTCGAAGCTGTTGTTTTTTACGGAAACTTACTGCGGGACGGTCCGGCCATCTGCTTGCGGGACGATCCGTCTCGAGCAAGACCGGCGGCAACCGGATTTGTTGTTTTACGGGATTTTCTGGCTGCGGACGGTCGAGTGCGGCTCGCGGACGATCCGACCCTGGCCGGGCGGGACGATCCGAACTCCTGTGCTCGGACGGTCCGAATTCCGTGGTTCGTCGTTTTTTTTCTTCTCCCGTTTGTGTAGTCGATTCGAGTTGGTTCCGGTTGATCATTTGTGACTCTAGAGCAATCTCTAGGTCATCCACCTTGCATCCAAGGTCGTGATCATACCGAGTGTCGTTCGATTTGCTCAGGGGTCATGAGCTACACGTTCACTAATTGAAAGAATTTAGTTGAGGCTCCCATTCACCCCCTCGGTCGCCTATTCGATCCTTCAAAACAGATCCCCTTGGTAAAATTAGGCGGGCCTTCACTAATGTAGATTGGAACTTAACTCACCTAGGCACCACAATTCAAACCCTCTCTAGGCCAATTTTCGATCATGTTCCTTTTGTTATTCATATTGACATCGATTCCCAAGTCTAACATTTTTAGATTTGAAAATTTTTTGGTGTTAAACAACAGGCTTCAAGGAAACAATAGAAAATCATTGGCATAACTCTCCAAAGTATATGGTAATGCAGCAAGAAACATCTCCTCAAAATTCAGGCAACTCAGAGCTAGTCTCAAACATTGGAGTAAAAACTTATCCAAATTGGGAAAGCTCATTCATAATAGTAATTGGGTACTCCTTCTCCTAGATGGACTTGAGGATCAAAGACCCTCTCTATATCCTGGAAAGGAATCGAGAACACCGGTCAAGAGTCATCTAGCATCCCTTCGAAGCAAGAAGAATTTATTGGAAGCAAAGACACCTTGTGAGATGGGTTAAACGGGAGATGAGAATACGGCTTCTTTCACGGCATGGCCACCATTGCCTACAAGAACAACTTGATCACCAGCCTCACATTGTCAGATAATTCAGTAATCATGGATCATGATCAGAAAGCCTTTGTCCTATGGGAGAGTTATAAAAATAGAATGGGTCTCGGTGAACTTAAATAGATGCATTATGACCTAAGCAACCTTCTTACGCCAATTCAATGGATCATGCAAATCTTGACGGTGAATTCGGTGAAGATGAAATTAACTCCACAATCAAGAATACGCTAAATGACCATGCACCCTGGACCGAGATGGTTTCAATGGCATATTTATCAAATCCTTTTGGGATATCATTAAAGGTGACTTTCTCGATCTGTTCAAGGATTTCTGTAACTCAGAGTTGGATATGAAGTACATCAACAACTCTCATATTGCCTTAATTCCAAAAACTGCAAATCCTGAATGTGTGGATGACTTCAGACCCACCTCCCTTCTCAATTACTCATTGAAGTGTATAACAAAAATCCTGTCCATCAGACTGCAAGCAGTCATTTGCCAACACATCCACAAAAACCAGTATGGGTTTATCAAAGGGAGAACCATCCAAGGCTGCCCGACATGGGCTTTCCAATTCCTACATATTTGCCATCACTCCAAGAGAGAGATTGTTATTCTCAAACTAGATTTTGAGAAAGCTTTTGATAAAATAGAACATGAAGTCATCCTTCAAATTCTAAAGCAGAAAGGTTTCTCTGATAAATGGATTAGTTGGATCAAGAAAATACTATCAGGTGGAGAATCTTCTGTCCTTCTTAATGGGATTCCAGGTAAACCCTTTCAATGTAAAAGAGGAGTAAGGCAAGGGGATCCTCTCTCCCCTCTACTCTTTATTTTAGCAGCAGATCTTCTTCAGTCAATTGTCAATAAGGCCTGGCATTCTGGTGTTCTCAAACATCCCTTATGTGAAAATTTTGGTGGAGATTTTCCCATAGTACAGTATGCAGATGACACTCTTCTGATTCTTCCAGCAGATGGGCTAAACTTATTCAAACTTAAAGGTTTGCTTAGGTCCTTCTCGATTCAAGCGGCCTGCATGTGAATTTCAAGAAATCCTTTCTAGTGCCCATTAATGTCTCGAAGACAAAACCATCCATCTAGCAAGAACTTTTGGATGTTCGTTGGCTCCATGCCCTTCACCTATCTAGGTTTACCCCTTGGCACAACTAAACCCAATATTCAGGATTTCTCCCCATGCTTACAAGAATTGAAAATAGACTCTGCCTGATGAGCAAATTTCTATCCTATCATGGAAGGCTGATCTTGGTCAATTCAGTTATGAGTGCTTTGCCCACCTTTTACATGTGCACACTTAAATTCCCACCCAAGATCATAGATCGGGTAGATGGTTTCTGAAGAAGGGGTTATGGTGCAGGGGTGAGATCAACGAAGAGGTAAGCGCCCAGTTGCTTGGGAAGATGCATGCGGGACCAAAGAAGAGGGGGTCTAGGCATCATTGATATAAAGTCCCGAGAATGATGCCTTATTGCTAAAATATCTAGATAAATTCTACAACTCAATGGATATACCTTGGGTCACTCTTACTTGGGAGAGACTTTATGGAAACACCAGACCTTGCTCCACATGACAAGAAATTAGTTGGTTCTTTTCGGTGGAGAGATGTAATCAAATTATCGATAAGTTCATAAGCATGAGTAAGTGCTCACCAAATAGGGGGTGACACTATTAGATTCTAGTTGGACTCATGGATGGATGAACCCCTTCACGAGAAAATTCCCTCATCTCTACTCCTATGTTAAAAAGGAAATCTGTCTCTAATGCACTTGAGAACCCAAGAGCTTGATAAAAAATTCCATCTACCTCTTTCTAGTGAAGTCGTAAACCGGTTGGGACAAGCTGCAGCGATTCTACTCCAAAGTGATATTGACCCTATGGTGAATGACTCTTGGAACTACTCTTGGGGTGATTCTTTTATAGCTAAGAAAGCCTACAAAGGAACCGGTGGGCACAATTCTCGCTTCCCCCGTTCAAGTGGTTATGGTCATCAAGTTGCTTAGGCAAACACAAATTTTTCTTCGGCTTCTCATCGGGGACGAGACTCAACACCGTAAAACACGCTAAGAAGGAAAAATAGAATATTACAGGATTACAACTGTGTCCTATGTGACTCAAAGTCTTTGAAGAAACTCTTGCATCTTTTCTTTGGTTGTCCTTTTCGGTCGGAGCTGGCTGGCAAATCGTTGCATATCCATTGGGATCTATCTCTTGATTGTTTAGACATGCTCCTTGAAGCAAGAAGATCTTTTGGGCACCCTATCTTGAGAGAACTCATGATAACAAAACTGTTGGATTATCCGGAAGATGAGAAACAGACATCATATTTGACAATGGTGCTAGAGATCTCGGTCAATGGAAAATCTTCTTCAAAGCCGAAATTGGATTGGTGTGTATCAAATCCAAAGCTTCAAAAGCCCAATGACTCAACACATGGCTAAACCATTTCTCCGATAGCTTTCTTATTTTCTTTCTTTTTTCTTTGGGCTTTTTAGCCTTGTACTCTTGTCCCCCCTCGTACGAGATCCTCCCCCTGCTCTCTTTCTTTGTATCTCCGGTAGGTCTTTTAGTTCCTCCTCTTAGTCTAGTTAGTCCTCCCCCTCCTTTCTCGCTCTCTCTCAGAAACTCTCTAGTTGGTAGCTTAGGCCTTTTAGTGCTTCTTCCTTCTTGCTTTGTTTGTACAGTACTTTTCCTTATATCAATAATCAAAAATATAGGTAGGGACCTTCCTGCTTTTTACTCAAAAAAATGTGTCCTAGGAGGCAATTCGGTGTGTAGGTTGGTGCAAAATTCATAAGTTTTCAAGCTTTAATTAACCTCCTTCTATCGCGTTTATCACGTAGGAAAATCTAATAATAAAAACATGGATCGAGAAAAGACCTAAGATCTTGTGTGGGGGCATAATTTGGGTGTACAAGGTAGTAAAAAAATTCAAGGCATTTCTACATTGTGGGAGTAGACATGCTTCACAAAGGTACATGACCCCTTTCATCGAAAGCATGACCGACAACTACATCCATAAGATATGTTGGGTCATCTTCGTTCCGTGTGGTCTCGGCCTCAAACTTTTTTCTTAGACGTGCACATGCCACGTGTGAAGGAAGCACGATGTTTGAGATTTTTCGGACAAGGTTTGGTATTTTTCTCAATTAAATTGAATTTCTACGCGACGACCCGAGTAATTACAGAGTTGAACTGGGGTTACCCACTAACTTGAGTCAAAGTGGTGCCAAAATTTCCCACGAGGCAGTGGTGCCAAAATTTCCCACGTAGGAAAATCTAATAATAAAAACATGGATCGAGAAAAGACCTAAGATTACAATTGACACAAGTACAATAATCAAAGTGTACAAACACATTAAGAAATAACCACCTCAAAAACACCCTTCTAGCACCTATGCCCGAGGTGGTTACAATGCTACACGTTATGCTTCTTCGATCTAAGTAGGGTGGATGGGACCTCGTGAAGAACCAATGTCTCTCCATGCTTAGGCAAAGGCCCGACAGAGACGGGGCTCTCATCTCCGGCGACGAAGCACAAGAATGCATGCTACTTTGCTCACGCTTTCCGTCTTCGGCAAATCCATGCAACAATGGCGTTACACGAGCATCACACCCGGCTTACGTAGCAACGTTGTAGTTTAATCTTCAAAAACACCCTTCTAGTACCTATTGTATACACGGTCTACCCATGATAAAATGTTTATGTGGAGGGCTTTCTCCCAAATAGAGGACATATATGCGAGATAGGAGAATTGGCAAATAACGAAGAGGTCGGCCGGCGCACGGTTCGCCATACATGGCTCTGGCGTGGGGCTGTTTTTATAGGCGGTGGTAGGTGGGAATGAGCGGTGGTAGGTGGCAACAAGTGTGATCTTATCACCGTGGCGGTGGTAGGTGGCAACAAGTGTGATCTTATCACCGTGAGCTTTGGTACCGTGTGGCGGTGGCAACAAGACGATCCGATGTCGCCGGGTCGGCCGACGTTTATACCCGGTAGTGAACCTATAATTTAACTGCTTGCCGGACTCTTTGTTAAACCGGCGGTGATTAACTATAGAAATGGGCGCGCGAGGTGAAAATTTCACGAGTCATTTGAACCCGTGCCATTCGTTTCGGCCTCGACGATATATAATAGCCGGCGCGGGCGAGCTGAAATTTTCCAGGTCATTTCAACCCCACGCCCCAATCGTTCCCCACCGGCGTCGTCGACGGAGCACCACCCCCACACACGCCGCGATCGTCCGTCGCGACCGCCGAGACAAGACAGAGCGCGCGGACGCCGGAAGCTTCGGTGAGTGCGTCGGTCACCACCGCCTTTGAGTTGTTCGTTGAAATGCCCGTGTTGATAAATCCAACCTGCTATTTCCTTTTTGTATTTAGATTTTGCTTTCAAACAGATTCGGGATCCTAATATAGTGCCAAAAGTATTTTAATTGGTCTATGGTGAACAAATTAGATTTAAAGATTGTGGTCATTTACAGCAATGATTGAAGACATGGAATTGTGATTGAAATGAGATAGATGTTGAAATTCATGAGTTTCGTGGTGTTCAAAATCTTGTTGTACAACATTTCGAATGACATAGCATTAACATCCTATTTTGGCTGCATGTATAGGCAAACCATGGCGTGGTATGTAGTGCATGTTGGTCAAGTGTCGGGGATCTATCGAACACAGGGAAGATTGCTCGCTCAAGTCTCTAGCTACCCCAGTAATTGTTACAAAAAATACAAGGCCGAAGCTGAAGCTTTCGGGGCCTACTATGGTAAAACATTCACTATCAACCAGCCACGGAGATCGATGAGAAGCCTCTCTCCATAGATATGAAGATTAGGAGAATTGCGACTTGGGCTATAAAAGATGTTTTGATTTTCTGTCATGGCTATTGTCATTGTTTTCCTTATTTGGAAGTTGATGTCCTAGGCTCAATTTCGTAGAACATTAGGTGGAGTTAGTTGTATGTAACCTTTGAACCATGTAATGTATCTATGATGCTTTTATGGGTTTAAAAAAATAGCTGATTTTCGGAAAAAAATTCATAAATTATACAAATTTTAAACAAAACGCCGGGTGGCATGGGCCCGACAGTGAATGACATACAAACCGGTAGTGTAACTACACCAAACACTATCGGTTTGAATTACTAACCGTCATAGACGACGAAACATAGCGTCGGCTACATTAACCAACCGATAGTCTACACTCTAATAACTTATTTGTCGGGTTGAGATCGGTAGACGCGATGTTCACGTAAAGTTCACCGCGGGTTCAAAGTAAGCCGCCATTGTTAGCTCTTCGATACACTGCCGCTCGGTCTAACCCGATAGTGTTATCTCCACGATTCTGTCGGTTCGTTAAAGCCCGACGGTGTTCCCAATATCAACTCTGTCGGTGACTTCCGAACTGCATTGCTTGGATCAAAAATGCTGCTTGGTCGTGGAACACCCGACGGTGTTCGGTGACCCGATCTTGCCGCCGGTTCGATATCAAACCGGTAGTCTCTCCTCGCATCACCGCCGATGTTTTGACCCGGTAGTGTTTCAAACCCCACATCACTACCGCTATGGTTTACGCTGGTTCGGTTTTTGGTAATGAGGGGTTGGAGCCCGGCGGTAATGGACAATTCGTAGTAGTGTTTGCCAAGTGTCGGTAAAGTGCTTGTCTTTGCCGCCGAGTGCCTAACATCATCACTCGGCAAAGAGAGTTTTGTCTTTACTTGACCGATCGATGAGATTAACTCTTTGCCGAGAGTCTTTGGCGTCACTCGGCATAGATAGGCTCTGTGCCGAAAGTGTCGTTTTCTTGACACTAGGTAAAGATTCAACACACTCGGCATACAATCTCTTTGTCTAGTGTCTCCGGGTTGACACTTGACAAAGAGCCCATATTTACCAAGTGTTACTCAAGACACTCGGTAAAGGATTTTTTTGCCAAATGCCCTTCATACTTTTTCCCTCGGTTAAAATTATAGTCGTAGCTTTGACTTTTTTGTTCATCCATTTTGCTAAGTATTTAGATATACGCAAAATGGATATACCAAAAAAGTCAAAGTAACTTATAATTTGGAATGGAGGGAGTAGTTACTAGCACGTTTGTGTTGATGTAACTTTACCGCCCTCGAGATATGTACTTTGCATTTCCAAAAGAATGTTGGGTTCGGTCACTTTGGAGGCACCCCTCGGATCTTGAGTTCAAATCTCGGTGGGAGCGAATTTCAGGTTGGGGCAATAAAAATCTCCTCGTTGGCTTAGTCGGGGTTCAAGAGTTTTTCGAGATCGGGAAGAATCTCTTTCTTTTTAATGAAATACGGTGGGGGCCTATCCTCTCCGATCTTGTTTTTAATATGTATTGCATTTCACTAAAAATAACATGTCCCTAAAATATGGCGCGCCATGAGCCTCCCCTTTTCGGTCACCTCACTGTCCAACCCCACCGCACCAGCAGCCTCGAGCGCCTCCAGTGCCCGCTGTAGTGTTTCCGGGTGCGGCGGCAGCACAAAGTTGAAGCTTTGGACGCTGCCGCTGATGATCCCGAGATCCTTGAGGAGGAGAACGACGCCAGCGAGGCTGTTGACGTCATTGGTCCTCGCTGAAAGCGAGGACAAGCCAATTTGAAACATCTCTCGCCACTCCTCCTTGGTATACAAGCAGAAGTACTTGCCCTTGTTCCCCCTGCGCTTGATGTGGTACCCCACTCGCACGGCAGACTTCAGAGCCCGGAACATCCGAGCCGGCGGCGGTGCTCCCGTCAGGGATGGCAGCGCGTTATCTGTGCCGAGGTAGCCGGAGTCAACGATGTACTTGATCCCGTCCACGAACACTGCCGAGTTAGCGACGTCGGTGGCCAGGACAACCTTCCGCTTGCCATCTGGCACTGGGTTCAGAACGCCGTCGATCAGATCGACGGGTAGGCCATCATGGAGACAGCGCGTGACGAGTCCCAGCAGTGCACGAGCGGCGAGAAGGTGCTTGGCAGCCTCGGTATCCCTTCAATATCTCTTTCAAATTTTCCAGTCAAACACTATGATATTGCAATACTAACCTCATGTAGGTTTGACAAATTTTTGTAGTTGGCATTAAGGTGCTTAACTGAAAAATGCTCTGTACACACTACACTACACTACACTACACAGACATGGTTTAAAAACTTTATATGGACTCTGCTACCAATTCAAAATATTTTCCCATTTAGTTCCCCTGTGTAACATCCCCAAATTTCCTCGAAGGGAAATTCACAGAATAACGAATATCGTGATAGTCTCCAAGGATCATTCCATCACATTATCCGAATACAAGTCGAATATCAAATTACAGACTTCGTTCAAAAGCGGGAATAGAGGTCTATTACAATTTATTACATCGCCACATGGCGGAAGCAAACTATCACGAAGCAAAAAGAGAACAAAGCATCTCCAGCGGAAGCGACATCGTCTCGCCTTGAGCGTAGATCCGAGACTCCTAGCTCAATCCTCCCACTCTCCTTCACTGAAGTCCGACTCATCACCTAATCAGCAGTTTATCAAGACGAATTGTACTCGCCGGGTTCCCCACCCTATGCAAGCTTTGTGGAACTGGATGCAAATATGGTAAACAAAAGACCTAATATGGGCTGTATTTTCCTATGCATGAATGAATAAGTATAATAATATTTTAACACATTAACTCATTAAACCCACAATTCCCAACCATCTCATCTCATCACAACACCACTAGCCTCACACCCTCACTCAAGTCGACAAGACAACACCCGGCCCCTGTGTCTTGCCTACTTAGGCTCTCGACCCTCCGGGCTCTCACCGTATCACACACCACCAAACCACACTCGAGGTGAGATAGAAAAACACCCTCTCTACTCGGAGAAGTTGAATCCAGGAAAAACCTGGTCAAAAGACCGGCGCAAGCCGCGGAGGTTCCAAAGAATAGGCCGGGGTTACCCTTAGCGAGTCCAAGGTCCGAGACAGTCCTAGCCCGAAGGCCGGACTATACGTATAGATTTACAACTCTGCGCAAAGCGTGTGCTCAAGACCAAACGGTCGCCATCATAGGCCTCGCGAGAGCCTAGGGCCGACATACGGAGACCTCCTAATCCGACGATGCCACCCAACCACTTTCGGCCGAGAAGCCGAGTACCACCGGACGCCGAGGCTGTAAGAACAGTACGAGCTCGAGACTCAAAAGCACACACCTTTGTCTCGAGAGGGTGTGGGTCTCGCCACCCTTACCTCCCTATAAACTATCCGCTAACCTCCCGAAGGTATGGCACCGCGACTAAAAGGGGCAATCCAAGAACCCGCCCATAACGTAAGACGTTAGGTGAGCACCAATTTCCTGGATCGGGTCCTCGAAGATACAAGTCCTTAGGGTTGACCAAGCAAGACATCTTCACCACTCCCTTCCCCTTCGTCCGTCACAAGAGTCAAGACCGGATCTCAAATCCACACAAGTTACCCGCCCGAGGTAATGACACGAAGGGACGCCCGTATATCCCCGGCAAGGCGGTCTCCGCGACTCGTCGTAGATCCTGCTTGGTCGACTCGACCCTCACCACACACCCAAGTCTAGACGGAGAACTCACCCCACTTGGTGATCCAACTCAACCGCCAGGCTCATATACCAGGCTCCATATATATAACACGTAAGTGATATATAACAATGCAAAGAAAAAAGCGTATCGTGATATGAGCGCGAGTCTAAACTAAAAGCGGGTGTGCAGGGGATAGGTTGCGTCAAGGTATAAAGGCTCAACAGCATTTCTACCATGCAACCTAGCAGCAATGCGAAGCAACATAAAGTAAAGCGCTAGCAAAACTATATGATATGTCTAATAGGTGCTAAGAAGGTGGGTGGGACATGGCACCTGAGTGATCGCTCAACTCTGGGTCGAAGTCCTGATCTTCACGGTCCTCCTGGCTCTCCTCCGGGTCTGAGAACGTAACGAAATGGTTGCGGTTAGCAACCATTTAGAATATCACAAAGAAGCAAATCACAAATTGAAGATCCAAATTCACTCATAGATAAGCCTATGACGTAGAGGAGAAAATTAGAAAAATTTGGACTCTAATTTCATAATTTTCTGAGGTCGTATGAATTTTCTATGAATTCCCAAAGTTTAAAACAATTTCTGAAAATTGGAAAACAGGGTTTAACCAGGGCTTGACACGTGGCGGCCTCGGATTGGTCGAGCTGACGTCAGCATGACATCAGCACCAGGGCTTCGGTTTCGGGACTGACAGGTGGGGCCGGATGACGTCAGCATGACGTCACGCGGGTCCCAGGGCAATACAGCGGCTGACAGGTGGGGTCCACGGGTGGTCCGACTGACAGGTGGGGCCTGCTGACGTCAGCATGACGTCAGCGTTGACTCGGTCAACGGTCAAACGGGCCTGGAATGGGCCCGAGGCGGGCCGATGGGCTGGACATGGGCCGGAGTTGGGCCGGATGGGCCGGGCCGGCCCTGACACGTGTCGGCCGCAGGTGCTGGCCACGTGGCGGGTCTGGGTCTCGAAACGGGCTGCGCGGGCAGGTTCGGCTGGTGCTCCTGGCTCATGGTGGACGCGCGTTGGTGGTCCATGGACCACCACGCGGTCTACGGTGGACTCGGTCCACCTCTTCCTCCTGCTTGATGGTGCACGGTGCACCGGGTGCACCGCACCCTTCCTTCCCTTCTCCCCTTCCTCTGCTTCTTGCCGGCGCGGCGGGCGGCGGCGCTGGAGCTCCCCGGCGACGATGGCGGCTCGGCTGTGGCTTCTAGGGCGCGAGGGCCCCCTTGGCTAGGCTTTGGGCAAGCTGGGCAGGGTCGGCGGTGGTTCAAGCTCCCACGCACGGCGGCGCGCGTGGCAAGACGGCGGCGCACGCCGGCGAGGTGCCCAGGACGGTGTAGGGGCTCCAAGCTGCCCCTTTTCTCCTGGTTTCAGCACCGCGGGGCACGGCGGTCCCAAGGGCGGCAGTTAGGCGGCCGGTGGTCGCCCGACGTGGCGGGACGACGGCGGCAGCGCGGCTGCTCCGGTGGCGGCGCGTCGCGCAGCGCCCTCGGCAACGCGGAACCCCAAGGGGTCCGCCTTCCCTTCGATTGACGCGGCTGGTAAGCCATAGGGCTCACCGGCGGCGACCAAAGAGCGCGGCGGAGTCCGCTACGCGACAAGGCGCGCGGCGGCGCTCCGGCCGGCTCGGGTCCGCGTGGTTCGGGGCCATGGCAACGCCTTGGCGCCCATCCGACTCGATGGCCGGGCTCAGGACGTCTTGGTGCATCTCGACGGCCAGTTCTCGACTAGCGAGATGGTCGGGGTCGGCGGGAACGCGCACCGGCACGGCGGCGCTCCCGGACGGCGGCACACCGGCAAGGTGCCTGGACCGGGCAACCAGGCCACGGTCCCGGCCAAAAGGCGGTGTCTTTCTATGCTTCAAGACAGGGCGGCAACGGTGGTGGCCGCGGGGTGGCTCGGTTCAACTTGGTTCGGCCGGAACACGGCAGCCCGCCACGGATGGCTTGTGCCATGGCGGTGGCATGCCCCGGCGTCGGCGTTCCCGGCCGCTAGGGGCTCGGCGTGGCCGACCTCTCCTCTTCTAGCCGAGCATCGGCGTGCGCGGCGCGGTGTACAAGCAGCAGCAGGCGGCCTCGCGCTCCCGTGAAGTGGGAACGCGACGGCGGGGTCGGGGTGAGCGCGGGGTGTGACCATGGCGTGCTCACCTCGGTGCTGCGGTCGTGGTGGCGTGGCGTGGCGGCTCGGGTCGGCAGCAGCAGCGGGTTGGTGCTCGCGGTTCTCCTCGGTCTCCGGCTCGCGGTCCTCCTCCAGACGGCTCCCGACGGCGCTTCCTCGAGCACCGACGGCAGCAACGGCGGCGGACGGCTCCGACTTCTCTTCTTCTCCGCCCCCTTCTTCTCCTTTCTTCCCCCCTTTCCTTCTCTGGTTGGTGTGGAAGTGGTGTGCCACCAAGGTGGCGGCGCGGACTGGGAACCCTAGCGCCCCCGGGGCTCCCTCTTATAGGGCGGCGGCGCGGCAACGGGAGGGGAGCGGGGTGAGCGCGGCGTTGGCTTGCAGTAGAGGTTTGAACGCGTGGCTAGGGTGCTTTGGGGCGACGTGGCCCCTCGGGCGTCCACGAATTCGAATCGGGTGCCGCGGAGTGGAGAGAACATGGGCGCGGCCATGGCAGGCGGCGGCGCCATCTTTACCGCCTTTGGTGACGCACGGCGTCGCCTTTACCATTCCCTGTCCCCTCGTTGGCGGGTTGTGGCAGCGCGAGACGCGGGCGGGCGAGCGGGATGGAAAAGTGGCTTGGCGCGACGCGGGGGGGCGGGCGGCAGGCGCGCGCGCGCGCGGCGCGGCCGGGAAGAGGAACAGGGGAGGCGGTGTGAGAGGGATAAAGATGACAGGTGGGGCCTCGGGTCCACCTGTCATCGACAGGGGTGAGAGAGGGGAGGTGAAAGGACGATGGTGCCCTCGGTTATGAAACCGGGCGGGCGGCTTCTTGCTGGGCCGGCCCGCGAACGGCAGCAGCATGCGGCCTGGCTGGGCGGCTGGCTGGGCTGCGGCGCTGGCTGGGCCGCTGGGCCGTTTCCCCTCCTCCTCTTCCTCTTTTTTCTTTTTCTTTTCTATTTTCTATTTTGGCCATGGTCTCTTATATGCAATTTCATGTGTTGCCACCATGAAATTACCCTTAGGGCATCCTAGGGACCTTGAGGTGGTTTGGCTTTCCATTCAAAAAGGTTGGCAACAAAAATTATTTAAAACAAAAATAAAATGGGTTGGGAATTTTATTATCATCACATAAAATCATAAAACCCAACTCAAGCATGGTTATTAGAAATGCATTGATGCTTGACATAAATAAATAAATAGAGGAGCTACTTGTGCATCTAGGAGGGTTTTTCTATATGCAATACACCATTGCATGGCTTGTTTGAAAAAAAAAAAATTTGAAAGTTGTGATTTTTGTGTGTCTAAAAACCGGATTGTTACACCCTGGTTATACATACTACCTGCATCTTCTCCTCCCTGATCCAAACATGGCTATTCTAATTACAGGTGCATGATAACCAAGTTGTTTTTACTGTTCCTGTATGTTTCTTAACAAAACTTAATCCATCCTTTGCACAGGGCAAAAAGAATACTCCTTCAGGACCATCAGTAACTCTGGGTTTTCAGTCTCTGTCTCATAAAAATGGCTAGCCTTGCCAAATTCAGTGCACTCACATACAGCATGCACAGTCCTCCCTTGTCGTAAGTATTGAGATCCTATTTTGCCATTTGTGATCCTCTTTTCTTTTTTACCCTTGTACATGACCAATATTGATTCTTTATTAAACTTCAATGATACATGCAGTACCATTGGTTCTATCACTAATACTCAGCCTGCAGTTCCTTCTAGAAGCAAGGACAAGCTAACCACCCTTGCAAAAGTGTTCATACACCCACCAATTCTACACCAATTGTTCTTTTTGTTGGTTTCTTTAAAAAATGTAAGTTCTTTCACAGATATAACAGCTTCTTTTTGTTGGCTTCTTTAAAGAGTTGCAGAACTACACTTATAGTTAAACCCTGTTCATAATGTTGACACTTTAGAAGACACATCTATTTTAAATGATGAAGGAAAAAAAATTGCCTGAACATTACTCTCTATATATTTGTATGCACCATGTATATTTTCTACCTTCGACATATGTACCCTAGGCTACATTCGGGATAGAGCACTCATATTTTCTCTTTTAATTGCAGTCTGTGTTTACCTTATACTAACCAGTGATGAACTTTGTCCTTATTTTTATTATCTCAGATGTTTCGTTATTATCTATTGTACACAACATATTTTATCTGTCTTGAATATTTTCGTGTGGCCACTAACGCCCAGAATCAGGATCTCCTAGGCCAGTATCCGACTACTGTGGTCTTTCTAATGTTATCTCTAGGTTACAATGATGATTGTGGTCCTGTCAACTCAGTGAAGGTGCACAAACAACTAGCTGTTCAAACTCCAATTTCATATCGTTTGAAAAAAAAAAAAGATAACGATGATTCATGTGTTTGGCTACATTCACATTACAGAGTTAAATGCAGTTCTAAAAGATGACCTGGTTAGCGGATGGTTGCTGCTTTCCTGCCCTTGTCATCTATCTTTCTCCTTTTCCATATGCTGGATACAGTGATCTAGTTCATCCTCGCCTCATACATGATATATGTTGTTTATTTTTGTTTGGTCTACACTCCATGCTGTAGAGTAAGTATCTCCCAAAAGGACATGACCTTTACCTCTCTTGAGAAAGCCAGGGGCTTATGTTTTTTAATCCCTAAAATGAGAGGTCGTCTATGTTTACATGATATATATGTTTATCAGTTTATTACAACAATAAAAAACATCCGAGAAATGCGAATATTGAATCGTATAAATGCATCTTTGAAGTTCATGTGTTGTTTTTATATTAGGAATGTTTTGCTACGATAACAATTGGATATCAGTATTTTGCAATTTCCTACTTTCTGAAACAAAGTTGTGTGTCTATCTACGTAAATGGTGAAGCACAAAAATTTGCCTGAACATTACTCTCCATATATTTGTATGCATCATGTAATATTTTCTACCTTCAAAATATCTACACGAGGCTACATTCGGGATTAGAAAGTGAATCTATCTACCTTAAGATAGTGTTGATTTCATATGTAATTAAGCTTTATTATATATATGTTACAACCATACTCGTCCATGATATATTAATCATCAATTCAATCAGATTTGTAATTGCACGGGCACGCGCTCCGTCACTAGTTTAAAAATATAGAGGCCTTCAAATGTTTTTTTCGAGCAATTTTGCAGTGTTCGTTATATCCGCATGAATACACAGATTAGAATAGCAAAAGTTGCTACGTGCACAAACCACTAGGAGCCAAAGGAGAACTGCAGTACCTCTCGATCACGGTTCGGTTCGCGCAGCCTCGGCCACCACCAGATTCGTATCAGCTTGCTCGCCGTTCTCGATGTGCGATTGGCCCCTCCTTCTCATGCCCTCGGTAACCCCCAGCAGACGCGACTTCCAGGTCCTCCTCCCACGGCAAGGGGGGCCCACAATAGTCTCCATGTATGCCGTATCCACAGCTTTGTCGGGTTCGGGTTCGGGATGCGCCGCCCGTAGGTGGTCCACCACGGCGGCGGCGGCGCGACGGCCCTGTTACGCTCTAGGGGGGAGGGTCATATCTTGCTCCGGGGATGGCGGCCGGCGGGCTGCGGCGGGAGGAGACGAGCGCGGCCGGCGGCAGTAGAGGGACATGAGTCTATTCGAGTCGCGCCACCCCCGGTCGGGGAAATTTGGGGCACACTTATCGCCGACCCGGTCGGTGAGCGAAAGCGCCAGAGGTTGCACGCCCTGGGCCGAAGTTCCTTGTGGATGGGACTGTGTTTCGAGCCCTATTACGAGCAGATGCACGCGACACAGCTTTACCTTTGTTTTTTAAAAAAATTCTACACGGCTTTTCACGACCAACACGTTGCCAATAATGGCTGCCCTCTACGATTGTTAGTCTGGGCATGCTTTATGGTACGGGAAGCTCACTAAAATTTGGGGACGAGCTAGCACTCAGATGTCCTATAATTTAGGGATTCCATCGGACTTGGTACTAAAAGGCCCAAGCACCAGAAAAAGTGTCGCACCCATCGGACGCCCCTGTATGCCTCGAAACTGCATACACCTATCCTGTTAAAAAAATCGGCTCTGGCCTCTCTCTCAACACCGCCCCTTCTCTGGACTCTACCCACACACACAATCCCCCCTAAGTGTAGTGAAATTATCCAGTACAATATGTCCTTGTTGAGTGGGCTTCTAAAGAAAAGTCATTTCATCAGCATTTATGACAGATTACAGCAACAAATCCGTGAAGATTCTACAAAGGGTCTGGAGGAGAAAAGAAATCTGAAAAAGTTCTAAGATTTATCTCAACAAATTTCAAAGGTGAGTTAAACTTAACGGTGATATCACCATCCAATAGGAGAACAAAAAAAATGGAAGAGGAAGAGTGAAGAAGAGAAAAGCTAATGTAACCGGCTAGCCTCCTCAACCTCTTTTATAGGGAGGTGGGAGGGCATGCTCTCTCTAATTATTTTCCCTAGTGGGATTTATATTTACAAAAATGCCACTTGGGACTACAATTGACTTAATGGAGTTCATTTGCAAAAGTGTCACCAAAGGTTTGGTGATCTGAAGCTTCGCCGCAGCCTCGGCCGCCACCAGCTCCGCATTAGCGAGTGGCCCCTCCTTCTCATGCCCTCTGGTAACCCCAGCGAACCACGACTTTGAAGTCCTCCTCCCGCAGCTTCGGGGCCCCACGATAGTCGCCATGGATGCCGTCTCCGCGGCCTTGTCGGGTTCGGGTTCAGGACGCACCGCCACGCGGGGTCCACCACGTCGGGCGGCGGACGGCCCCGTTCGTTTGGGTGGAGGGCCATCTCTTGCTCGAGGGGGTTGCGGTCGGCGGGCTGGCGCGCCGCCCGCCACGGCGACGGCGGGGAGGTGGGACACAAGTCTATTCCGAAAGTGCGCCGCCCTGGGCCGGGAAATTTGGGGGCACGCTTATGCACCGACCGGTCGTGCGACGGCGCCTAGGTTGCACGCCCTGGGCCGGTTTCAGCGGATGGGCCTGTTATTTCGGGCCCTATTATGAGCAGATGCACGGGACGACTTTACCCTTTGCTTATAAAAAAAATAATAAAAGCTCGCTAAAATTTTACATTAGGATTTAAAAGACCACGGTTACCAAACTGTATATCTAAATTATATTTATTTAGTCAACTACGGAGGATGAAACCGATCTCCACCTGCTCGAGATCTAGCAAGATAGTGGGACAGAAAGGTGCAATGCACCTAGTACATGGGTGATTGGCCCTTTAAAAGATCGCACAAGGTTCAGAGAGGGGGGGGATAACACCACCACCACCAACAAAAAACAGCACAACACAACACAACAACAAACAACATGATTTAGCTACCAGTTCATCATACTAACCGAAGTGACTGGAAACTTGCTTGCTAACAAGTGCCATCATCAATGACGGATTCCGATGAACTCCAAACTACAAGTAGTGTAATGCTCTGAGTGGGGGATCCAGCATAATATAGCCAGGAGACTGCAAGGTCCAACCGATGTTCACCAACACCAAATGAGGGAAGGAAGCCTCAAAAGGGAGGAGCCTCAGTGGGAGAACCAGGAGATCCAATGTGTTCAAATGGACTTCTTGGCCATCATGATTATTCATTAATTCAACCATCAAGCATATATTTATTAATCAAGTTGTTAGTGGGGCTTCTGACCAGTTGTTTTCTTACACCCTCACTTTATGACATGGAACTATAGATACATTATATTAATAGTTTTGTCATTATTAGCGGTAAAATTGACTTGATCGATTCTCTTCTCAGTTTGCTCCATCAATTTGCATGGTAAAACATAACATCGTAGGATTCAATGCAATCAAACCGCACAAGTTAGCTCTTGGGGTCTATTTTGCTTTCATTTTGGCTGCCCTAGATTTCAGAACTTCCCTAGTTCAATTGGTCAATTGACGTATGGTTTCCATTCCAGTTCAACAATCAATTTCTACATTGCTTAAAGAAGTCTGGAATGCAATGTTACTGTGTTAGAATGTGAACAAACTTCATGGCATCAACCCAAGGTTTGCCAGTTTCTCTGCATGGATGGTCACCGCTATCTCAGCCATAGCTCGTCTAATCATTTTCTAGCTATGAAACAAACTCATACATCTTCACTAGAGGTGAGATTGCCCTCCCTGCGCCATCATCATTGTATTCCCTTTGCTTGTGAGGCCATCATGCTACATAGGATTTGTGTTCATTAGGTTTGTGGTCTATTTTATATTGATAAATTGTTGTCTCTCAAACTTTCTTGATAGAACCGATGGAGGTGTGGCTCTTCGCGGGCATGGGTGGTAAGCAAAGGTCGTTTGTTACGTATCTGGTACCCCTCATCAGATATTGTAAAACCATTGTCCATGAAATTTCAGCAATTACAAAAGCGAGTGTGGGGAGGCATGGAGGCATCACCAGTGCAACTTCTTAGGCACTAGTTAAAGGGGGTATGACGCCCATGGGCCCATGGCACTGGGGCCCAGGCTCATATAGTCATAGTGTCACTCCTCTAGTAACTCGGTAAGTGATTTCAGTTAAGTTCAGGCCTGGCGGCCTGCACTTGTAATTTGATCTTAATTTTACTAATTCATCAAGCCACATAGGGATAGGAGCCGAGGGGCCTGTAGGCCGCAGGTTGCAGGTAATATGTTCTAAATTCAAGTCATTGCACATTATGAGGTAATGTTATTTGCTTCATGAAGCAAATATGCATGTGTTGCAAGTCTTATTAATAGTACTTCCTCCATACCAATTTATAAGTCGTTCTGGACTTTTTAGCAGAAATTAAGGTTTGGTGCAAAATGACACTTCTGCCCCTCGGTCAATCGGATACAGAGCACTACACTGCACCGCACCGCACCTTGACAGGTGACAACTGACACAGTTTCAAATAAAGCACCTTGACAGATACAGCTAGCACGCAACAACATTTCAAAATTCTGTCTCTCTCCTCTCTCCTCTCTCTCTCTCAGAACACCTCCGATTCAAATTTATCTGGAGGATACAGAGCACCTTCCGCCGGTGCCAGGAAAGCCATCACGGGATCCACTTCGGTGCTCTTCCGCCGGTGCCAGGAAAGCCATCAAGGGATCACTTCGGTGCAGGAAAGCCATCACGGGATCCACTTCTTCAGGCCTATGAGCCTAGCTCACCAGCTATGTGATCACCAGGTGAGCTCAAGCCTGATCACCCCCGCCAACACCTTCCTCTGTTCTCAATTGAGTACATCCAAGCCAATACTCATCAAATGTGGCACATCTGCATCAACAGGTGTGAAATTGAGTGGCTGGATCTGCAATTTATCTCATCATATGGCAGCAACTACTCAAGAAGGAAATACTGCTCTGTTGGAAGTCATATCAGGAGAAGGAAATACTGCAACTCACGTGAATGCCAACAGTTTAACTCAAGAAGGTGGTGGTGACCCTGTTCCTGCAGGTCTGCATCTGCCTCTTTCATGCTGCTCTGTTGGAAGTCATGAGTTATAAATGTTGATCTAACCAACAAAAACAAATCCAATATGCTCATGTATAAATAACATCATGTTGTCCATTTTATTGTGCTCTTATTATAAAAATAGCCAGTTGGATTATCCATGAGTGAGTTCTGAATAGCATATTGGTATGTTGTTGATTAAAATTTTTTAGTTGTTCAATGTCATGAAATTTTGATCCAGCCTGAGTTATTAGGGAGCAAGAACATTTATTATGCCTATGAATGCATTTCTACTAAATGATGAAATCAATTGTCTAAGATGAGTGTGCATAACTCTATTCTGTGATGACAATTCAATTGTCAGCTGACTGCCCATGACATCTCCTAGACCATAACAAATTGTTCCTTTCAAAGAGACTGAAACAATACCTTAAGAGTCTTTGAAATCAAGTCAGAAGACAGTGGCTACAGACCACTTCTCCTGGGCAACAACACTAGCTGCAGGTGTATTCCTTGGATCTGTTGCAATCAATAGAGTTAAATCAGGCACACTGAAGTCTATAAGTATAGAACAAGTGAATAATCTCTGTGGCATAGAAAAAACTGAGCAGTCTTGAAGAAAAATTGATGTCACTGATCATTCAATCTTTTAGTTGTTCAAATCTTGAAAACCATGTTAATGTGTATCAACAACCTAATTCTCTTTATTATGCACTTGCAGATGTGGTACCACAAATGAGGTTAAGGAGATGGTTAACTGATACTCAAAGATACGCAGTGTACATATATTTACATGCCAAGAGTAGAAATGGGAAACTACCAAAGAATGCAACAGAAGAGGTTTCTACATTCTTTCATACTCATAAGCGAGTTGTCCAAAGGATTTGGAAATGTGCACGTGAACAGATTGCACTAGGACAGGAGGTTGATGTTTCTAACAAAAAACAGGTCACGTGAGGTCGCAAGAAAGTTCAACTTGATTTGTCTCAAATGGCTGCAATTCCACTAAATAGAAGATCCAGCCTAAAGTCACTAGCCAAATCATTAGATGTTAGTATTTCAACACTGCATAGAAAGTTCAAGCTGGGTGAGATAAGACGCCACTCTAGTTCATTGAAGCCACACTTGAGAGAGAGCAACAAAAGGGATAGACTCCAGTTCTGTATTTCAATGTTGGATCAGGAAACTCTAGGGGATGCTGAACCTAAATTCAAAGATATGCTGAATATGGTACATATTGATGAGAAATGGTATTTTATGACCAAAAAGGGAAAGAAATACTACCTGACGCCTGAAGAAAATGACCCTCAACGCACTGTTCAGAACAAGAACAATATTGGCAAAGTCATGTTCCTGACTGCTGTAGGCAGGCCAAAATATACTAAAGAAGGAAATCTGAGATTTAACGGAAAGTATGGTGTGTGGCCATTTGTGAAAGAAATCCCAGCAGCTAGGAGAAGCCAGAATAGAGAAAGAGGGGCATTAGAAACTAAATCTATCATAGTGAACAGGGAAGTGATGAGGGAATATTTGCTGGAAAAGGTTATCCCAGCAGATAAAGATTAATTATCTGCCATGCTACTCCATGGTGGCGTCATTCTCAGTGATTTTTTGCCTGCACCATTATCTTTTACTGTTAAGATGCACACTCAGCTCATAGTAATAGTTTGTCAGCTCAGAGTTAATTCCTGTGTTAAGATGCACTATCTGCTACAGCACCATATTGAACTAACAACAGTTAGGAGTACTGTCCACTGCTGCTACAAGTTGCAGTACAGACACAAGCAGTACATATATTAGTAAGGATAGACGGTTTAATAGCGATTTAATAGAAACTTCTAGGCACACTTAGTGCTGCTATGGATCAGCTAAACATAGAAGAATATCAGCTCATGTGTGTAGAGCACCTATCACTGTTTGTATACCAGTTGCCAGGAAAAAACAAACAAGCATCTCATAAGAAACAACAAACATTCTTATGCGTCGTGTCAGTTTGAATCTGTACCTGCTTGTTTTTCTAGGCGTCCATCTTCATGGTGAACTAAGCCTTGTTGTAGTCAACAGGAAGAACAGGCCCATCGACTTCTGTCCTAAAATTCTTCTTGATTTCCATTTCCTTCAGCCTGGAACAATTTAGTGTTAGTTTTTTCACTTCGTAATGACAGCAGTTCGCGAGCAGATTACCAATCAGAACATCTCCTCATGCTTTCTTATGCCAAATCGAATCGTACCTGGAGTTGCCGCCACTGGACCTGCTCAAGGATGTCCGTGAGAGCAAAGCCTCCCAAGACATCCTGAACCTTCGTAGCCTGCAAATCCCTAAAAGGGTCGAAACAAATTCATCAGTTCCAGTGTTTTGGCCGCTTGTTCATGGCGAAATTTGACTGCAAGCATCTTGTTTTAGAATCACTGTATGTCATATTTTACTGAAAACATTGAGTGCTGGCACTGAAAATTGAGAGGTTCAGACTGCACCTTCATCAGAGGATTTTTACTTTTGACTGGAATTAGTGGTTCATTTGAACTCGCAGAAAAGAACATCCAGAGCATTTACAGTTTGACTGGAGAAGTCAGCACTAAGCAACCATGCATCTACAGTTAGATCTAGCAGCTCTGACAACAAACATCTCATGTATTGTGCTGGTTTCTCATGATCCCTGGAGAATAGGCGAATTGAACTTTATTTAGGAACCGCAGAAACGACATGTCGATGCATGTGCATGTACCTCAAGATCCCTGGAGCGGTCTCGCCGGCGGCGTCCGTCCATCCTCCGGCAACCGCGAGCGCTAGGAAAAACAAGAACCCTCCAACGCGAAGAAAGTGAAGGAACGAATCAGCCACCATTCAGAAAGAGGGTCGGACACGAGGAATCGAATGGATCCAACGCGAGGAATCGAATGGATCACGGTGAGATAGAGAGACGTACTCCGTCCGGCCACGCTGAGACAGGGACATGGCGCGCGGAAGCCGATGGTGACGCCGGTGGACTCCGTCCGGGCCATGCACACCCGGATCTGCCGCCTATCCGCGGGCAGCGGCATGGAGGAGAGGGAGCCGTGCGAGTGCCGGTGCAGACGAAGCACGAGGAGACGAGGGCAGGGTCAAGAGGCATAGAACAAGGGGAGGAGGGAGGCCCTCCGTGCGCCGGTGACGGACAGGAGAACGGGAGCAGATCTGGGGAGGATGAGGTAAAAAGATGCAATTTTTATCTAACAATACTCCACGGGTGAAGATCTAGGGAGGAGGTAGAGTACGCACCCTGCTGATGGGCGCCGTCGCAGCTGCCGTCACCGTCGCTGACGGGCCTCAACCCACGGGTGTTGTCGCCGCCTCCTTCTGCCATTGTTGGATTCTTCTTGCGCCGCCTCAGATCCAGCTCGCAAACGCACGAGGCGAGGCAGGACAGCGCGTGGGAGACGAAGCGGAGCTGGCACTGAGCACATGGCCGCGCAGTGCCCCCCAGTGGCGACCTCGCCGAGAGTGTCGAGTAGGGGAAGGTCATGGCGGCGGAGAGTAGGGGAAGGTTGGATTTGGATCTTCGGGGCGGAAGGAGCGTGCAGAGGCGAAGGGACCGAGCGGTGGAGAGGCGTGGAGAGGCGAGGGTAATTTTGGAATGGACGAAAGTTGAATGAGTACCGCTCCGGTAGGACGACTTGCATTTCGCTAAAATAGACCGGCTCCAGAACGACTTATAAATTGATATGGAGGGTGTACTATATATATCCTTCCATCGTCCTATTAAAATATTTGTTTGTCAGACCCTCAATGTCTTTCTTGCCCTTTAGGCCTCTTAGAAATTAAGATGGCACGGTTCACATCTCAACCAAACAGTTTGCACCACATTCTAGTAGAGATGGTCCTCACCCATCTTTTTTTTTCCGGAGACAGCGGACTCGTCGGGTCGTCATTGTGCATGTGACTGTGAAGCAGTTAGAGTCCTAACATTGGTAGAGGCGGGGAGTTTGGAAGTTTGAAGAGTCTGTGGACAGGTGGACAGCCAGCGTGCAGTGAGAGCGCGCCCACATTGAGCACATCCTACTGTTTTCTTTCACAAGTGCTAGGCTAACATCGGGTTTGTGTTAGCGCGAGTGTTAAGGTGTGGTTAGCGCATGAGAACTCTATGAGTTCACGTTTGTACTGTTCCAGAACAATCAGGTTGCTCTGCCATCCGGTAATTATCGTGCTCTGTGTTCATCGCGTTCGCGTTCTAGGTTCTTGGTAGGTTAGGTCCTGTAACTGAAGGCCTTCAACGCATCAGCACATTTGCTGGTGACAAAATAAGAATACTTGTAGAAAGCCAACAAAATAAGAATACTTGTAGAAAGCCAACAACTCTTGAATACATAATATTGCTATATATATTACACTCCCTACGTTCCAAATTATAAGTCGTCGCTTTGACTTTTGTTCGTCCATTTACCTACTAGCATACAACCCTCGAGATAACGCACTGCATTTTACTAAAAATAACATGTCCCTAAAATATGGCGCCATGAGCCTCCCCTTTTCGGTCACCTCACTGTCCAACCCCACCGCACCAGCAGCCTCGGCGCCTCCAGTGCCCGCAAGCGGTGTCTCGGGTGCGGCGCAGCAGCACAAAGTTGAAGCTTTGGGACGCTGCGCGCTGATGATCCCTGAGATCCTTGAGGACGAGAACGACGCCAGTGAGGCTGTTGACGTCGTTGGAGCGAGGACCAGCCAGTTTGAAACATCTCTCGCCACTCCTCCTTGGTGTATCCCCTGACCTTGATGTGGTACCCCACTCGCACGGCAGCCTTCAGAGCAACTCATGTGTGTGAAGTTGGTAGATGTCCTCAATAATTCCTAGGATAACATGTTGAGAAACTATTGTCATTCTTCTGAATTTCTTAACCTCCTTCTTACCGGTTCATGGACCTAGAGGGATATATATATAGGCATGTGCAGGTGTTTCTCAAGCTTCTTCAATGCATGTACAACTTTCCTTCCATAAACTTTTATATCCATGGTGAGCTTTGAATGAGGATCAGTGAGAAATCTGAAAGTTTTTTTTGTAGTCACCAGACTCATCTGGGCACAAGAATACATCATGATTTATTTCTAAGTTCTTCATCAATCATAGGTTCATCGAGTTTAACTTGTGCTTCCTCCAGCTTCTGTTTTAATTCTGCATTTTTAAGCTCAAGCTTGTAAACATACTTCATTTTCTCAAGATCCACATGTTGGGAAAAACTTATTCACACAAGCATCAAGTTGTACACAATCAAAAGTTGTATTAATTTTATGGTCATACTATACATGTCGTGGAGGGGTTATTTATTGAGCTCCGAGCCTTCGTAAACTGTATATAAATAGTCATTTTACCCCTCTCTATAATTGTTTCAACCCTTTAAACTACAAGGGCAAAGTTGTCATTTTATCTTAGAGCAACTCCAGTGGAGCCCCTGTTTGAGCCCCTACCCTAAATTATAGGGTGTTTAACAAAAAACGAACTCCAGTGTGGAGCCCCTAGTTAAGCCCCTATTTTTCATGTCACCCCAAATTTTAATGAAGCCCCACATCCGGTAGGCCCCTATCAAGTGGGCCCCATCAAATTTTCCCCTTCCCCTCCTCTCTCACGACTCTTTGCCCGTCGCCGTCTGGTCCCGTTGCCCCGCGCAGCGGCTCCCCGCCCAGTCGCGCGGCCGGCGGCGAGCCTCCACCGACGCCCTCGCCGCCCGCGCGTCGGCTTCAGCGCCGCCGCCCTCGCCTCCGTCGCCAACGGCGTCTGACGAGCGAGGCGGTCGCGGCTCTTCCTCGGGCGGCGCCGTCGGGCGGCTCTCCGGCGGCTCGGCGCCTCCCATCTGCTCCGGCGAACACCGGCTTGCCGGGGACTCCGCCCGCCACTCGCAACACCGATCGCGTCGGCCGGATACGCGAGACCACCAAGTGGGAGCGGCTTCCGGTCTGGTCGGCGCGAGTCGTCGGCGGCGGTTTCCGGCCCTATCCCGCGGCGCGATTTGGAGCTCCACGGCGGTGGCGCCAGGATGCGCCTAGCGGCCGGTCGCGGCGATGGTGGCGAAGCCGAGGAAGAGAAGGTCTTCCTGGTTACCCGGCGTTGCGGCGTTCCGCCGCGGCATGTCGCCGCCGCGCCCAGCGGCCCGTCGCTGGCGCGGCCAGAAGGAGTTGAGGAAGTCGGCGGAGTCCAACTGGCGGCCTCGTATCGCCCGCGCGAACCCGGCGCCGTCGCCGCCCACACCCGTTCTTGCGACCCGTGCGGCTGCGGCGTTAGCGGCGCTCCCTCCGCAGCGCATCCACGGCGTCGGCGGCGAGGCTTCCGACCACGACCACTGGTCGCCGGCGGCGAGTACGCTGCGGCGGCGCGGCGCTCGCCCGGAGAGAAGCGGCGTGCGGCTCCGCAGCGTGAGGGCAAGACCCGCTGGCCGCGGTCGCGGCGCTCCGCAGCGGCGAGCGAGGCCGCGGGCGCTCCTCCGCGCCGCCGCCGGCCATCCCCTTCTCGCCCCCTTCTTGCGGCGCGATCGAGGCCCTCCGGCGGCTTCCTACTCCACGATACGGCAGGTGAAGTAGAGCCGGCATCGAGGCTGGCTGAGGCATCCAGCCTCCTTGTCCCCCGCCCCCGTCCTCCCGCTCTCCGACGATGGTGGCCGGCGGCGGCTCCCCCCGCGGCGGCTCCACCTCACGCGACGCGATCGGAAGGCGGCGGCGCTGGCGCCTCCATCTTGCGCGGCGGCTCGGCGGCGGCAAGCGGGCGTTGAAGCCTGTTTTGTCTTTTTTTTTACTGACCAGCGGGTCCCACGAAATAGGGGCCGGGCAGTCCATTCCACCTGGAGTTGGACTCTAATTGTGACCCTCAAATTTTATAGGTTAGCTCCTAAATTGATAAATAGGGGCCAGATTTAAGGTCCATGGTTGGAGTTGCTCTTAGGGAAATACATTTTCTGGACTTGTTTTTAGCCTTCAATCAACTGCGCTTCAGTGTTTCTTGACTTTGCTTGTTAAGAGTTGTTCACTCCTTGCCTTCGCATCCTCTTCATCTTGGAGTCAAGTTTTCCTTCCAACTTTGTACTCTTACTACTCTCAAGCGAAGTCAAAATGTCATCTTCGCTTTCCTGTCCTTGGACTAAAGTCTCCCTTCCAACTTTCTACTCTTAATACTTTCAAACGAATAAACTTTCCTGGCCTGCAAATAAACTTTGATATGCAAGTTAGTCGTTCAACTACAAAGCTTCGCGGTCATCTGTCTAAGTCAAATCCCCAACACTACATCATTATACAGCTGCATGCATGAATATAAAAAAAATGGATAAAATGACCATAATGGCATGCCAAAATGGATAGAATTTGTTTTTTTGTTTTGAAATAAAGGTAGGAGCTCTACCATTCAACTAAATAAGGGGTGAGAGATTTAACCAAGGACACATCCCAGGGACCTTGCATTATATTCTCTCTTTGTCGATGATACCACCTGCAGGCAGTACGAAAAGGATTGTGGACTTTTCTCCAAACGATCAGTCGAACCGGACTGCACACAGCACAAGCTGCCTGCAGGAATATATGGAGACAGGAGAGGTGGGTGTCTTTGCTTACACTTCAATAGCACGCTGGCCAGTGCCCACCGCCTTCCCAGCAACCGGTTTCCCAAGTTCCCAACAGAAGCAAGCAAGGAGGATGACTTGCCACCTAATAAAAGATGTCCAGGAGATCGAACTCATCAGAGATAAACCTCGATCGAGTAGAGTTCTGCAGGAGTGCTGCTGAAGCTGCAGGTATGCTTTTTGGGCAGTCTTGGCTGGCAATACAAAGGAGACAGTGGTAACAACTTCTGTCAGATCAGTCACAGGATCACTGTCATATCAGCATCACGACTGTTCGTGCAGTCGATGGGAACATTGTAACAGATCGATCAGTTATATATGTTATGGCAATGATCAGAAACATGATTCTTGGATGAGAAAGAAGGATGCAGTAGGTGGGGCGCAGCAGAAGTTATTATGTGCACGCAGAAGCAAACTGTTATGAATCAATTTTAGATTAGGGAGAGTATGGAGAGCAGGAATTCTCTCAGACTTCACTTAAAAATGACCCGAGTTCGCTGATCTCTCCCAGCCCCAGTGTCGTTGTCACACTCAGCGGACGTTTTCCAGAAATAAATAAAGTAGTTGAATATTTAGTTATTAAATTAGTATTTATTAAGTATCTTACTATTACTAATTGGAGGCTCGCGCTAAGAAAAAAGATAAATATTAGAAATTCTCACAAAAATTAGAAAGATCTAGCTATCCATTTGATGGACTCCAATCACCACTAATATTAATAGCAGTTAGATCTATATTGTGTTCTTCTAAAAAATTACCCACTCTGCCATTACATAAATAACCTAAAGTAACCCCTAAACTTATATCTTAATTACCCACTTTTGCCATTATAAAATATACCTCATATAATAAAAAATAAAATAAAATGATAAGACTTCTATCCTATCAACGTACGAATACCTATGTCATTCTCAAAAAAAAAAAAAAACGTACGAATACCTAAATACCCTACGTACATAACGCCTCTGTGGCAGCGTGCACCTCCCTTGATAATAAAAAAAAAAAGGCAGAAAAATATATCTATTTTTAACCACAATACCTCTAGGCACCCCTGGCGGCGGCATTGTTCCATCAAGGGGATGGTGATGGCTTTCACGTCATATATCGTCCCTGGCCTTGCAAAAGTCGCATCTCATCTACATGAGGACCCAGAGCCATGAGCCCATGACCAATACTGATGATCGGTAATAGGAGCAAGGAATCAAAAAAGTCATCTTCAAGCATGATGAGTGAGAATACTAATCTGATTACTACCTTTGCAATCTTTCACAAAAGCATGAACATTGGCAGGTGTCAAAGTAATTCTGGCCTCGAGAATTGTTGCTCGCAACAGCCAGATGATCGAGATGGTGCCAGCCTTTGAGAGGCGCTGCAACTTGAATGGTTCAGACATCGCCGGTAGACAATCCGGCCTTGGCGTGCCTATGACATGGAGATAGGGGGCAGGATGTTGGCACCGTCGTCATCACACAGGTGCATGATCCAAAGCCGTTTGAGCGCTAGGCATAGACGCGAGAGTACATATGTCGTGTATACGCATCCGTATGTTGCCCGATCTCCTAATCAGTTTGCAATCTGTTTGTTATTTGATATTCCATATTCTGTTCCAGATCATCCACAATCAAGCTAGGCGATGCAGAAAGCCGGTCTGCAGTTGAACCTAATGTCCTCCATCAGCTAGCACGTGGATGCAGGGAACTCGAGTGTCACAACCGAATCGATCCGGGTCACGGTCATCAACAATTAAATTAATCATGCGCACAGGAAGATGAGGATTACTACCAAGCTGTTTAAGTGTTGTTGGGTGATGCCACGTCATGCATGACTCCATACAGGTTAGAGCTCAACTTCAAATGCAAATGTTCTTTCTAGCAACATTTAGTCTATAGCTATGTATTTTTTTAGGTAATTTGTCCATTTTATCTATGTGAGAACCAAAGCCAAATTTGTCATAACATACACGCGGTATTTGGCAGAAAATCACCTAGAAACATAAAAAAATGGACCAATACACTATTCGTTTCAGTATTGAGGATAAGCACGAATTGCATCATCATTGGTAATTGGCATTCTATTCCCTTATAATTATTAAAATGGCATTTTAAAATAATCTAAAACCTTAGTCTACAACTATAGTAGATTAATTTTGTCAAACAAAACAATGAACAAGACATTAGTGTTTTCTCCAAGTTATTTATATTAGGCGTATATGGCATACTATTGTTATCATTGAGAATGATAATCATTACATATATAAATATATATTCTTTTTCCTTAAAAGATATAAACCTCTACAATTAAAAAATAGTCTAAACTAACTACTAATTAAATCTTGAACCAAATTATCACCACTACAATTATGTAATAGTAGCCTAAAGTAGTTCTCTTATAAACACATGAGAGTGGTGATAAGCTCAACAGGGATGCCAAACATAATTCATGACTTGCGTCTTGCGATGCAATATGAATGTGGATACTTAAGTGTCCAAAGTAGATGTATAAAACCTTACTACAACATGATAAAGAGAGAAAAAAATACAATAATCAGTTTTGTATTAAGAAGATCACAGCTAAGCATATACCACATGTACATAGATACAATGCGAAACAGGCAACCATATATTGGGAGCAAAAAATATTATACATCAATTACTAACTGAAATTTATCACGATAGTCCATGTCTGACTCATCATATTGTGATTAGGAAAAAAATAGTATAAAGTAGCCCCTAAACTTGCAGCTATAGACTACCCAATTAAATTACATTATTTTTACATAGATAATGTAAAATAATCCTAAATCCAAACCATCTACATCTATCAAATTTCAAAAATTTCAAAAATACTATTTAAACCACTATGAATTATAATGTTAATATAGAAAAACTCGCAAGCATGGCATTTGTCCCTGTGCATATATCTACCCCCTCTGTCCTAAGTTATCTGTTCTTTTTTTGTTTTCATGTAAATTTGACCATATTTAAAGAAAATGTGTGCAACATTTGTATCTCCAAATAAAATTCCTATGAAAATAGATTCAATGATCTATCTAATGATACTGAGTATGTACCACCAATAATAACATTTTTCTATATAAAGTCAGTCAAAGTTATATCTCGACAGTTATTTTAGGATGAAGTGATGAGTACACAGATTTGCAAGCCCAATACAAGATAAGAGTATGAGAAGATTTGGAAAATCATAATAGTAATCCATAACAAATTAAAGTCTCTAACTAGGAAGTTATGACGCAATATGAATAGGAATACAAAAGTGAATATAGAGAAATAATATTAAAACCTACCAAAATAAGATAAAGAAAAATTAAATAATTAATTCCACGTTAAAATATTCAAAAGCTACATATGTGGCATGCATGGAGATAAGATGCAAAATCAGCAAACATATATGTTGGGACCAAAAATTATATATATGAGTTATTATTTTTAACTAAAGTTTATCACAATAAATATGCATATTATTAGAAAGTACAAATGAGTATTGTGTTAGAATAGGTTGTGGAACCAAACTTTTCAAAAAAAAAAAAAAATCAAATGGCTATATCTTTTCAAGTTTTTTAGCCGCAAGGCAAAGACGGGTTGATGGACTAGTTATTATTAATTAAATTAGAGCGAAAAAAAAGACTAATGGGCTTAGCCCGTTAGGAATTGTAAACCCCTTATATAAATATGAGAAAGACTTTTGGGAATAGGCAAAAAAGAATAATTTAGAGTTTAACCCTTAGTTCAGGCCTCCACAGCCGCCGCCGCCTCACGCCGCCGCCGCCGCGCCCGCCTAGGGCCACGCGCGCGCGGCGTCAACCAACCGCCACCATGATCGCATTCGTCACGACTTTCGTCGTCCCTCCCTAATCCGTTCGACGAGGTGTGACAGTCGGCCAATATCTCTTCTCCGTCGTGCCTTCCTCTCGTGCCATTGTAGTGTATGATCTCGAATGGGCATTGTCATGCATGTGTTGAGCGGTAGAATACTGGAGACGACTTCGAGTATTCTGTTCGTCTTTTCATTTCCTGTTTTAGGCCTGCCAAGGACAGTTCTGATGGCTTTGGTAACTACTGGGTCCCGATTCGTTCGCAGGGTGCAGTTCGATTCCGGCTAGGAGTCGCGATTCCTTGTATATATGCAAGTCCATACATATTGCGTTCCAGCTTGTGTAAATTAAATCTTGGCGCGCAGGAAGCGCAGGATCTGAGGGGCACAGAAATTACGAGGGGCGGGCAAGTCGCAGATGGAGAGGACGCAATCGTCGACGTATTTGCCGGCGGGTCGCTGCTCGTGTCGCACGCCGCCGCAGCAGAAGCATAATCATCGTCATATCTATCTGGTGCTGGACGACTGGGATCAAGGCTACAGCATCTACAGAGTGAGCGAGGACGATTTCGTCGCCGACGACGACAACAAGACGAGCCTGGACCTCCAAGCTCACTCCCCGCTGGTCCGCATCAAGGCGCACCAGTGCGCGTGGTTCGTGGCGGGCCATGAAACCAAGATTCTGGCAATGAATCCGGCGGAATCCAGCCCCGGCATCCCCGTATTCGACACGGCGACCTCGTCGATGACCGTGTGCCCCGACACCTACTCCCGGGGCGACCACGGGCAGCGACCCGTGTACGCCTCCGTCGGGGACAGGTTCCTGTGCTTCGCCTACCCTTTCATCGACGTGCTGGGGCCGGAGCCGGCGGCCGTCTCCTGCGGCACATGGTCATGGACCACCGCTGAACATCCTCTGCCATTCCTCTCCACCTCCGTCCTCGGCTACGCGGTGCACCCGGACGGGCGCACAGTCTTGATGTCGGTGGGGGGCTACAACCCCGACGTTGGTCCGTCGTCCGTTCTCCACATCCACCGCGGCCGGTGCAGCACCTACGCCTTGGACATGGAGCGCTTGGACTGGACTTACATCGGCGAGTGGATTCTGCCCTTCAGAGGGCAAGGCCACTACGACAGGGAGCTGGACGCCTGGGTTGGCATCTGCTTGTCCAAGGAAGGAGCTGCCGGCCGCGTCTGCTGCTGCGACGTCCCGCCTGATGCCGCTGAGCCGCGCGACACCGCGCCCACATGGAGGCTCGGCGTCGACGTGCTTTTTCATCCGGACAAATTGCATTTTGGCGCTAAGCTCGTGTACATGGGCGACACCAACTTCTGCTTGGTCGAGTCCCGACGCCGGGAAATGGACGAGGACGACCACCATGGCCGTTACTTTCGCGACGTCAAGATGACCTCGTTTGCTCTCAGGTACGACAAGCTGGGAGATCTGCGGACCACGCGCCGTCGGGGATATGCGTCCATGTGGTACCAATCTTACAAAGGTGGGAACCCCGCAAACGATCCACTGGCCTTCTGGATGTAGTGAATGTGAATAGAAAATGAGCGTCATTGTAGCTGATCTTGCTCTTTCTGCTATATATCCATGTTAGAAATTGTATCTTTATGGATGTTGTTCGACATGTGCGTGTGCATGCGGTTCTATCCTTTCTGCAAATTAAAAGGAGAGGAAAATTAATGACCGGTTCCTCAACTTGGCAAAGGGTGTTATCTAGGTTCCACTACTATAAAAATGCTATTTGGAGGTCCATGAACTTGGCTACGGGTCTCACTTGGGTCCAAATGGATTTTAGCCTTTGGGACCCTGCTGACAATGGCTTTTTTCCTCCTTTCCTCAACCTCTCGTAGTCGAACAGAGATGCGCTGGAGGACGTGGTACACTTTCTAGTGAGCTCTGTCCGACTCTTGTCCGAGGTCGACGCCGCCCCGCCCGCCAAGCACGCCATCGCGTCGAGGGACAGTGTGCCTCGGTGGCGTATCGCCGCCACCGGCTCCCCATGCGCCCCCTTGCGGGTGAGATTCTCGCCAGTGCTCCGTTCCAGCCACTATGTGAAGCACCTACTATAGGGGGCTGGCGATGCTCTGTAGGGGCGGTTTTGCCGGCCGCCTCTAAACACCCGTTCCTACAGTGGTTTTCACAGTAGAGGCGGTTGGTGATATAACCGCCTCCTACTATATGAGCCTGCCCCTACAGTATATTTTAGAAATCAAATTTGCAAAATTAAAAAAAAAAGATTCTCGCCAGTGCTCCGTTCCCGCCACTATGTGAAGCACCTACTATAGGGGCGGCTGCCGATGCTCAGTAGGGGGCAGTTTTGCCGGCCGCCCCTAAACAACCGTTGCTACTGGTGGTTTTCCACGGTAGAGGCGGTTGGTGATCCAACCTCCCCTACAGTATGAGCCTGCACCTACAATATATTTTGGAAATCACATTTTCAAAATTCAAAAGAAAATAGCAAAATATTTTTTTAAATCGGACAAGACCCCGACCAGACAACCACCAACAAATCGCCACACAAGGTCATTATTTCACGCTTTTTGCAAATGTTGCAGCGAGGAGATTCGAACCCGCGACCTCCCCCTCACACATAGGGCCTCCCTCCACTGCGCTACTCACTTGGATGTGTACGTGACTCATTCCGCGTCCCACATATTATACAAATCCGAGTGAAAGTTCACTATTTGAGGCCCTAAACGGATTGAAATCAAAAAGTGGTCAACTACGAAGTTTCATAACTTTTCGATATTTATAATTTTTATTTTGGGTGTTTCTCCATCCGAGGTCGTTTACTTAAATTTGAATTTCAAATTTGAGATATTTCAACGTACCTTTTACATGACTTGATAATTTCAAATTAAAAGTGATCAACTAAAGTTTCATGACTTTTTCGAGACATACAATTCTTATTTAGGAAGTTTTTCATCCGAGGTCGTTTGAAAAATTCAAATTTCAAAATTTAGACATTCAAACCCACATTTTGAGGCATCAAATAAAGTCAATTCAAAAAGTGGTCAACAACAAAGATTCATAACTTTTCGCGATCTACAATTCTTACTTAGTAAGTTTTTTTCATCCGAGGTCATTTTAAAAAATTATTTTTTAGTGTCTCATTTCAAAATTCGGCGACCATTTGTAGGGGCGCCTCAATATAGGCCTTTACTTGTAGGCCCACGTAGAGGGCCGATTTGGATATTGAACCGCCCTACTATTAGTAGGGGCGGCTTGTAACACCGGCCGCCACCCCTACGGTGTCCACAATAGGGGCGACTCATACCCAGTATGGGCGGTTCAAAACAAAAACCGCCCCTACTCAAAAAGGGGTTGTTCCCCACTAGTAACCAAATCTTTTTTGGGTGATGGGCAAAATCGATTTTGGGTGGCGAGCATGCGCCCATCGCCCATGAAAGGTCACGGTAAATGGAGGAACAATCGTGGCGGGCATTACGTGCCCGTCGCGATTAATAAAAAATTAAAAAAACAAAAAAAGGCCAAACAGGCCCGGATCGGGGCCTAGGTTCTGGCCTCACACCGCCGCCGCCCGGTTGGGAGGCGAACTAGCTTATTTGGAAGCCTTGACCCGCTGGATCCGTTGTCGTAGCCCACCGAAAGCACGCCGCCGTTGCTAGGTTGCCGGATCCCCTCGGGGGGATGCGGACCCGCCGCTAGGAGGCTTGACCCGCCACTGGAAGCCACGACCTTTGGATCCGTTGCCCTTTGCCGGTCGCGGATCCGCCCGGCCGGGATGTGGGTTCCGCCGCTAGGGAGGCCCTACCCGCCTGGATCCGCCGTTGTAACCCACCGAGCCCGGCCTGGCCGCCAAGTCGCCGGATCGCCGCCGGGATGTGGGATGCGCCGCTGGGGAGGAGTACCCCCCTCAATCCGCCATCGTAGCCCATCGAGCCCGCCGACGCCGCCCGGGTTGATCCACCGCCGGGATGCCAAATACGCCAGGGAAGCGCGGTGCGGGGAGTAGGAAAGGGGAAGAGAAGGAGGGGGGCTTGGGAAGGGGGAAGGCGGGGATAGGGTCGGCGGTGTCCACCGCATGGGGAGGAGAGGCCGGTGGCGCTCATTTGTTTCGCGAAGGGAGAGAGAGAGAGAGAGGCGTGTCTCGCGTGGAGAGAGAGTCCACGGGTGTGAGGTCTTATTTGTGGGAGTGGAATTCCAAACCCTAAGTTTCGGTATATATATTTTGCCGGTTATCGGGCCTTGTTACGAGCCTGTTGGGCTTTTGCATTTTCCGTGGCGGGCCTTTAAATATGCCCGCCACGGAAAATCGATTTTACGTGACAGGCAAATATGTCCGCCACGGCAAATAAAAAACACCGACCACGCAAGATCGGGGTATTAACCGTGGCCGGGCAAACTCAATGCCCGTCACACAAACCGGTGGCGGTGCGGGACACGGCGGATCCTGCGGCGCGGCCCGGCGTTGGAGCTCCTTCCCCTTCTTCCCCAACCGGCGGCGTGGAACCTAGGAGCTCCCGGCGCTCGGCGGTGGAGCTCCTTCCCCTTCTTCCCCAACCCGGATCGGGAGGCGGCCACGGCGGTGGTGCGGTCTCGGCGGCGGCCGATCCGGCGGCGTGGAGGCGGATCCGACGGGCGTGGAGGCGGTCGTCGTGGATCTGGCGGTGTGGGCTGGATCCGGCGGCGGCAGCGGCGGCATCGGGTGCCACGCCCAGAACTCGGCCCATTAGTGTTTGGGTTACGTGTTTTTCTTTTTTATTTTTTAAATGATTTTTGGTGGCGGGCAATGGAAACCGCCTGTGTTCGTGGCGGGCATAAAAACCGCTACCATAAATCGATTTTGCCTACCACAATAGTTCATTTGTTCGGTAGTGTCGGGCGGCCCGTTGGGGCCGGGCCCTTTTTGAGATCAACCTAACACATTGTTCATAAGTTTTCACATTCTACACTTTTTACTTTGGTCATTTATTCATCCGAGGTCATTTTAAAATTTTTATTTTTAAAACGATTGTAAGAGCGGCTGGTTATTGAGCCACCCCTATAAATAGACATCATTTAAGGGCGGTTGAAAACACCAACCGCAACTACAAATCTATTTGTGGGGGCGCCTCGTTTCAAAAAACCATTTGTACGCGCGCGGCTCTTCCCTAAAAAGAAAGCCATCTTGTTGCTACAAATCGTTTTCTACGTAGTGGTTTCATCCGTGGTTTGCACATTTACGACTGTATTGAGTTCCGCTTTTTGCGTTTGTTTTTACCGATCCAAAAATTTATCTAGAATACTATTTTCGGTGGAGAAAAGATTAAGTGGATGGAAAGGCAAACTCATTTCGGTAGGTGGCGGTTGGTACTCATAAATTCGGTGTTGTCTAGCTTACCCATGTTCATGATGTCCTTCTTTGAAGGACCGAAAGGAGTTTTGGAAAAATCGAATGCTTCGAGATCACGGTTCTATTGGCAAAATGATCAACATAAAAAAAATATAGATTAGTTAAGTGGGATATATTACGGCAACCAAAAGACCAAGGGGGTCTCGGAATTCTAGACTTGGAAATTCAAAATAAATGTTTGCTTAGTAAGTGGTTGTTCAAATTATTAAATGAGGAAGGAATATGGCAAGATCTATTAAGAAATAAATACATCAAGGATAAAACATTAGGGAGTTGTACAAAGAAATCAACTGATTCACACTTTTGGAAGAGTCTTATGAATGTGAAAGATAATTTTATGGAGTAAGGACATTTTAAAGTAAAGGATGAGACACAAACTAGATTTTGGTTAGATAGTTGGCTAGGTAACAAACCACTCAAAGATAGATTCCCAACATTGTTTAATATTGTAAGAAGAAAGCAGGATACAAGAGCCAATGTAATGAGCACTCCTATACTAAATATTTCTTTTAGAAGGAATTTAGTGGGAGCAAACATGATCAATTGGAATCGTATAATACTTTCATTATAACAAAGTTAACTTATGCGAGGAAAGAGATGTGTTTGTTTGGGGCTTAAATGCCTCGGGTACCTTTACTGATCAAGTCTATGTATGATGTGTTAATTAATAATGGAGTGAGAGTGTCACGGGGATATTTGGCAAACAAAATTACCCATGAAAATTAAAAATTTTATGTGGTACTTGAAACGAGGTGTAATCTTAACCAAAGATAATTTGGCTAGGAGAAATTGGCATGGGGATATCAGTTGTTCCTTTTGCCATTCCTTAGAATCGATTCAACACCTCTTTTTCAATGTTCTCATGCTAAATTTCTTTGGCGCTCCATTCATATACTTTTGGAATTGCCCCACCATTGAATACATATGATCTGTTTTTAAAATTGGTCCAAAGTGGGCAACAAGAAGTATAATACATTATTGTTAACTGCAGCTACATCTCTTTTTTGGGCTATATGGTTAACCGGGAATGAGGTGGTTTTTGACAAATGTAGACCAAAAACTCTCTTGTAGGTTCTATTCCGAGGAACGCACCGGCAGCCGTCAATGGGCAAAACTACAAAGGCATGAAGATCTTCAGGACCAAATGACCTTTGTGGCTTCACATTTAGAAACAAAGCGGCGCTAGATTTCTTCGGATACGACGGATGGCTATCGCAGAGACATATTGGTTATGTTTAGTCAAAAACTTTTCATTTTTATTTCCCCACATGTGTGGTGGTTTTAAACAGCCCAAACGGTTATTTGTGTGCGTGCTACTCAGTAATAAGTGGTCCGATTCTATCTTTGGATAGATGAAGCTGGATTTATTTAAATCCTTTATCTAAAAAAATCTAGAATACTCTTGTCACCAGTTGACTTGCGTATTTTAGATTCAGTAACTCGCTTCTTCTCTTTAGGAGTCGAGTGTCTCAATTTTTGTCCTTCAATTCGGAGAGTGTTTTCTGTCGCATGTGTAATCTTTTGAGGTGTCCCTCTATGTTCCAATAGAACATCCACCCAATCATATGGGTTGTGAACATCTTAGTGTTTGATTCGCGTGTTTGGTGGTCACATTGAGACAACAGCCTAGATCTTTCGAAAGATAATTTATATCTCCCATTCAGTCACCGTTTAGATCCTTCATTAAGTCAACGGTATGCATGGATAATCTAGCCCAATATGCATGGAGAATCTAGCGCAATATATTTATAGTATTAGTTTTAGATGGAAGAGAAACATTAATGAAGTCAACGGGAAAGTCTCCAAACGAGACGTTGTAATTGTAATGACAATCTAGCTAGGAGTAATACAATAATACAATTTAAAACATGTAAGCATCGATCTCCTACGACCGTGCAAAGCCAGGATATCTATAGATGTCCAACGGGCGGCCGGTGCGCCCGATCGCGGGGGCTGCGTCGGGTCGCGGCAGCACCGGGCCGTGCCTCCACCCTGCCGGGCCGCGTCCCCGCCCATGGCCCCGTCCGTGGGCCATTTGCGGACCCACGGGGGCGTCGGGCCACATTTCATCGGGCGGACCACAGCCCTTTGGCTTTTCTTTCTTTTTTTTTTTTTTTGAGAAACAGCCCAATGGCTCTCACGGCGCAGCGAGGAGAAACTTCCGCCGCCGCTGCTGCTGCGCCGCCGCTACAAGACTGCTGCTGCTGCTCGCCGCGCCAAGTATTTCTTTGGTGCTCCGTGCTCACGCCTTATTTGCTAGTGTGCTGGATAGCGTTGGGATGGCGCCGGTGTCCTGGATGACCGGATAGGGTTGGGAACGACTCGAGTCGAAAGTGGTGTGTGTCCGGGGACCGGATACGGTTGGGATGGTGCCGGGCCGGCACATGAGTCCTTTTCCTTTTTTTTTTTAAAATGGAGATTGGTGATGGGCCTTTTCCTTATGGGCTGATTTACGTATAGTTGTATTATTTATCACCGGGCCGCCACCGGGCCACCGGGCCGACCGCCACCATGCCACGGGCGAGGCAGTGGCCCATGGCTGGTCCGCCACCGGCCGTGCCGCCCGTGGCCCGTACATACCGGACGGACGGGCCGGGTACCGGGCCATTTTGCGAGGCCTCGGACTGGGCGGCGTGCAGCGGGCCAAATGGCCATCTTTAGGGATATCCAAGCAAATGATATTTTGAAACAAACTCTAGGTAACAGCTAGGGTCACAATTGGATTAGGGATTGGACAAGAAGCCTTCCATCTTCCACAGGACATTATCCGCATAATGGCAAGCAGTATAGGCACCTACGACCGTGCCCTCGTGTACGTTCCCATATAGTCCGTCCAGGACCAAACGTTGATCATCTTTGCAGGACCGTATCTTGTAAAAGCCATCGCCGAAGAAGGAGGTGTCCTGCGTCCACAGCACATACGCAGGCACGTTCCAGGGGCCGTATCTCCCTAGCTTCACCTGGTTTATTACATCACATTCCTATTTTAGATAATCAAAGTTGTCCAAAATGTAATAATAACAAGGATTTCAAGATAAGCTATATATGTATGTACCGGGTAAGTACCGTCTTCACGGATCATCATTGCCTGCATCCCATTACGACCACCGTATGGGAAGTTGACCAGCGCGAACCGGTTCTCACCAGGGTATGGGAAGTGCTGAACCCACAGCTGCACGTTCACAATGTATGTGTACAATCAAAGAGAAATAGCAAGACATGCGCATAGATATAGATCAATGTATAGGCGATGTGCAGCTTTAATTCACGCGAGCCGGCCTTACGTACCTGTCGGGTGTCCGAGCAGTTCGTTTTGGCAAGAACAGCATTGCCGTTGTCATCGGCGGTTATGCTGAGGCTTGGGTCTCCCCTGCTGATTATCCTCAACGGCGGCAACACGGCAAGAAAACCAAATCTTTTACTACCTATCTTTATACTACATAAAAAGGAAGAAAGTAAGACTATTTTTTCGTACGGTAAAAATTTCGGTCCGCTCGTCGCTCCAGCCGTGCGATCCCCACACAGTAAAAAAAGAAACCAACGTCACCGTGCGATCCCGCATGGAAGGAAAATAAATCGCGTGATAAAGAAGGAAACGGCTCCTTCCTCTCCTCCTCACCAGTAATCTCTCCCACGTGCAATCCCCCATGGAAGGAAAATAAAAATACCGCTCCTTCCTGTCCCCCTCACGGGCAATCCCTCTCCCCTGTGCGATTTGGAGTCCCGAGGCAGTGGAGGGCAGGGTGATGGCGACAGCAGGTCCTGGCGGCCCCTCCCTCACCCCCGCGCGAGCTCCTCCCCTCTAGCGCCTGCGCAGCCCGGCCCCTCGCGCGCTTGCCCGGTCAGGAAGTCGACACGGACCATCCATGTCGACATCATCCTCGGCACCTCCTCAGCGGCTCCGTCGAAGTCACTGACTCCTAC
Source organism: Hyparrhenia diplandra (assembly GCA_015847255.1). NCBI lineage: Eukaryota > Viridiplantae > Streptophyta > Magnoliopsida > Poales > Poaceae > Hyparrhenia > Hyparrhenia diplandra. The sequence continues at coordinate 69,046 of JADLZK010008673.1, forward strand.
ACCGGTAAATCTTCCAACCCCCGCCTCCTGTTTGTCAATCCGTTGCGAGGGTTCATCTACTCAGGGTACACGCTTCCATGGAGCAATTTGTTATCCTCAATCTGCCAATCAGTGGATCAATGTGTGCGCAGGCTCGGTCCGCCCGGGTTCCGATCTGGTCCTCGCCGGAGGAGGAACTAGAGGAGATGAACCCTAGCGCCGGGGGCAGCCAGCAGCAGCAGTACCAGTCCGGGCGTCATCACCATCACGGCAGCGGCAGCCATGAGCCAGGTTGTCCCTGGTTCAGTCAACTGTACAAGTTAGTCACTGCCCTCCCTCTCCCAGGCTCTCTTTTTATTTTTTTTTTGCAGGTCCTCTTATTTGATCCTTGATCCCTGGGATGTTGTTTTTCTATAGATGCGAAGTGGAGTAGTAATTATGGCAATTTAGTCCGACTGCTTTTGAAACTGTATGTATATGTAGGCTACTGATCGGATGGTGTCCTTTGAAACTGCTATTTGGTTGTTCTGTCATTATTGCAATATCAAAATCCACGATTTGAGAAGCTTTTACTAAAAGAGTGTTCTCTGTAGGTACTTTATCTGTTGGGTAAGTACTCCTATACAAAATTTGATTTTCTCTCAACTCTCATACTCCATATGAAGTCGAATGACAAACTGGGGTATTGGTCAATTTAAACAATGGTACACACACAGTAGTGGAAAGGTTGTGGTCAAAGCTTTTGTTTTGCCTTTTCATGGTTTTAGTTGTTCAGATTTATAGCGGAAAGTTAATCTGGTTTTTGCACTGCCTTAGGTTTTCTGATGTGATGTTGCACTTCGGTAATTATCTCATTGATTATAGAAGGTGCAAACTTTCTTATGGGCTCGAATGATTGCTTACAATTTCTTGGTGTTTGGTTTGTGCTGCTCAGGCTTGTGGGTGGAGCTGGAGACCTGAAGCTGACTAAAGATGGAAATTACTTTTCAAAAAAAAAAAAAAAAGACTACGGATGGGAACACTCTCTTGAATAAAATGGTATGACACTACCATTCATCGAAACATTCTAAAGACATTGTAACTTGGTCGTGTTCCCATACTATTGAAGGAAATGGTATGACACTATCTGCAGGCAGTAATATATATCTGATTGCTTATTGGTCTTCTATAGGTTGTAATGAAAAGTTGGGTCTGCTAGGCTGAAGATTTTTCGATATAAGTCTACATCTCTGCGATGGGATAAGGCAACTTGATCAAGCAGAAGGTGAAGCATAGCCCTTTTGATATGGACATACACCTTTTGTCTCTACGTGATAATAGTTTCTAATTTTGCAGCCCTTGTGCTCTTTGTGACACGACCTGCTTGAAGGTACAGCTTATATCCATGTTACATCTTCACTCAGTTTTAGTCCTTTGAGTGCACATCTGTTTTTGTTCCGACAGTGTCTAGGTTATTAAAATTCCTTCTGCTATCTGTTGTAGTTTCATTCAGTTGAAAGAATATATTTTTAGCAAAATCAGTCAAGCCAAATTTGCATGCATCAATCCATGATTTTCCTATTGCCGTAATTTCTTGAGATGTCATTTTTGTAGTACTGAACTGATCTTTGCTGGTGACTTGCATTTTTATATTTTCCCTTATTCTGTTCCTTGTTCCATACCCCAGGCACTCTCCAAAAGGATCCATTATGGGAAGATTGTGGCAGAGTCCAAGTTTCTAGAGTTGACTGAAGCTTACACGCTAGCCATAATAGCCCAAGTCTGTGCTTTTGTTTCAGTAAACAAATGATTAGTTACATGGACATAAAAAGGAGAAGCACATGCATGATTCTAAACATACAGATCCATCGACACTTCCAAAGTTAGCATATCTATTCTAAACTTTTCTTATAAAATTGACTCCATTTAAGTTTTTTGTTAATTCAGATAAACAAGCATGCATGCACTATCCTTTTAATTTTTTTTTTTTTTTTTGTGTGGCTCTGCCTAGGAAAGACATTTCGATCTGTGGCAACCAGCGCAGTTCCACATAGTGCAGCAATAGAAGGAATGAGGGCTTGGTTTCTATGATTGAGCACAACAAACATTTCAAAATCATTTTGTTATTTTCTTAATAGTACTGTGTATCTACAGTGGTCTTATTGAAAGCAAAAGAATTTTTTCTCAATAGAATGCAACAATAGTCTTTGAGAGTTTTGAATGGAATGAAACCTTTAACAGTGCCATAAATAAGTTTAGTTGTTTCTACTGTGGGGATAAGGGCGAATAGCCATTTACTGATCTTTGAGAGATTTTTTTACTCATAATACACACACAAGAAACTGCAACAATTCAGTCCAGTGCTCCCTGTTCAATCAACTGGTCTTTAACTAAATGATTGAATTTCGCCTGTACTGATGTAGCCCTGTGTAAACCCACAACTGCTCTTTGTTGCAGTGTACAGCCACGACCACTATCAACAGATATACCACCAATCTTTACAAAGGGGTCAGTTTGACTTTGCTATGTAAATTTGTGTTTTCTGTAAAAAATGGGCGATATTCATTACAACATCGTTGATGGTCTGCAACAGATTCGGGTGGGTTTGATGGTGACCCCTGATGACAACTACAATTTCGAACAAGAGACAAGAATCATTGTTGTGTACGGATTGAACGTTGGATAAATGGTGGCGATAAAGGTGAAGATGTGGTCCAGGGCTATCTGCAGGTACCTCTAGCTAACTGTTGTGATCGTTGTTGTGTAAATGGGTAATGCTAACTGTTCTACCTGCCAAAAACCTTTGTTTCATGAAGAGAATGGAAAGAGTTAGAAAGTTCCAAGTGCCACAAACGTATGTTTATGTCAATTTCACTAAAGGAATTTTTGATCAAATGTTTATTTGCATTTTGTATGTTGAGTGCTAAATGGTAATCAGCTAAGTTGATCAAATGTTTATTTGCATTATGCAACTGAATTGATTTACATGAACACGAAAAAAAGAGCGCAGCTGAATTGTTTTACATGAACCTGGAAGAAGAGGAAGATCTAAGGATTCTTCAAGAAGTTTCTTCGAGTGCACAGTGGCGTCGTAGTCAGGTATGTGCAAAATCAGTTTTGCTATCTACTGACCTACAATGCATCATTGTACAAGTCAGGTTTTAGAAGGCTGGGGAGTTCAGATTTTAAGACATCATCTCATGTTATTGAAAGTTTATATTTCAGTAGTTTGCCAACTACTGTATAGCGGAACCATCCTCTATTCTTTTGTGAGAACTGATGCAATCGATTCTTTATGCCTCTCTTTCGGATCTAGCCCAGCGAAGGAACTGAGTTCTTTATCTTCTGTTGTTTTGTTGCATTACAGGTCTTTGGGGATAAAGATGGTACAATTTTTGGTGGTTTAGTTGAGGTTTCATTGCAGCTATCCGATTCAAAGAAGTATAAGGTTTCGCCTCAAGATTTATATAAATTGTTTGTTAATTTTTTTTGGTGCTGAATATTCTGCAAATTAATCTTGCAGGGACCAATAATTCCTTTGTTTTCACTAATTTGTACATCGCTTGTCATATCACTGACCATGCTCGGCACTCTCTTCTCACATCTCCGGATATGCTGGCCACCGTGGTAGTCGGATCCGCCACCTGCACACCCCGCTGTTTAGGGACCTTTCGGCGGAGGCCGAGGTCCAGGCCCGATTGTGCTGCATGCCTTTTATTTTCTTTTTTTTTTTTTTATTTGATTAACTGTAGCAAGCAGCAAACCGCCTTGGAAAATAGGTCCTTTACCGTGACCTTAACAACTGGTTTTGCCTGGCACGGTTAAAGAATTGTGTTGTAGTGCAATCCAATGATGCAGATATCATATCATGCTCAAAAGAATCATTTTACATATTCCAGTTGGGTTTATAAGCCTGCGACGCCTATGTTAATTACATGAATTTTGTCTTTCTTGTGAGATCTGTGTTTTTAATATAATAATGTAGTTATCCCAGAAGAACGCGCATGGGTGTTTAACTAGTAGAATGAAAAGGGGACAATTTTTCGTGCGGTAAAAATCTTCCCGGCTTCTGTCCGCCTCCGTGCGACCGTGGTTCCCGTAAAATATTTGAGCCGACAGGTGGGACCAAACTACCGCACTCCACCTCTCCTCTCCTCCCCGTCCCGACGCCAGCGCCCCCGGGAGTCCGACTCCCAGTGTCTCCCAAACCCTAACCTGCGGCGCCCCTCACCCTCGCCGTTCACGCAGCACAGCGGACCCGCCCTCCATCGATGCCACCACGGAGTGCTGCCCTCGCTTGGATCCGTTCACCATCGACGCCTCCATGGATACGTGGGAAGACGACGGGTCGTTGCCTGCCTCTGCGCCTCCTCCTATGGAGGCGACGGCGCAGCTAAACCGGGCGGCAGGCCCTGCGCACGACCCTCATCCTCTGTTGCTGCGGGCGGCCGCTGCGCACGACCGGCTGCTGGACGTGGCCTTCGCCTTGCCCAGCAGGCTGGCAGTCGTCGCTGTGCCTGTGGCCAGGGCAAGTGCGTCACGATCCAGGAGAGCAGGTGAGCAGCTGCCTCTAGGCCAAGGTGCAAGGTGACCCACCATGCCCAGTCTACACGTTAGGTATTTGTGTTTATACCCAGCTGGAATGAAAGCAAGATTAGTGAATAAAAAATTTAGTTTTGTGTGCAACAATGATCCATCGAATTTAGTTTGCATTACTGTGGGTTCAGATAGCTGTGAATCTAAATCAGGATATCCCATCCCCCTGGTGTGTTACGTATGTAAAAGGGATAATGGATCAACTTGGCCTTGATGTTCGATTTGGGAATCATTGTTCGAATTATCAAAGGTAAGATTGTTTACTCTTGTTTCATTTCTTAGATTTAGGAATCTGGCTGAAATGCTCCCGATTTTTTTAACTTTGCTATGTACTGGAATTATCATGCCCATTCTCAGACAAATTTGACAGTGTTGTTGGAGTTCTGGCCTTCAGGGTGCTATTGAGGCAATTTGTTTTACGGAAAAGGTAACAGTCCTATATGCCTGTAAATGTTTTTCTTGTCAGCAAAGCAATGCTATGATGGTACAAATTGGAACTTCAATTGATATGAGTAGTTGTAAATAACTGGACAGACACATCATCTAACAAGGCATCGACAGTGCTTTGTACGGTTTTATCCAATCATCATTTGATTGGGACGTCACTGGAAAAGGGATCAGATGCGACCCATGCTTCTTGAAACTATAATTTACAAGTTGCAATAGATTTTGGCACAGGTTAGTGTTCTGCACCAATATGTTCCTATGTGCTGATGATCCCATATAAATAAGTACACACTATCTTTCGTCATGAAATTGCTCAGGTTTCAAAAGTCAAAATTGCTTCTGGTCGTTAGATACTGTAAATTGGGTAGCTAGCAAGTCAAAATTCACTTGTTGTGTTCCTGTGCAGATGGCGGGTGGCGCCTGGCGTCATCACTGCGGCACATGTTGCTACCGCATCCTACAGGACGGTCGTGCTCGGTTCTGGCTACTGGGAGCTCTACTACTAGGACTTCTACTTGCTCATCAGGTCCGTGCATGCGCTTCCATATGTTATTGTCATGTCAAGGACATCTATTATTTTCAGAATAGATAAATCTATTATTTGGTCATAATTTTTTATTCTGGGAATACCATATTAAAGTACACTGTATTGATATGTACATGCACTTATGTATTTATTTATGTGACATGTATGACAAACATGCATTATGTCAATTCCATTTTTATTTCAGATCAAAATAAGCTATGATTATTTTGTTATTTTTTTACCGTGTTTGTATAGTTTGTCATTTGGGCATAATAATTGATTGATCTAATTAACAAATAGTAAAGGATGGAAGTGGTGAAGCCATGAAGGATGGACAACATGATTATGCCACCTTATCATGAGGCATTGTGCTCTAGGTATTGCTGGTTTTGCTGGACGTGTCTGCATTTGTAGTGTTTTACTCATTCCTGTTAATTTATATACGCCTCATTGTTTTGGCCAATTAAAAACTTACGATACTCATTTAATTTCTCTAGCAATGCCGTGAAGAGTAATATGAGTTTACATAGTATATTGATTTGGAAGTTGACACTAAAGTTTTCATTTAGAGTGATGGTCCTGGTTATTTATTTCAGAAACGACGAGAAACATGTGAAGATCTTGCTCTACTACTATGGCAATCTTATGGTACAATGGCTGCATTACTCCAGGTGGGTTAATACTTGCACCCTTCTGAATTTGACTCAAGGAAACTTGTGACATCATAGTAGCTATGAACTTAGTGTGTTGTTTGCATTAATGTGGTGTACATGTATATTGTTTCATTTCATAAGAAATCATTTGAGTCTTTCATGAGTCCTTTTCTGATTGAAGTTTGTATGGCTACTTGAAACATATGCAGGAAACTCTGTCAATTTATCAATCACTCTGTCAAGTCTGCAATGCACTTGCACTCCTCCAGGTATGCTTTTACATCAGAAAGCAAAGTACTCATCGCACTAGAGATGCTTTTAAAGCATCATCTATGAGTTCGTTTTGGTATTAAAATCTATCAATATAATCAGGGATACCAGATATGTTAACTTAGCCATGACAACATGAAAAACTGCCAATTTCATAGTATACTGCAATGTAGTTCACGCACCTTGAATTGGTTTTGTCCACCAACACTGTAGAGGTGGAAGAGCAGCAACCATGCTCATGTGGGAGGTAGCTGTAACCTCAGCTTGTGACTGGGTGCTAATTCATTTGTATAAGATTAACAAAAAGTTCTTATTTTCTTTATATTTAGGTTTCATTGATCAGAAAATGGAGACCAATTGTCAGATGCCTGCCAAATTTGCTTGGTTAAGTGGTCAATGTTCCAATTTATTTTTTCTTTCTTCGGAGCATATAAATCAGTTGTGTGTATATATGTGAATTGCAGGTTACAGAGAATGAGATCGTAGTTTAGCAAGGTTTGTCTGGATGTGTTGATTCATCAACATAAGTCTGCTGAGGGGTATGTATGAGTGAAGAAATGAAAGCACCACAGATTGACAAACAGATTACCAAGTTTACATTGATTTTTTTCATTAGCTGTTTGCTTCATCTCTATCATCTCACCCTATTGTTTTGTATGGAAATATCAACTCCTATGTGTCAGTCTACTGTATATTTTTTTTCATTCTTATCCAAATTCATCACTAAACTTGGCTCATTCATGTCACTTGGTATGGTTCGTTGGACTGGGCTCTTGCATTATTGTCATTTAGGCTTGGAAACAAAAGTCTTGATCTCTCACTCTATGTATGACTAATTGTCGCTTCCAATTTTTGTACTGAATTTGGCCTCTATAATGTGCAGTGGTGCTACTGTAAGCATGAACAATTTTGTGTATTTAATTTTTAAAAAAGCTGTTGTAGTTAACTGAATTCTCTTGCAAGCCAGAATTCACTTGTAAAGACACATTTGACTAAGAGGTGATCAATGGTTTCTGTAGCCTGATCACAAAAAGGGTAGTGCTCAGGATGAGGTAGTCCACGGCGTGCAAGGCGATCTGCGATTTCAGTGGCATTTTAGGGATATGGAACAAGGACATATAGAAAATTATCCTTCTTAACTTAGGTCAACTGAACTCATATATATACTTGTCTACAATTTCTGAATGTTAATTTGTTGAAACCAACCATGGCTACTTGAATCTTATTTCATTTAACATTATTTCTTAGGTCTGATCTTTTTTGGGCTTCATTTGGCCAGGTGTTGCACCGACAAGAAATACCTCCTCCTTTAGGTTCCTCTAAAAAGGGATTTGGGACCACTTCTACATGCCTAGATGATGACTTCCTAACCAGCATACAGATCTGATCCTTGGGTACGTATTTTGCTCAAGTGCAACAAGTCTCAGTCACAGGGATCTTGGGGAAAGATTTGTATCTGAACCTTATATTCTGAACATCGTGCTTTCGAAACATTGTTCACAAAACTTGCATGTTTGGGGATTAAATGTCACTGTAATATCATTGTTTAATTTCACAATGTTATTATGTTATCATGCGATCCATGTGTTTTTATATAAATTTTAGTTATCCCAGAAGAACGCACGGGCGTCATACTAGTGGAACCATAAAGTCAAGGGGAAGGCGTCCACCACGAGAATTGAAGTCAAAACACCCGTAACCGGATCTGTTGGAAGCGGCTGCGCCAGGATGATCTGCGCATTGCCGGAACAAATGCCGGTGGCAAGCACTAGGACGGCTGACAGAGCAAAGCAAGCAATGAGTCTCGCCATCGTAAGTAGATTAGCGTATACAGAGAGACACCACACTGCCACGCAGTGACGCAGATCGCAGAGGTATACTGTGCTGCGTTTGGGGCTGGGGGTGGGCAATCGTTCGTTGTGTGGTATCTGCTGGGCTCGCCAGCCTTCCAGTTTTATACAGGTTTAAGATGGCTGATGAAGACTAATAATAGAGCGGTATACTTTTTTTTTGAGAAAAATAGAGTGGTCTATTGGCTGTATAAATCCTTTCAGCCTACCTCTCTCAGCCCACCTCATATACTAGTAGTTGCATCATTACTATTAATGGTTCAATATGTGGTTGTCACACTCAGTCAACGATCCGCCGGAATAAACGTAGTGGCTGAATATTTAACTATTATATAAATTTTATTAGTAAATTTATTTAGTTAAATTAAAATGAGCTTGAGAAGACTAATGGGCTTAGCCCGTTAGCAATTGTAAATCCCTCATATAAATGTGTGAGGGCAACTGTTTTTGGTTCAACCAATCGAGAACAATTTAGAGTTAAAAACCCTCAGCTCTCTGTCTCTGGCCGCCGCCGCCGGGCCGACGCCATCGACGCCCAGCGCCGCCCCAAGCACCGCCGCCACCGCCTCGCCCGCGCCGCCGCCGTTTCGCGATCCACGCAACGCCACGCTCTCCGTCTTCCCCTCGCGTTGATCGAATCGGTTTGTGACCGATTGGTATCCGAGAGACCAGACGATCCAACGGCCTCGACCGAGCAAGAAATTCATGGAGGACGCCAATAGCATCATCGACAACTACATCGCAGCCATGGAGGTGAAATCGCCCCACCCTCAGCTAAGCACGTTCCGCCCTCCAAGCGTTCTCTCTCCGTCTGTGGACACCATGAGTTCACCAACCGCGTCTCCGACTCAACAATTCTTTAGCCAACAGACTGCCGGGAAATTCCTATAGATATTACTCAGGAAATTCCTATAGATATTACTCCAGAAATTCCTACAGAAATTATTTTTTTCCGGAGTATGATGGTGAGGGAGATTCTTCGCACTAGCTGTACAAATGCAATAATTTTTTTTCTCGCTCAGGAATTAAGGATAATGATCAAATTCAGCTTTTTCTTCAAGACGAAGCCGGCCTTTTGGCTCGTTAAGATAACGAGCGAACCGAGCTACTTGTTATCTTGCCGAACAGGCCCAGCCAAACGAGCCGAAGTTGGCTCGTTAAGCCAGCTTAGCATTTTGTTTGTGAATGTACAGTCATCTCATTGTGAAAATTGATGTCGTCTTGGCTTTTCTAGATTCATAACTTCTGTTATACGCCTAGATATACCTTATGTCCAAATACATAGCAAAAACTATGTACCCATAAAAGACAGAACAATTTACAAAAATTGAACGGAGCGAGTACAAAAAAAAAAAAACACAGATTAATATTCTATAGCAACCATAATGGTAATGCATAAACAAAGATCGTCGTCAAGTCCTTGCCAAGTCACTGTCTGCCGTCCACGTGGAAGTGGCGTAGAGAACCCTCCCTTTCCACGCCTGGAGAAGCCACTGCTGATCCTCACTGATCACGAAATGCTCGTGGTATTCCCCTTTGACCTTGTCTCTGAGCGCCTGAACAATGTCACGGTCTAACGGCAGCTGCCGCAGCCCGGCCCGCCGGCTCCTCGCCTGCCACTGCCTGTAGCTCCGAGGATGGTGCACCCGTTCCGCGCCCTCGCAGGCGATGACGTTCACGGCACACCGGGCGAGGACGTCCCGCTCGAACTGCAGCCTCCCGCCGTTGTCCTGGGGCACGATGGTGTCCACCATGTCGAACAGCGCCGTGAAGTTGTAGAGCGCCTCCCGGAAACCGCGTCGCGAAGAAGGCGGTGCTGTAGGACACGTTGAGGACCGCGTGCACGAACACGGATGGCTTCATCTCTCTGATGGCGCTGAGCACCGCGCCGATGGGGTCCGTGCCTGCCCCACCGTCGGTGGCCTCCGCCGTGACCTCGTCTGACAGCGTCCTGAAATGGAACAGGCTGCAGACGACGACCACCTCGTCGGGATCGATGTCCAGGTCGCCCGCGCAGACCGCTTCCGATCTCGCCGCGATGCCGCGGAACCTGAACGGCACGCCGAGCTGCCGCGCGCAGGCGGCGAGCCGGTGCCCCACCTCCTCGATCAGCCGCGCTGGACGCAACCCGGACTGTGGGACGTTGATGCCGGTGAGCCGCACCTCTGGTGGGCCGCCCTCCCTGCGCGCGAGCCGCCGGAGCAGGATTGCCCACTGGTTCCCGTGGCCCAGACCGTAGTTCACGATGTGCAGCTTCTTCCTCCCCGCGGCGGCGTTGTAGATGGTCTTGTTGGAGAAGAGGAAGTTCGCCGGGAGAAAGCAGCACGTGGCCATGAAGAACTGATGCGCCCTGAGCTGATCGCCCGGGACAATTAACGGCGACGACCGGTGGTGCAGCGGGCTCCCCCGTGCCGTTGAGCCGCACCTCCAGCCCCTCGGCGAAGTAGTGCGCCATCCGCTGCGTGGCGTCCCCGTTCGGCGATGAGTGGCGCCTGATCCGCTCCAGAAGATTGGCCGCGATGCGGCGGTCGTTGCTGGCAACGGCGTCAGCGCAGCGGATGAGCATGGAGTGCAGGTCCACCGCCTGCTGCTGATCCTGATCCGCCCTGGTGCCAGCCGGCCTCCCCGGCGGCGTCTTGGCCTTGACCATGTCCATGGCAGCGCGCAGCTCCTGCATCTGCGTGTCGTCGGCGAGGCAGAGTTCGTCGGTGCCGTTGAGCATCAGCTTGTCCAGCATCTCGCGTGGCGGCTTCCTCTGACCTGCCGACAGCTGCTATTTGCTTGCTGCTCCTGCCCCCTCCGCCGCCTCGCCATCTCCGTCAACGTCAAGCCCTTCTTCCTGCCCCTGCAATCCGGGCGCTGCCGCCGGCGCCGGGCAAGAATTTGTTGGCCTCTTCCATGCCTCTGAAGAACGCCATGCTCACCGCGTCCTTTGCAGCTGCCCTCAGCTGACGACAAGGTATTATTGGCCGGCTCCACCGCGCCCGTGGCCGTCCTATTCAAAGAGGGTGGGCCCTGAATACCGTTGTTGCCACGGGCGCCGGACTGCACGGCGGCGGAGGCAGGCGTGTCGATGTCAGAGAAGTCTGCCGCCGCCGTCGCGGGAGGACTGCACCGTGGGCTGCAGCAGCTCGACGGAGTTGCACGGCTGCGCGGCGAGGGCGTTGGAGGAGGTGTCGGAAAGGGCCTGGGCGAAGAGCTGCTGGGTCTGGAGGAGCGCGGGGTTGTGGTCAGGGTACTGGTGGAACAAGAACTCATCAACGGCGTCGTCCTCCATGAGCATGCGCGAGATGAAGGGGAGAACATTGTAGTCTTGGCTGCCGTCGAGATGGGGCGTTGGGGACAGGTTGTTGCTGAAGGAGCGGGGCAGTGCTGCGGTGGGTTCCATGGGATCTTGCCTCTGCCTCTGGGGCGACCGGGGCATTGCAAGTGTGGCAAGTGTGTTGCCGTAGGTTTTGAGAGCTGGAGGTATTTTTGGCTTTACTGCCATGGACACGATGAAACCCAACATGAGGCTGCAGACAATTAATAGAGCTGACATAGATGATTGTAAAGCTTACATAGATGATCGATCGATGACACTGACATCAAAATATAATACTCACACTGTACCTTAGTAATTCGTATTTAGTTACAGGAGATTGTCTGAAAACCAAGTCAATTTACAGGGGAGTACATCTCAAAGTACACCTCGAATGTGGAATAACGCACTGCCCCAAAAAAAAAAAAACTTGAACTTTCTTAGTTTCATGGACAACGAAAAGGTCTTAATTTTGGGCGGAGTAAGTCATATGTTTTGTTTGGTATAGTCATTTAGTCAATAAAAAACTCTTTTTTCAGATCTTGTTACACTCTAAATTCTCACGGATATGTACACTAGAGATGTTAAAAAAAAAAAGTTCACCAGAGAAATAATCTTATAAACTATCGCAAAAACAAGCATCTGACCATCAACCATAGTTTGCCATCAACATGGTATGTGATTTGGTTTTTTAACAAGCGCCTGAAATCTCTTCTTCTCATGCAACACAGGATTGAGATTCAGGCGCCTCTAGTTTAGGAAGTGTGCTAAAGTAAACCCTAAAATTGCATATAGATTCCCCATCACCGGTAGTATGAAAATAGATGTGAATCTAATTAACTGCCTCCACTGCTATGAAAAACTATTGCAAAGTATCCCTCTGTTCTAATATAAAAGA
>JADLZK010008674.1:0-234747 GCA_015847255.1 Hyparrhenia diplandra
AATCATGTTTATATTATATCCATCGTAACGTATAATGCACTACTACACACCTGATTTTTGCACGGCGGCGTTTGAAATCATTTTCCGCGGTGGTTTTTTTGTAGGTGGCGGTTTTAATAACCTCCGCGGTAAATCACTTAACTTTCATGGTGCTTTTTAAATGAAGCCTGATAATACCATCTAGAGGCCCCAATATGACCTAAAACCATCCCTACCTATATATACATGGACTTACCTTTTCACACACATCCTCTCCCACCTCATATCCCTTTTTCTCTCTTTTCCCCATCTTGGCCTTCTTTCTTCTCAAGCAGGTAGGCCAAGGCCACACACACATCATCATCATCACCCACACACACACCCACCCACACACACACACACACACACACACACACACACACACACACACACACACACACACACACCCACCCACCCCACACACACACACACACACATCCCACTATCCCTCTATCTCCTCCCCGGCGGCCGGCAATGCAAGACACAACCCCAAGGTAACGAAAGTCGCGGGGAGTCATCCTCGGCGGCACGCGCGGTCCCCGGCTGGCGGATCTCGGGCGCAGGGCGGCGGATCTCGCGGCCCGTGAGCTGCCCCATCCCGACGCGGCGGCGGCGCCTCAAGATCCCCAGACGGCGCTCAAGATCCCCGACGGCCAAGATCCCGCGTGAGCGGGCCGCCCGCCACCAATCCGGCTCTCCGGCGGATCTCCCCTAGCTGGCGGATCTCGGGGCCATGGTGGCAGCCGGTGATGTGGCGGATCGGATCCGGCGCTCCCGCGGCGTGGGAGCTCGCGGCCCGGCACTCGTGGCGGGCGGCAGCGAAAACCCTAACGGTCCCGCAGCCCGCATCTGCGTGTCGCGTTAGGGGTTCCCTTCATGGTGGTTTCAAAACACGCCACCGAAAATCAATACAGTAGTAGTGATGCATTTTTGTTTGGCACATGAAAGGTGGTCGAACTCTTGTTATTTATTTGTGTTAAAATACTAATAATACCGTATATATATAAATCATGTTGATGCGTCTCAATTGGTTATGATCCTCGGCTATCCATATGAAAAGAATTGATTTCTAGAATTGTCTTGCTTCAAAAGTTTGCCTAAATTTATAAAAAACCACGTTACGATTTATGTTATCACAAATTAGTACCATTAGATTTCTCGTAGATTTTTATAAACAACTCATTTTATTATATATTATAAATGGTGTTACTCGTTCTTATAAAGTTAATCAAAGCTTAAAAAGTTTGACGACATGGATTTTAAATTGTTTTATTGAGGATAGAAAAAGATAAAAGCCTTAAGAGGAAGTTCCATCAATTCCAAAAAGTTTGTGCCAGCATGTACTGCAATTGGTAAAAAAAAAAGATACTACCGTTTCTTCCAACAATGCTATTGGAGTATGTTTGGAATGAGGAGTGTGTGGGGTGTGGACATCCACTCCCATTTGCATCCATTTAATAAAGGGGTTGGAGCCGTGCGAGTGCTGTTGAACTTCGTTTTCAGGCATAAAGTTCTGGTATGGTATTAGAAAAAAAAAAAAAAAGGTTCTGGTGGGCCATTAATCCAACTGTTAGAGGTTCCACCAGCCATGGGTTAGGAGGATAGATCTCATTTGTGCTTGTTCATTCCGAGGTCCCTTTGAAATGGACTTGTTCACCTTCTCCTATGTTCACGTTAGACATACTTTCTGATGACTCTACCAATCAATCATGCACACGAGTATATAATATTTCTCTAGCCAATTTAAGAAACGAAATGTTAATCTCAAAAAAAACGAAATGTTATAACATGCATGTTTGATGATTTGTTACGAGAGAAAAAATGCTGTATCGTGGCTCATATCTGGCTTCTAATAAGTTGCCGAACATCCATTATAAAATTGGATCAACTTTGTATATAAATAATAATTCTTATTCATGAGCAAATACAGGTAATAATAGCTGTGTGTGTTTTTTGAAGAACAAGAGGTTACACAAAAGACTGGCGCCTCGTTTTAGTTGTTGAAAAAGAACGTTAAAAAGAGCGTAGGTTACAAAAGACTAAGGTACATGTTATGTTGTGCAGTCAAGCGAAGCGTGCTTGTCACGGTGTTTGCCCTGCTTTAACTAAACGAGGCCCTGCAGTCAAGTGCTGCATGATGCAGGCTACAGGCTAAAGGTCCCAAAACGAGGGTAGGTGTGGCTGGAGCGTGAAGACAGCAAAAGTACACCTGCAATGCCCATCCAGCGCTCTACAGTATCAGCCAGCCAGCACGGCAACAAAAGCTACATGTTACTGTCGCTACTGGGTGCCCTGTTCGTTCGGCAACAGCTTACTTTTGTCCCTTGTCACTGATCGAGACATGCATTTTCAGAGTTTTATTACTGCTCATGAGTAACAGTAATGTTAACTTTTTGGGACTCCCTGCTCGGCGACGGCGACGTGCCAATGCCAATATATTTGGTAATGGAACGTGAGTGCTTTTGGGTTCGAAATCCCTACAGTTGGCTAACTGATTGAAGCCCATGTATAGTTTTGTAATACCAAAATTGCTTCTACTACTACTAGGGAAGAGGATCGTCGGACTTACTGAAACTGAAATTTATGCACTGTTAAGGCGAGACTTATCAGCTCGGTTTTATGCATTATGATAGAGTGTTTTTTTTTTTTTCACAATAAAACAAAATTAGTCAAAGGGTTATCGGCCCTAAAACCATCGGTCGAACATCCTATGATTTAGTTGAGCCATGTTTTCACGATACATTTTTTAAACCAAAGTACTGGACTATCATTAATGTGTTGCCCGAGTCTCTAGTAAATCAATAAACCTCTGTTTTGGAATCTTATGTCTTTTTTGCTATGAAGCTGAACTGATATTTGTAAGAACCTCTTTGAAATGGATGAAAAATTTTCTGAATATTTGCCAATTCTTGTAAAAGTAAAAAGTATTTTCTATAAAGTTCTACTTTGTGAAAAAATGATATATTGCTAATGATCCTAAAATTCCTATACGATTCCTGTGAAATTTTATGTTCCACATAGTCCTAAATTATTTTTTATGGCGTTAATATAATAAACTATTATCAACTAAAGGGCGTGGAATAATTTTTGATTTATTTGATAATGTAATTTTTGGTCATTTTATATTCAAAGTATTTTTTAGCGCTGAAACATTGAGTGGCTTTTACCACCATTTTCAGTTGAGTAATATACATATATTTGTAAAGTACCAAGTGCTACGCCTACTACAACCAATCTAAGGTATTGGCAACAAACCATTCATGTTATATTGGCAGGTGCTGAACAACTGCATTGCATAGGTGATAGGTCCACGCTGACTTAGATTACTCTGTATTATATAGCATTAGCTAGTCCAACTTCGAAAATAATTTAAAATAGTCCAGCCAAAAGCACATCATGCATTTTTTTTTTTTTTTTTTTGTAGGGAATGCTTCAGCAGTACTCCCTCCGTTTCCTAATACTTTTCTTTGACTCATGTATATAAATCGTGTTTTGACTCTCATCTTATTCAACTTTTTTTTAATAAATATTGCACTTTTGTTATGACTTATTACATCACTTCCAAGATATTGTAATGGCGTTTTGTTTGTTTTATAAGTAAAAATTTGAATAAGGCGGCGATTCCAACTTTTGTTTGTTTTAAATGAAATGGAGGGTACTAGCTTCAGATGTGAGGAGCCTTGTAACAATCATTACGCAATCATTGCATTTTGATCAAGGAACGTCCTTGTTACCGGAAAGTAACTACTGTATATACTAAGTTTATTTTTCCTCAAACTTTAGGGACCACACACTGTAAAGTACTCCGTAATGCATATTCTAGGTTTTTGGAACATGATGAAAGACGTTACTAAAGGTTTGTGCCTACAGGTCAAATTAAGCGTGCAGAGGCTAGCTGTGTCGTCGTCCTCGATAGAAAAGACGACCGTGCACAGCCTGTAGTACATTCGACTCCACTCAGTACACGTACCATGCCATGGATGGTCCATCTCCCATACGCGTCACCTTGTGTATTTCGTAGACATCCATCCAGATCAACAACTCTGGGTAGTATATACTTAAATACAATTGTACATAATACTACCTGTGTCCATATACAAATCCCATCGTATTTGACAACCGGTTTTGTCTAGAAATGGAGCTTAGGAATCTCAGCTCAACTTAAAAAATGTCCTGTAAAAATACAAATGTAGACTCCATTTGACGGGTAGTATAGTATAGTATTCTAAGGGTCGGCTAGCTGGTTTAAGGTGAGCCGTGGAAAAGTTAAATAAGTTCTGACGTGAAAAAAAGTAATTATTATGACTTGTATATCGTGAAAGTTATAAGTTGTTTAGTTGAAACAAGTATAACTCTCTCTGTCTTTCGAAGCAGATATAAAACAGTTCTCTATTTCTACCCATTTCAAAAGTGACAAAAAAAAAAAAAGGTAAAAAGCAGGGTGTTTTCAAAAACTATACTACACGAAGACAGTTACTTCTAAAAAAAAATTAGCTTCGCATTTACCTATTTGGTTGACAATTTTTAAAACAATTTTTTTAATACTACAGTAAGGAGCAACTAATATTTACTACCACAAGTGTCTATTTGAATCTCATACAGCTAATATTTAGCTACTAAAATTAGCGAGGTCCGCATCAAATAAACTAGCTATTTTTTTTTTTACCTACCACCTAGCTAATAACAATTAGCTAGCTATTGCTGGAAAGTTTCTTGCAGCTAACCCAGCTAATAGTTACTGCTAAGACACTAAGATTATCTGTAAGGCAATTAGTGGTGAGCTAATAAGGAGCAATTAATATTTACTACAGTAAAGGGCCTATTTGAATCTCATATATATATATAGCTAATAGTTAACTGTTAAAAAAGTTACCAAAGGTCCTCAACTAATTAAACTTCGCTAATATTTTACCTACCACCCAGCTAATAATTTTTGCTCTACTAGCTGGTTTCTTCAAGCTAACACAGCTAAATATATAGTTGCTACTCATACACCCTAGATTATATGTAGCAATTAATTGACTACCAATCCTAATCCTTGAGAGTTTTATTTTTTGTTTATTTGTCATATAGGTTTAAGGTGAGCGTGGAAAAAAATTAAATAAGTTCTGAGATGTGAAAAAGTTACTATGTCTACATGTTGTGGAAAGTTGTTTAGTTGAAACAAGTTTAATTCTCTGTTTCTTCTGAAATAAAATTGCTTCATAGTACACCTATTTGGCTGACTTTCTATATATTTTTTCAACCAAAATATTTTTAAATATTACACTAAGGAGCAACTACTATTACTACCACAAGTGTCTATTTGAATCTCATATAGCTAATAGTTAGCTACTAAAAATTACGAGATCCTCATCAAATAAACTAGTTATTCTTTTTTGACCTGCCACCCAGCTGATCACAATTAGTTAGCTATTAGCTGGTTTCTTCGAGCTAACCTAGCTAATAGTTAATCCTAAGACACTAAGATTATCTGTAGCAATTAATTGAGCTAATAGGAGCAATTAATATTTACTATAGTAAGGGCCTATTTGAATCTCATATATATAGCTAATAGTTAACTGTTAAAAGTTACCTAACAAGGTCCTCAGCTAATTAAACTTCGCTAATATCTTACTTACTACACCTAGCTAATAATTGGCTCTACTAGCTGGTTTCTTCAAGCTAACACAACTAATTATATAGTTGCTACTCATACACCAAGATTATATGTAGCAATTAATTGACTACCATTCCTAATCCTTGGCTGTGAGTTTATTATTATTTTATTTATTTGTCACATAGGTTTTAAGTACATGGCCCCAACCGGCAAGTCAAAATGGTCCTTTTCGTTTGCTTCAATAATGGACGGTCACCTTATGTGCTTTTGCAAGATAAAGACTCGTTGTAGCCAACTAGCCATGCATGTGGCTTCGTGCAGGGGCCGCGTCGATCTCATCGACACCACTCACTCACATGATTGCGCTATATAAACAAATTCGTTTAATTTCCAGGGTATTATTTCCTGGTGATTTTGATACCACGACGTTTCTAAATAAAAGTGCATATATATGAGGTTCGGGTCTGGTTCCATCTATCTGTTGATGCTCTATTAGAATTATTTGGGTATAATTTGTTTTAGATAAATAATGAGCATGATACAAGCAACAATAAAGCAATACAAACAAAAAAATAAACCAATTCCAAGTAACTATATGTATAAATCATAAATAGGAGGATAATATTAATAGGAAAAATGATACTAGTTTATTTTTTTTCTGACTTAAATATATTAATTGTGAATTTTTAGATATCAAACTATATTTCTATTATCTTTTAAACATATAAAACCATCTATGAAACCAACAAAAGGATCAAATTACTCCGGTTTTCGACAGTTGGATGGCGTTGATTACCTGGTTTTATAGTTCAGTGTTGAAAATCAAACTGATGTACAAATATAGGTTCAAAAATGCACTCTACCTTAAATCAAAGGAAGAACTAAATATATAGCTTATATAGAACATAATGCCCACCTGCATATATGGGGATCAGTTATGGCCAAGGAGCTAGTAGTTGTTGAACTGGGTCACAGTTCAGTTATGGCCGAACAGTATGTGCTCCTAACCAAACTGAAATAAAAGTGTACGTACGTCTATACTTCAAACTTTTATTTTCGTATGGGACCATGTACTGCACGCCAAATATCCGACTTCGCACTAATTGATGTTGTCTTTGTACGCTGACATTACAAATAACCCCTGCTGTACCTGTAATCACACTTTGGACTGCGTACTCGTCAAACAGTGCCGTCTCTCTCAGTAGATTTTTCAGAGATATATCCAACGAGCAGTGCTGGTTCTGGGCCTGCCATACACTTGGAGCCTTTGCCAAGAGTCCCCATCGTCCACTGAATGAGTGGCCCACGGTTTCGTGCTTGGGCCAAGACACAACTATTGCCATGCGGCTGATCCATCAAGTGTGGTCTTCTTCTATATGAAAACAACAAGTGTAGCTATGTATGCAAAACCCTTTTTCCTTTAAAGTGGTACTTGGACAATGAAAAATAGTAGGTGGGAATGATGGGATATTAGTTCTTTTGGAAAATCTATGTTTGGATTCTTGGGAAAGGGATAAGAAAGGAAGGTAAAGGGAAAGAGAAATGCAACTCATGTCTAGTCCATTGACCCCAAGCTTTATAAAAGGTGTAGAAGATAAATGATGAAATAAATTGGTCCAGTTAGATTATACACAAACAAGCTCTAAAAACCATAGTAGGAGGGTGGGGATAGAGATGAGAAACATGAAAAATTATATATTCACCCTTCAGTGTGAAGCTCCTGCCTCTTTTATTACGAAGGTCATTTTGGTTATTTTAAACATAACCCTATTATATCCGACAACATTATTTCCGTTTCCTTTTACACATTACATCTAGACTCTACCTAGCATCCATTGCTACATTGTCTAGACAATTTTTAATTTATTTTGCACACACATCTAAATTATTGAACCAAATCTTTTCTCTTTTTTTCTTCCTTTGCTCTTCACCTCCGATGTATGTTCTTCAAGTTCCAACCCTAAACCACTACGACATTCCCTTCGGTCCACCCTCCTACCATGTCTAGTACCTCTAGCTACTAGATTCATCACTACTAGCAAACCCATATTGGCCATATATCATCAATGGCGATTGATTAATTGTCCATGCTCCAACCCTACCTAACAAAGCAAACCCATATATCTTCGACGCCGACTGCCTCCCCCTCCCCATCCATCCAATCGCGCCGCCTCCTTTGAGTACCCATATCTTCACGGGCACCATAATCTGCCTACTATCCTCTATTGAATCCCTGTCGCAAACCAATCCAAAATCCTAACCGTAACCTTGCTAAAGCCAAAAACCACCAGAGATGGAGAATAGGGATCCAAGCTCGCTGGAGATGGGGAAAATGACATTGGATCTCACTGGAGATAGGGAATTACGAGTTGGAGAAGGGAGGAAAGAATAAGGGTGCCAGTTCACTTCAAAACACCAAGGTATCTTATCTCATTTCGCGTCTTTATCCGTAGAGGTAGTCAAATGGGATGCGGAATTGTGTGACTACCTAGCTTTGAAGTTACACCTCTACTCATGGTACATGTCCATTGAAAGAGTTTTCTAGTATTTTTTTTTCCATAGTTTTTTTTTTTTCTAGTAAATATTTTTTTAGTTCACTTTAGTCATCCAAGTATTCATTTTAAAGGGTCAGGCAGGAGAACTATCTACTATATTGGCAAAGAAGAAGTTAGGTTTGGATTGGGGAAATCATCTAGGTGTTATGTATACTGATGATGCGGGAGTCTAGTAGTTCAAACACTTTCTCTATTTCCAAAAAGAAATGTGCTTCTCCTACTTGAGAAAATCATTCCTATGTACTAAATTTGGCACAGTGAACATTCCATGCATGACTTTATGAAATACTATCCCTTTCGTGTTAGACATACCATAAAGTGGTAATAAGATGTAAGCCATCTAATCGTCAGGGTAGGCCCTGATATTTCATTTGCTTTTTGGTCTCTTGAGTGCATCCTTCTATTTGGTTCACATCATGACAGGGCGTTTCATTGCACAGTACCCAAGGAATCTTAAACATGCTAGTTAAAAGCAAAAGACCTAAGCTTGCCCAAACATTCTGGTCCTTAAGTGCTCAAAGATTGAGGGAAGATAGCCACTTTTTTTTTTTTTTTGATAAAAACAAATATCTCTAGTGATTCGATTCTCCCTCCACCCCCTTGGCTTCTTTGAGCCAATCCATTATTCGATTCGAGCTTTAGCTCCAAATAAATGGCCGACATATTTTTTCTTGGACAGTTTTGGTAGTATGACACGTCCACTTGTCAAGTTCTTGATATTTTTTCTCACTCTACTATACATCAGTGAGTGGGCTGTGGAATTCACCGAGTTGCAGTCAAGCACATGCTATCTTTACTCTGTTGTGAAACTAAACAGTAACCACATAACCTTTTGAGTTGAAACTTTGCATGATTATAGATTTACATGGCTTGCTATTTGTTTCAAAAAAAAAAAAATTCTCATCTAGGCAGTTGGCAACAGTACATATTCAGAATCTTATCTCGCCAAGAAGACAACACCAGGGTGAAAACAATGCAGAGCCCGTGGGGCCTCCCCACGGTCTTTTCCCTCAAAAAAAAAACAAAAAAACAATGCAGCCAACAATACCCAATTAAGTCCATTTCACTCACATTTTCCTCCAAATGGGAGACACTGCTGAACAGCTCATCCAGTCATCTTTACTCTTTTCCAAGAAGGCTAGAGGAGCATAGGACATACTCTCACCTTTTCACAATTAGAGTCACTCTAAGAACATACTGTCTCCGTTCTAAAAATAACTGCACATCTTACTTTTCAAAGTCATTGTTTAAGTCCTGACTATATTTATAACAAATATTATCAATATTTATATCTCTTAGTTGTTTATTTATTATAAAAATATATTCTACTGTTGATCTAGTGGTACTTATTGCATATAACAAATATTATTATATTTATATATATGTTCAAATTTAAAAATTTGACTAAATAAATCGAGATGTCTAATTATTTTGGAATAAAGGGCGTGGGATATAGATATAGTTTCTCTATTCCACAAAGAGAGGCACTCTAAGAACGTATTCCATCCATCCCAAAATAATTACATGCTTCATTTTTCATGAAATTATTTTTTAAAGTTTGTTACAAAAAACTATTCTACTAGTAATCTAATGATACTCATTACATATGATAAATGTTATTATATTTTCATATATATATTTGGTCAAATTTTAAAATTTTGTCTTAGAGGAAAAAAAAGCGTAATTATTTAGGGAACAAAGGGAGTATGACACAGACACACTCTTTGTCCCACATAGAGTCATTTCAGAGTTAGGATACCAATGCTATTGGCAAACAGTTGTAAAAAAAAAATGCTATTGGCAAATGGTTAGTATATATTTGTCTTCCCTTGTAGGTTGAGCTAGAGAGTAACTATGTGGAACCCACATGTTTATCTCTATCTTTTTGTGGAATAAAATTGAATTCTAGACTGAATTTATGTGTGAGAGGGTGATTATTCTCACTTTTCTACAAGTGAATTATTCTTGAAGTTTGATTAAATATAAAATATATACAAAAAGTACTAACATTTATGACGCATAATAATAAATATCATTAGTGGAATCATGGAATATATTTTCATGAGGTACAATTATTGATAGCATTTACTAAAGATTTAGTCAAACTTAAGCAAATTTGACATCCCAACACATTCTTTTGGGGACATATATAGACAGGGAGTAGGCAAATCAGATTCCTTGTTTCCAAGCAACATCACATCTTCAGCAGAAAGCCATCAGAATAGGCATGCCCCCTCTCCAAAAAGACCAGAACCACTCAAATACTGCTGATCTACATGTTCATGGATTCCATCCAGGCAGCCACCCCTTTGCTTTCCAATCACCCCAGCCTTGCAGCACCAGTCCCCCTTTTCCTCAAAATGTACTGGCTGTTTGGTCCAACCAGCAGCATCCTTTATTCACAGCTAGCTTCTGTTAGGCAGGACAGACCCATGAACATTCTTTAAGGTGCACTCCACAACATGCACAGCCTTTTGCCTGTCCCTGGACTTCTGAGTGCATATATAGATGCTGCATATATAACAGGTGATCTATCATTTGAATGAAACATCAGTGCCTGTCATTTGGCTCAACAGTGTACATTAATCACTGAACAATTATTGCTTTGTCATCCATGTCTCCAAAGTTGAATCTCCATGCCTGAAGCTATTACACCTTCAATTCAACAGACAAGACAATTTCAATTAGGGTAGATGTGGACGTTGCAACGTCCATGCCATGCCTACTCTAGTACTATAACTGCCAGTAGTACACACCAAGTGTTCTACATATATATAGAGAGACAGAGAGTTACAGATACTGAGATTGTAGTAGTACACATAGATCAACACCACACATATACTCTCCTACACCCTAAAGATTTTCAGACTGATATCAAGCATGGATGACTTCACTTTCCCCACTTTCCATGCAGGAGGGCAGCTTCTCCCATCAGCATTCCGGCACCAGCTCGGCGTCGGCGGCGGCTCGCCGTTGCCGTGGTTCCTCGCCGGGGAGGAGGAAGAGGAGGAGGAGAAGATGGACATGCTGTGGGAGGACTTCAACGAGGAGCTGGCGAGCGTGCCGCCACTTTGCCCGCTGAGCCCTGTGATCAACAAGGGAGCTCTGGCGATGAAGGAGGCAGCCGGCGGCTGGCTCGGCGACTGCGGCGGCGACATGATCGTCGTCGATCTGGAGAAGCACGGCAAGGGCAAGCATCCCCGTCCACAGCCTCAGGATGGCAGGGTGGTCCGGCGCCGGAAATGGAGCCTCAGGCTGATGCTCAGGCTCCTCAAGAAGCTGTTCCTCGTCAACAAGTCCAGGAACCCGAGAACTGCACCAGCACCCATCTGATCTGATCTGATCCTCCGAGAAATCAATGGCGGATGAGATGAGTGATACAAAACAGAGTAGTGTGTGTGAGCGTATAATGCTCTATACAAGTTTTAAGTTTTTTTACCTGACGTTTCTCTCTCACCTGCACACCTTTTGCCTCAAAGTCGATGTGTTTTTTCACATTTTCTTGCTATGGATAGTACTGTCCTAACTACCTATTTTTTGACTGTGGATTCGATGCATTGTTACTTTGTTATGAGCGTTTAAATTCCCTCATATGTTTGCTGTTGAAATGATCCAAATGCAGAAGAATTTTGATGTTCATCAACCAGAGTACGCTGAATCAAACTCTGCATTGAAGAAATCTGAAATGTTTTGTCGGTTTGATCGAACTACCGGCATTATTTGATATGTAGTACTGTCGACTTAAATTACGGTCAGGAATTAGATGCCTAAATGTACTGGATACACTGTTTCTGAGTTGAACTGGCCGTGGCCTTGCGAAATGCATGGCTCGCAGCGACCTCGTACAGATAGATATATGTGCCTTCGCCATCAAGAACCTACCGAAATCAAGGGGCTATTAACTGCAGATGAGCCAAAGTTTTCTGGTGGGTGCACCAACATCTCCGTGGATCGATCAGAATCCGATGCCGTCCAAGTCCCCGACCTCAAAAACAGTGCACTAAAAACATTGCAACCAGCAAGAACCCACAATCAGAGTACCATTAGTGATCTAAGTGCCCTACATTATCCATCACTAGTCTTAATCTGGCTCTCCTAATCACCCCATGATCAATGAACAGTTGTACTCCATCCCTTTTGTTCAACTCCATACTCCCGGCTGACAGGGAACCCATTCTATATTCTTATGAGATAAAAAAAATCAACAATACCTAAATTGGTACTACTAGTAACTTTCCTTATTTTTGTTCAGGGACCGTAAAAATGCTTGATCACCAAGAACAATCACAGGAAGGCAGCTCTAACTAACTGCGATATCAAAAGCTATTCTGCTTTCACCTGATTGTCATTCTCATGTCCGTCCTTAACCTGCAGACTGAATCATTGAGCAAATGATTGGATTACATCCCAGCTAACCTACTTCAGATGCCACATTTTGAGCTAATCAGATCAGCTTAGCTGTTGCTCGTGCCTCACTGATCACCAGTACGTAGGTACTGCAAAAAGGGCCTGCTCTGCCCAGCCTGAACGATACCACAACACGTGGTCTTGTACACATCTGCAGCAAGCCATCACCCACCAGAGAACAGAGTGAAGCAAGCCATCACTAAACAAAGAACAGAGTGAAGCAACAAGGACGGAGGTGGTGGAGGGCCAAGAACACAGCTATGAAATGGATGCAGCAACCAACATGCAGGTTGGTCTCCAACAGCAGGAACTGGTTGTCACAGTTTTGTGCTTGCCAGGTCCGCTGTCGTAACAGTTCCCATTTCACACGAAAAACATCATGCAGAAATCAAATTAAAAAAAAAAACATAAAGACTACTTTCGCGGTTCCAAATTGTAATTCACTTTGGTTTGGAAGGGAGGGAGTACATTGAGCTGATCTTACAAATAGAAACAGAAAGACAATGAAAAGACAGAATGCCTGAGCTGCTACCTCACAAATAACAACACAAAGAAAACATCAGCGGTTGAGAAAGCAAGGTGGCACGGAAGAAGAGTTCAGCAACAGTTTCCAGAAAGGAGCCAAGCGATGGCTGCGATGGCTAGACTATTTCATAAAGCAACCAGTTTTTTTTTGGCAAAGCTTCTGTTTCACCCAAGAGCCACATGTTGCAACTACCACTCCACCAGCCAAGCCAAAGCCAAAACTGATCAGATAAATTGCGACAGCTCTCCTGTTTTTCTACTACTGATAGGTATGTTTCTGCTATAAACTGCAACAAAAATAATAATAATGGGGAAACAACAATACTATTCATATAGCGAATCACTCTGATGGCTGCAAGTTCACAGCGATAAAAGTTAACCAATACACCAGGGTTCACCAGGGTTCCAACCAGAACATGAGCACAAAACAACTCTGTTTACAGTCACTTATTTGTTTCGGGAAATTATTATTGTGCTCTCTCTTGAACGAGCACAGAAGCACTTTCCAGAATATGAATGACCAATCAGTCTTCTTATTCTCGACCAGCCGCAGATCAATAGGACCGCCCCTTCGAATGTGCAAAAGAAAGCCTAGTCTCTGTTGTTGGCACGGAGGAGCGGAGTTATCTCGGGACAACCCTGTATATGTGCACTCTTATGTTGTCTTCCTTGAAAAGCTCAAAGACGCAGACATCAAACTTCTCCAGATTGTTTCCTAGAGCAAATTTACCCCAGCCACCACTGAAAGAGCCAACAGAGCGGTCGCTGTAGTAAACATAGTTAACTTCCCAAGCCTTCCCTAGGGGATCCCAGAGCGTCATCATCTTGGTTGTGTGGGGGAGTGACTTTCTGACAAAGTCACAAGCGATGTTCTGAAATACAAAGGGGATTAAGTTAGAGAAGCAATGACAATATAACCAATACAATGGCAAATACACGGGTATATAGCAAATGCTATCCATAGCTCAGTTTTTGCTAATTTTTTTTGCGCTTCTGGTGCTTTCAACATTAAATCAGATAGTACCCGAGCTAACTTACATGACAAACAAATGTTTCCTAATCTAATGAGATTGGAAAGGTAGGGAAGCAAAAAGTAGTTACATTAGCCAAACTAAGCTAGATGTGCAAGTTACTGCAAAATGCTTTGAAAATTGTCACTGCCATAAGAAGGGTGTTCTGCAAAGGGCCAGGAAGCACAAATCGGCGACTAAGGAAGTATGTTCATGCAGGGGACTACAAGGAATAGTTTTGAAAACCATATAAGTTTGAAATAGCATATGGAAAATAAATGACATTACCATGAAAAATCCCACATAGACATAAGATTCCATCATTATTTGCACGGTGAAAGGATGATTTGACTTAAATTGATTTGCCTTTCTAAGAGCAAGCTCCTTCTCCTCTTCAGTTACTGGGCGCCTTTGAGATATTACAAACGGTGCCCTGCTGGTCTTCAAAAGGACTGAAAAGCACGATAACATCAATTTATTCACAGGTATCACACAGTCAAAAAGAAATGAATCTCTTATTAACAATAATGATGGCAATTTCACTGCACTAGAATTGTTCGAGGAAGAAAAACTTACATTTACCACTCCTAGGCACATTCTTATCTCTGATCTGAGTCTTATTGAAAGTCTTAGATTCGTCCAACAAACTGAAGGGGCACCTGTGATATGCAAAAGTTAACTTGAATGGAAAGTACATGGATGGTAATGAATTTGAATGAATCCTAGCTAGAAAAGTAATGGTTGCTCAAGAGAGCTCAACTGGGATTGGAACCCTGTTTTGACCTAATAGAGCACTTATTTTTTTTATTAATACTCAGAAGTGAGAGAAATCAGCGATAATCTTAGCCAATATCCACCACCAATAAAGAGCCTAAACATGGGGTGTTAAGGCAACTATCCTACAATAACACAGCACAGGGTCTCCTGAGTTCTGGCCATGCAGTTCAAGTAATCAACAGTATGGTTTAGTCAACTTCATGTTGTCAATGAAAACACACTACAGAATAATTTCACTATTAACAGTCAGTAACGGCACCTTTGCGTTGATCTCAAAATGACACATCAAAACAATTATTCAGGTCACACCCCATAAGGAAAAAAACAGTCAGGTTAGCTTTCAATATTAAAAAAAATAAAGTTCTTTTATCTTTCTTACTGTGAACAATTGGTGACACATTCTTTGAAGTTCCACCTTGCTGCCTCCTCTTGTAACAAGCATTCTTGGTGACGGTAGAGTGCCTCTTTGCTGCATTGACATCTGCTGTGGAATCATTCACTGCTCTTGTTCTCTTTCCTGTTACCCCATGGCCCTCTTCTGTGGGGAGAGGTGGTATCTCAGGGGCACTACCACTCATTGCTCTTGTTCTCCTTCCCGTTGTTACTGATACTGCATTTCCCTCCTCTGTGGGGAGAACTGATACCTCAGATGCGCCACCATCTGCATCCATGTCCCCTTGGACGCCATCATCCTCTTCAATCTTAACGTCTACTTCATTCGTAGGCTTTGCATCAAAGGCTGCTGGGTCCATGATGCCCGACGTAGTGAACACCACCACGAGGAGAACTGAGAGGGCCCATCGTATGTGAAAACCAAGAAGTAACCTTTCTTGATGGAGTGATCCGCGATAAATTCCTTCCATCCCTGCTCAAAGGACCAGACTTCAGACTCTGAAGCAAGTGTCATCTGCCATTTCTTGCCACTAGGACCTTTCAGAGAAACTGGTCCAGTAGGCTGCTCCTTGAGGTGCTGGTGGAACATGGGTGGAATTTTCTGCACAGGATCAAGACATTTAAGAGGCTGTTAGTGTTTTTTTTTACCTTCTGAATGCACATATGAACATCTGATACATGTATGATGAAACCTGAGATAAAAAAATGAAGACAGCAAATCAACAGCGTATATATGGAATATATGCAAGTCATAACCATTAACCATGAGATGAAACAGTTGTGAATGCTACACACCAGTGTCCAAGTTTTATTGGTGTTTCCATATAAAAATAAAAAAAATTACCAAATCAAGCACACGCACATGACAAACAATCAGCTAACGGATAGAATCATAGAACATTGGAAACATAAAAAGTAATTCACGAGGGGAATGAAATCCCATTTTCTTAGTTGACCATTGCAAGAAACAGGATTCCATTTTCTTAGTTGACCATTGCAAGAAACAGGATTCAATCATCCAGATTTCTAATCGGAACAGATCATCGCAGCATCCAACAACAACCAGAAGCAGTGATTTTTCTCCAGGAAAAGAAACTACATACTACTTACCGAAAGTAATAGAACAGTCCACGCATTGATTCATCATGGATTAATTAAATTAAACAAAACAGGGGATGGAAATGGATGGGGGCTGAAGACTGAAGAAGCTCACCAACCGCTGCCCCGACTGCTCGGGGAAGAAGACCTTGAAGAACTGCGGGCGGACGACGTTCTCGGCGGCGGTGTCGTCGTTCTGCTCGCCGACTTCCACCACCTCCTTCTCCTTCTCCTTCCCCTTCCCTGGGTGGGCTTCTTCTGCTTCTCTGTCGCCTGCTGCTCCTTTCCCTCTCCACCCATCTCCTTGCCCCTGCGCCTCAGCCTCTCCATCGCCGGCGCCTCCTGCCGGATTCCCTTTCCTTGCTGGCTTCCTTCTCCTTCTCCTTCTCCTTGTCCTTGCCGCTCTCCCTCTTATTCACAGCAGCGGCGGCCGAGCTCGTGGTCCCCGCTGCTTCTTGAAACGGCCCCTCCCTTCATCGTCGGCTTTTCTGCAAGGAGGAGGAGCACCGGTAGAATGAACAAGATTCAATGGTTTCACGCGGCCGTGGCAGCAGCAGCTGTAAATGGACTGACTGTAGACAGTTATCACTGGCCGGCTGCCTTTCTCGGAGTTTGGAACACCGGCAGCGTCCTCCTCTCTCCTCTCTCTCTGAAGCCTGGACCCTCTCTGGGTTTAAGGATTCTGAGGACAAAAGGTTCAGGCTTTTTTCACGGAAACAGGGGAGACGGGATGGAAAGGCGATGGCCGGAACCCACGCTTTGGGGTTGGTTGGTGGTTGGCAGGAGACTACTGGGTTATGTAGAGCGTTGAAAGCCAAAGGTCGCCACGCCACGAAGTGTGGCTCGCCACCAAGTGCGGCGGTTGTTTGGTTGCCGCGTAAAAACAAGGCTGCCACAGTTTTTGCAGGTTAAAATCCCGCCACAGAGTGTGGCGATGGAAAAAGTCCGCCTCCGCCACAGCTTTCCAGAACTTGACAAACCTTTGCCGTGGCGACCGATGGTCTGAAACCAAACAGGCCCGTAGTAGGATGGATGATGGACCAGCAGGAGCAGCCTTCAGCTAGATTTTGGGTTTTTTTCTTTGTAGGGAAGGACAGCCATGATGGCTAATGAGCACCTGAAGATGAGATAGTCACCATCTGGCAGGAGGGCTGGCTGGATTCCCTCTCTATATTATTGGGTGTTTTTGACTGTGTTCTTGCTCTAAAAATTTTAAATACGCCGAAAAATATACGCGTAATTCCTTTCTGAGATGGTAAAAACTAGCTGTCAAATCCCGTCGTATGAGACCAGAGGAAATTCTTTCCATCGCAAAATCAAAATCTTACCGTTGCGTAATATGAATCCCGAGAATTTGAGAGGCGACCAGGCACATGAAATTTGGAGTGGCGGCTAGGGCGGTGCTTGGGTGTGCCGGCAGAGGTTGGGCGCATTTCCCTCTTTCCACCTGCGGAGGAGGGACGATGGCTGCGACTCCATCTAGGCGTGCCTTGCACCTCAGATCTGTACCTATATTAGAAAAAAAATGGACACAAAACTTTTCCCAAATCGACCGATCCCCATGAGTGGGGCTCAAAAAAGCGCAAGCGAAACTTGGTGAACCACCTTTCGGAGGAGTGTGTCCGTCGGGACGGAGGAGAAGATCAGGACCCGGCGGGGATGAAGGAAAAGCAAGTTGCGAGGCAGCGGGAAAAGCGAATGTCGAGGGACGGAGGAGCAACCCGCCTTTCGGTAGGGAGGGCCGTAGGGAGAAGCCTCAATGGAGGAGCGTCGAAGCGGCCACGATGGGAGAGGCTGGGCGTGGGATGAGGGCGCCATATCGGCGGCGGTGGGGAGTGCGTCCGGGGCGGAGGAAGAGCGGCGGGGCGGGATGAAGGAAAAAGCAAGTCGCGTGGCGTCGGCGAGGGGGCGGCGTCGGCGGGAAACAAACTCGATGTCGGGGGACGGAGGAGAAGCCCATCGGGTAGGACGGCGTCTGCTTAGAGAAGCCTCGGTGGAGGGCGTCGGCAAACGACCACGATGGGAGGCTGCGTGGGATGAAGGACGCCGATCGGGCAGCCCGGTGGGAGTGTCCGTGCGGGACGGAGGAAGAGCAAGCCGGGCGGGATGAAGGAAAAGCAAGTCGCGTCGGCGTCGTCGAGGCGGCGTCGGCGGGGAAACAAACTCCGATGTCGGGGACAGGAGCCTCCCGAGTAAGCGGACGATCGGGAGAAGCCTCGGTGGAGGGCGCGATGCCGCAGGGGAGGCTGCGTGGGATTAGGAGCCCGAATCGGCGGCGGTGGGGAGTGTCCGTGCGGGACGGATGAAAGCCACGGGCGCGTGAAGGAAAAGCAAGTCGCATAAAGGCGGCGTCGGTGGAAACAAACTCGATGTCGGGGGGGGAGTGTCCCGTGCAGATGGGGGAGCCTCGGTGGAGCGTCGATGAGGAAGCGGCGGAGGGGCCGCATGGGATGAAGGGCGCGATGAAGGAAAGTGGGGAGTGTCCGTCGGGGGAGAGGAAGAAGGGCCGGGCGGGATGAAGGAAAGTCGCATAGGTGAAGTCGGTGGGAAACAAACTCCGATGTCGGGGGACGAGGAGGAGAAGCCGTGATCGGGTAGGACAGACGTTTG
Organism: Hyparrhenia diplandra; assembly: GCA_015847255.1. Lineage (NCBI taxonomy): Eukaryota > Viridiplantae > Streptophyta > Magnoliopsida > Poales > Poaceae > Hyparrhenia > Hyparrhenia diplandra. The sequence continues at coordinate 18,993 of JADLZK010008674.1, forward strand.
TCGGGAGAAGCCTCGAAACCTGGCGTTGATGGCGACCACGGCGGAGGGTCGCATGGGATGAAGGACGCGGTCCGGCGGCGGTGGGGGGAGGGGGAGGTCCGGGACGGAGGAGGAAGAGTAGACCGGGCGGGATGAAGGAAAAAGCAAGTCGCGTGGCGTCGGCGAGAGGAGGCGGCGGCGGGGGAAACAAACTCATGTCGGGACGACAGGAGAAGCCGATCGGGTAGGACGGACGTCTGTCGGGAGAAGCCTCGGTGGAGGAGCATCGACGACAACCACGATGGAGGGGCTGCGTGGAAGGACGCCCGAATCGCGCGGTGGGGGAGTGTCCGTCAGGACGGAGGAAGAGCGAACCGGGCGGGATGAAGGAAAAGCAAGTCGTAGGCGTCGGCGAGGCGGCGTCGGGGAAACAAACTCCGGATGTCAAGGACGGAGGAGAAGCCGCATCGGGTAGGATAGGCGTCACGAGAGAAGCCTCGGTGGAGTGAGGCGTCCGACGGCGACCCACGATGGGAGGGGGCTGCGTGGGATGAAGGACGCCGGATCCGCAGGTGGGGAGTGTCCGTGCGGGACGGAGGAAGAGCAAACCGGGCGGGATGAAGGAAAAGCAAGTCGGCGTGGCGCCGAGGCGGATGGCGGCGTCGGGGAAACGAACTCCGATGTCGGGACGGAGGGAAGAAGCGATCGGTAGGATGACGTCTGTGGGAGAAGCCTCAATGGAGGAGCGTCGGCCGCGGCAGCCACCACGGGAGGGGCTGCGTGGGATGAAGGACGCCATATCGCGGCAGGCGGGGGGAGAGTGTGCGGGCGCTTTCGGGAAGAAGCGTCCGTCTTGTTTGCTATTTGATCCTTTTGAAAGATTTTCTCAAATACACCCCTATTCGGTTGCTTTTATAATATGGACCCCTACCTCGGCGCCATCGATGACGGTACCAAGCTATAATGTCTCGACTTTTGTATAAAATAAAAATGGAAATAAAAAGCTTCATACCTAGGGTTTGTACCCAAGCCGATAGGGTAAAACTTGTGAGCCTTATCCAGCCGAGCTACAATGCAATTGTTATACACACTTCGAAGAATTATACTTGTTTGTAGCTTAGCGCCGATCCTCGCTTTGCCACATCGTCGGCATGCGACAGGGCTTAGCGCCCGTTGAGCCCGGCGCGAGACGTTATAATTTGGCATCATCATGGATGGCGCGAGTTAGGGATCCAGATTTTAAAAGTAACCAAACAGGGACATATTTGAGAAAATCTTTCAAAAAAAAAGGACCAAAAGCAAAAAGAAAGAAGCCGTTGGGTCAAGGAGACATAGGCATTGGGAAATGACACGTGAATGGATCCATAACAAAGGTGAGAGAAACCATAAAAATAGTTGAGCGGGGACTCCCTCTAGAGCCCCTAGGAATGAGGATGGGAGGAGGATTTGAGGGGCCCTCATTTTTGAAGGCTCTAGTACAGGCCTGCTAGACCTTTTTTTATCCTCAATCACTCAAATTTAGTTCTAAGTATCCAAGTTGGGGCCTGCTAGAGTTGTGGTCATGAGTCCACTTTCACGCTCAAAGCAACCTACACTGAAATAATCGACACTCGGATCGCTTACACGCATCTTTTTTATGTTGGGCATTTGTAGTAATGACTTGTGCATAGAGTTGAGGTTACCTCATTTTTTTTTCGGAATGAAGATATATGATCTAATTGTCATTTTGATTAAATCGTCTCGTGACCTACTTGATGACTAAGAGTTTTCTTCACAACATTAGAATCGAGACCTTCAATCTCTCTGTCTTGTGTAGAGAGAGACTTTTCTGATACTGTGTTGTGAGAGAGGAATGGATCGTGAAATGTTCGAGACTATCTTTTGAGTCCACCCTCAATTATACATGTAATTCAAAAAAAAAACTCATGAGCTAGACCTTTGGAGACACCTAACGGATAGAACATTAGGGAATTTAGCATCTTTTGTGCTGATTACATATGGCCCGGACGATCATCCTAGAATGTAGCATATTTTTTTTTTTCCCTTTTAAGGTTAGAAAACTTTTTTCCAAGTGGCCAGAATTTAGCATCTCCTTTAGATGCGACAGGAACGTATTGGGTCAAAAAAAGACACTTTATTTGCAGTATAAAAAAAACTGATGAACTATCCCCGGTTGTTTCCACTGGGCCTACTATTTTTTTTTAAAAAAAAACACCTCTAGGCTAACTAAGTTTCATTTTCCTCCCTCAACCGTAAAACTAGCCAAATCACCTCTCTCAACTTTTCAAACTGTGTGTTTTACATCCCTGGAGTGGCATTCAAGACGGTTTTGTCTTATACTTTTTATTTATCTCGGTTGAATCTTTAAAAAAAACATAGTAAATAAAGAAAATGAAAAATTCAATTTTCTTGAACTCCATGTGAGTAGATCTATAGAGTCAAAATATAATATGATGCGCTTTAATACTAAACTTTTGTTTTAGATTTAGATCTACATTTTTATTTAATTAATAGGAATAATTCAACTACAGTTTCTATGGTCCAATTGTGATGATATTTTTGTGGTGACCTAATTATTATCTGCCTAAATTGTAATAAAAAATTAATACTCATTGAATCATATATAAATTAGTTATAGATTTATTTTGATTTAACAATCATAAAGATTAAATAAATATTTAGCTAAGCTATGCATGATCCAATGAGTATATAATTTTTTTTCACTACAATTGGAACATATTAACTATTGTTATAAATGATTGTAATTAATTACATAAAAACATGCATCTAAATCTAATCTATTCATGTGGAGTCCAACATAATTGGATTTTTTATTCTATGTTTTTTGTGATTGACTATGATTTTCAAAGATTCAACCAAAATAAATAATAAAGAAAAAATATAAAAACTAGCTTCTAAATCAGTCCAAGAGGTAGGGCGTGCGGTTTGGGGAGGTGGGATTGCCTGCCTTTTTTGTAAAAGGAAAAACAAACATTCACAAAAATTGAGATAGGAAAAGTTGACCTTTTCCTATTAATTAACGCTCATCAATATGGCCCAATCCAGTTAGAGCACAGCTTGAAATTCAGTCCAAAAGCCCAACCGGCACGTGATGCCATGGAAAAAAATTCTGACTTCGTCGTCTCCTCCTTCCACCAGTCCGCCATTGTTGAAGCTCAGCCAGCCGTCATGCAAAAAGCTCAGTTCCATATGCATGTTTGAAGGCGGTTTTGTCTTATACTTTTTTATTTATTTCGGTTGAATCTTAAAAAAAAGCATAGTAAATAAAAAAAAGTGAAAAATTCTATTTTCTTGAACTCCACGTTTGTAGATCTACATAGTGAAAATATATATGATGCACTTTAATACTAAACTTTTGTTGTACATTTAGATCTACATTTTTATTTAATTAATAGGAATAATTCAACTACAATTTCTATGGTCCAATGGTGATGATGGAATTTTTGTGGTGACCTAATTATTATCTGCCTAAATTGTAATAAAAAATTTAATGCTCATTGAATCATATATAAATTAGTTATAGATTTATTTTGATTTAACAACCATAAAAAGATTAAATAAATATTTAGCTAAGCTATGCATGATCCAATGAGTATATAAATTTTTTTCACTACAATTGGAAAATATTAACTGTTTGTTATAAATTATTGTAATTAATTACATAAAAACATGTATCTAAATCTAATCTACTCATGTGGAGTCCAATAGAATTGGATTTTTTTTATTCTATGGTTTTTTGTGATTGACTATGATTTTTAAAGATTCAACCAAAATAAATAATAAATAAAAAGATAAAACTAGCTTCTAACTCACTCCAAGAGGTAAAACGTGTGGTTTGGAAAGTTATGGGAGGTCATTTGCCTGGTTTTGCAGAAGGAAAAAACAAACTTTCAAAAAAATTGAGATAGGAAAAGTTGACTTTTTCTTATTAATTGACGCTCATCAATATGGCCCAATCCAGTTAGAGCAAAACTTGAAATTCAGTCCAAAAGCCCAACCGGCACGAGATGCCATGGAAAAGAAAACTTCCGACTACCGTCGTCTCCTCCTTCCACCAGTCCGCCATTGTCAAAGCTCAGCTAGCCGTCATGCAAGCTCAGTTCCATATGCATGTTTGAAGGCGGTTTTGTCTTATACTTTTTATTTATTTCGGTTGAATCTTCAAAAAGCCATAGTAAATAAAAAAAAAATGAAAAAATTCATTTTTCTTGAACTCCACGTGAGTAGATCTATTGAGTGAAAATATAATATGATGCACTTTAATACTAAACTTTTATTGTAGATTTAGATCTACATTTTTATTTAATTAGTAGGAATAATTCAACTACAGTTTCTATGGTCCAATAGTGATGAAATTTTTGTGGTGACCTAATTATTATCTGCCTAAATTGTAATAAAAATTTAATGCTCATTGAATCATATATAAATTAGCTATAGATTTATTTTGATTTAACAAGCATAAAGATTAAATAAATATTTAGCTAAGCTATGCATGATCCATCGAGTATATAATTTTTTTTTCACTACAATTGGAACATATTAACTATTTGTTATAAATTATTGTAATTAATTACATAAAATCATGTATCTAAATCTAATCTACTCATGTGGAGTCCAATAGAATTGGATTTTTTTTTTTATTCTATGGTTTTTTGTTATTGACTATGATTTTCAAAGATTCAACCAAAATAAATAATAAATAAAAAAGATAAAACTAGCTTCTAACTCACTCCAAGAGGTAGAACGTGTGGTTTGGAAAGTTATGGGAGGTGGTTTGGCTGGTTTTGCAGAAGGAAAAACAAACTTTCATAAAAATTGAGATAGGAAAAAAAGTTGACTTCTTCCTATTAATTAACGCTCATCAATATGGCCCAATCCAGTTAGAGCACAACTTGAAATTCAGTCCAAAAGCCCAACCAGCACGAGATGCCATGGAAAAAAAAAACTTCCGACTTCCGTCGTCTCCACCTTCCACCAGTCCGCCATTGTCAAAGCTCAGCCAGCCGTCATGCAAGCTCAGTTCCATATGCATGTTTGAAGGCGGTTTTGTCTTATACTTTTTATTTATTTCGGTTGAATTTTCAAAAAACCATAGTAAATAAAAAATGAAAATTCAATTTTCTTGAACTCCACGTGAGTAGATCTAGAGAGTGAAAATATAATATGATGCGCTTTAATACTAAACTTTTGTTGTAGATTTAGATCTACATTTTTATTTAATTAGTAGGAATAATTCAACTACAGTTTCTATGGTCCAATAGTGATGAAATTTTTGTGGTGACCTAATTATTATACGCCTAAATTGTAATAAAAATTTAATGCTCATTGAATCATATATAAATTAGCTATAGATTTATTTTGATTTAACAAGCATAAAGATTACATAAATATTTAGCTAAGCTATGCATGATCCAATGAGTACATAAATTTTTTTCACTACAATTGGAACATATTAACTGTTTGTTATAAATTATTGTAATTAATTACATAAAAACATGTATCTAAATCTAATCTACTCATGTGGAGTCCAATAGAATTGATTTTTTTATTCTATGGTTTTTTGTGATTGACTATGATTTTCAAAGATTCAACCAAAATAAATAATAAATAAAAAGATAAAACTAGCTTCTAACTCACTCCAAGAGGTAAAACGTGTGGTTTGGAAAGTTATGGGAGGTCGTTTGGCTGGTTTTGCAGAAGGAAAACAAACTTTCACAAAAATTGAGATAGGAAAAGTTGACTTTTTCCTATTAAATTAACGCTCATCAATAAGGCCCAATCCAGTTAGAGCACAACTTGAAATTCAGTCCAAAAGCCCGACCGGCACGAGATGCCATGGAAAAGAAAACTTCCGACTACCGTCGTCTCCTCCTTCCACCAGTCCGCCATTGTCAAAGCTCAGCTAGCCGTCATGCAAGCTCAATTCCATATGCATCGTGAAAATAGATAGATAGGTGGCCTCTCTGCGCGGCATGGAAAGCTTTCCGATTTGTTTATCACAACACTAAACCAATCACCATGGCCAAAGAAATCCGCGATACATTTTCAAACCCATTAACGTTTGTTTTTGTGTGAAAGTATGAACAACCACCATAAACCAAATATCTTCAACAACATTTCTTGAGTTCTGGACAAATAGAAATTCCAGATTTATCTGGTCTGGAAATTGAAAATACCTTTGCTGACTAGTCTGACTTCATGCATTGTTGTAGAGTTTGACATGTGCAAAAGTCTATAGGCTAGAATACGGGTGACATCTGAACTCTTTTCCACTGCAACAATGCTAGGAAAAGTCTATAGGCTAGAATATCAAACTTCGCGAAATATAAGTGCCCGTTCCTTAACACAGGTTCAATGTGGCCAACAACTATGTGCTATTAGGTTTCTGATACATCACTTGAAATGAACAAGTACGAGGTTGATTTAGCTTCAGCAAGCTATCAAGGAAGAAGGTGATAATAGGTCCATCCTCATGCATAGCCTTCTATCCGCTGAACTCAAAGCCTTCACATCTATCAAAGGCATGTGTCACACACACACACATGCGCGCGCAAGAAACACATAGAAATGGTAACCGTAGTTAGGCAGGAATAGACTTGAGGAAAAAAAAAAAAAAGACAAATGACACAATAAGACAATTTGTCTCAAGGTTGGACAAAAATTTATTTTTAGACTATAGGTCATCACCGTTTAATTGAATATGTTACACAATAAATGTATTAGTATTATATATTCACAAACGGATATGCTGTTATGTATTTTTAAAGTAACCACAAAAAATTATTGGGTTTGTAAAAACCACAAAAATTAATGGTTGTGGTGTTCTGAAGTGTCAGAAAATTTCAGATGAAGTGTTACCAATTTCTAATAAAAAAAAATGAGCCAATAATTGTTGGCACAAAACTAGCTACCTAGTAAGCAAAAGAAAATCAACTCCATCCTCAACTCCATAGGAAGTATAATGACACAAAAAGCTACAATAACACCGGAAAATGACACTCTGGACAAAGGAATTGAAGATTATATAACAAACATTGGAAGGATGATAATAACATATAAGAGAATACTTCCACACAATTCCAAAATGTGTGGAGTACTTCTCAAAACAAATTGTAACAAGCCCAAATAGAAGTAGAGGAGCATAGCCCAAATAAATGTGTGGAGAGGCTGCTAGAGGTATGTGGCATTAGCAGTGTCTTTTTATATAAAAAAATCTTCCTAGGGAACCATCATGTATGATCACTACCGTACCAGAGATGAGATATAGGATTGGATCCATCTCAAAATGGTGAGAGTGTAATTGAGTGTGTTCCTGCTCATTTCTATTGGGATGGAACTTAAATGTCATGCTAAAACTAAATGTCGAATCCCTTTACGTGAAATCTACAAAAAATTCCTTCAGTTCTACAAAATCTAGTCGTTATCTAGTGTGTGAGTATGTGGAATTTAGGGATAACTAAGTGGAACGCACACATGACCATGACAGTTTTGCCACTTTCTATATGGAGAGGACAATGTCGTCACCTTCGTCTCATCTTTGGCCGCTCCTCATATCTATAACAACTTTAAACGAAATTAGGAAAAAAAAGTTTGAATTCATAATTTACTAATATAGTAATTCTGCAACAAAAAGTTGGAAGCCTTTTATATTACAAAAATGTTTTCAACTCAAAATCTTTTTCTGTGACGAATTTCTTACATCCCTGAGCGCTGGACTCGAAGCAAGTGCTGCCTGCCATTTGTTGCCTTAGATAACAAAAAAATAAAGTCAGTAATCTATAGAGTATATACAAAGCATAATGTACCATTAACCATACGAATCAAACAGTTCTGAATGCTACATACTGTTAGAAGCACGTGAATGCTACATACTGTTAGGATGAACCGTCGAGTCAAGGAGGCATAAGAATTGGGAAATGGCACATGAATGGATCCATAGAGACACGTGAGAGAAACCGTAGAAACTGTTAGAAGCCTTTTATATTTCAAAAAATGTTTTCAACTCAAATCTACGGAGTATGTACAAATAATAATGTACCATGCATTAACCATGTGAATCAAACACTACTGAAATTCTACATACACACCATTGTTCAGAAAAATAGGCTTGAAATGGCATAGTACTGAATGGTACATACACACCATTGTTCAGAAAAATAGGCTTTGAAATTCCTTTTCGAGACGATAAAACTAGCTATCAAATCCCGTCCTATGAGATCAGAGGAAAATCTTTCCATCCAAGATCTTATGTTATCAAAATCTTACCGTTGTGTAATTTGAATCCATGGAATTTGGAGTGTCGGCTAAGCGGTGTGGGCGTGCCAGCAAGAGTTGGATGCCTTTCCCCCTTTCCATCTTTGGAGCGTGACGATTGTGACTTCATCTAGACGCTCCCGCTCCTCAAATCTGCACCAAGATTAGGAAAAAGAATTGGATACAAAAATTAGTCATCCAAATCCCGTCGTCAGATGAGACCGAGAGGAAATTCTTTCCATCGCAAGATCAAAAAATATTACCGTTGCGTAATATGCATCCATGAGAATTTGGAGAGGCGGCCAGGCACATGAAATTTGGAGTGGCGGCTCGGTGCGGGCGTGACAGCTAGAGTTGGACGCCTTTCCCTCTTTCCACCCGTCGAGGACGATGATTGCGATTCCATCAAGACAGCTCCTCACTCCTCAAATCTGTACCTAGAATAGGAAAAAAATTGGACACAAACGTTTCCCCGATTTGACCAGATCCCTATGAGTTGGACTCCGAACTCAAACATTGCAAAGGGAAACTTGGTCGAAACTCACTCAGAGGAGTGTCCGTGCAGGACGGAGGAAGAGCGATCGGCGGGATGAAGGAAAAGCAAGTTGCGAGGGCGTCGGGCGAGGAGGCGGCGCCGGGCAGAAACGAATCCTCGATGTCGTGGGACGAGGAGAAGCCGCATTGGGTAGGACAAACGTTTGTCGGGAGAAGCCTCGGGCCGAGGAGCGTCGATGCCAGCCACAATGGGAGGGGGCTACGTGGGATGAAGGACACTAGATCCGCAAAGAAGGGGAGTGTCCGCCCGTGACTCGAGGAAGTGCGTGACCGGTGGGATGAAGGAAAAGCAAGTCGCGTAGGCATCGGGCGAGGAGGCGGCCGGGCGGGAAACAAACCCGATGTCGGGATGTGAGGAGAAGCCGATCGGGTAGACAGGGACGCCCGTCGGGAGAAGCCTTCGGAGGAGCGTCGCCGAAGCGACCACGATGGGAGGGGGCTGCGCGGGATGAAGGACGCCGATTTGGTAGCAAGGGGGAGTGTCCGCGGCAGGATCGGAGGAAGAGCAAACCGGCGGGATGAAGGAAAAGCAAGTCGCGTAGGCGTCGGCGAGGAGGCGGCGTCGGCGGGAAACAAACTCCGATGTCAGGGACAGAGGAGAAGCCGCATCGGGTAGGACAGACGTCTGCCGGGAGAAGCCTCGGTGGAGGAGCGCCGACGACGGCCACGATGGAGGGGGGGTTGGATGAAGGACGATCGACAAAGTGGGAGTGTCCGCGCAGACGGAGGAAGAGCAAACTGGCGGGATGAAGGAAAAGCAAGTCGCAGAGGGCGCCGGCGAGGAGGCGGCGCGGGCGTCGTGGAGGAGAAGAGATCGGGTAGGAGGGACGCGTCTGGCTGAGAAGCCTCGGGAGGAGCATCGACCTACCACGATGGGAGGGGGTTGCATGGGATGAAGGACGCCAGATCTGGCAGCAGTGGGGGAGTGTCCGTGCAGGATGGAGGAAGAGCAAACCGAGCGGGATGAAGGAAAAGCAAGTCGCGTAGGCGCGCCGGGTGCCGCAGGAGCCGGACGCATTTCCCTCTTTCCACCCGCGGAGGGGACGATGACTGTGATTCCATCAAGACACTCCTCGCTCCGCAAATCTGTACCTAGAATAGGAAAAAAATTGGACACAAAACTTTCCCCAAATCGACCGGATCCCCATGAATGGGACTCAGAACTCAAAAATTGCAAAGCTTAAGCTTGTTCGAACCTCTCCGAGGAGTGGCCGCGGCGGGGGAAAGGAAGCAGGTCGCGGGGGACGAAGGGAAGAGTAGGTCACGCGGCTTCGTTGAGGAGGCGACGTCGGCGAGAAACAAACACCGATTCAGGATGGAGGAGAAGTCGCAGCTGGTACGACACATGTCCGTCGGGACAAGCTTCGGCACAGAGGCCGTGTGAGCGTCGACGCAGCCACGACGGGGGGGCGGGATGACGGAGGCTCGAATCCGGGCCGTGCAGGGTGGAGGAAAAGCAGATCGAAGGAAGAACAGGTCGTGTGGGCTTTGACGAGGAGGCGATGTCGGTTAGGAACGAACGACGATGCCCGGACGGAGAAGTCGCAGTGGCTACCACGACACCGCTGTCGGGAGAAGCTCGGCGGAGAGGCCGTGAGCGTCGGCGGCAGCCACGGCCGTTGGGGGGCTACGTGGGACGAAGGAGGCCGATCCGCAGCAATGGGGGAAAGAGTATGTCGGTGCTTTCGTGAAGAACCGTCCGTCTTTTTTCTTTTTGATCCTTTTTCTCGAAAGATTTTCTCAAATATGCCCCCGTTCGGTTGCTTTTGAAATATGGATCCCTAGCTCGGCGCCATCCATGACAAGGCCGAGCTATAACGTGTCGCCTTTTGTATAAAAATAAAAATGGAAATAAAAAGCTTCATACCTTGGGTTCGAACCCAAACTACTAGGGTTAGACTTGCGAAGCCTTATCCAAACCGAGGTACAATGCAATTGTTACATATACCTCGGAAGAATTATACTTCTTTGAGGCTTGGCGCCATGCAAAACGGCGTCGAGTCTGATACAACGTCGTTGGCCATGGACCGGGTTTGGCGACGTTATTCCTGGCGCCGAGACGTTATAGCTCGGCACCGTCATGGATAGCGCCGAGCTAGGATTCCAGATTTTAAAAGCAACCAAACAAGGGCGTATTTGAGAAATTTTTTTTTGGAAAAGGACAAAAAAAAGCAAAAAAAAAAAAGTAAGAACCGTCGGGTCAAGGAGACATAGGCATTGAGAAGTGGCACGTGAATGGATCCATAACAACATGTGAGAGAAACCATAGAAAACAAGTTGAGCAGAGACTCCCTCTAGAGCCCTAGGATTGAGAGCTAGAAGGGGATTTGAGGGGCCGTCAAATTTGAATTTCTAGTACAGGCCTCCCTCGACTTTTTTATCCTCAAGCACTCAAATTTAGTTATAAGCACTCAAGTTGGGGCCTGCTAGAGTTGTTGTCATGAGTCCACTCAGACGTTTAGAGCAACCTACACTGAAATAATCGACACTCATATCGCTTACACACACCTTTTTTATGTTGGGCATTTGTAGTAATGACTTGCATAGATTTGAAGTTACCTCATTTTTTTCGAAATGAAGATATAGGACATAACTGTCATTTTGATTAAATCGTCTCGTGACCTACTTGATGACTAAGCGTTTTGTTCACAACATCATAATAGAGATTTTCACTCTCTATCTTGTGTAGAGAGAAACTATTATGAATACTGTGTTGTGAGAGAGGAATGGATCGTGAAGTGTTCGAGGCTATCTTTTTGAGTCCACCCTTAATTATACATGTAATTCTAATTCTAAAAAAAAAACACATGAGCTAGACCTTTGGAGACACCTAACGGATAGAACATTAGGGAAATTTAGCATCTTTTGTGGTGATTACATATGGACCGGGCGATCATCCTAGAATGTAGCATCTTTTTTTGCCTTTTAAGGTTTGAACTTTTTCTCCAAGTGGCCAAAATTTAACATCTCCTTTAGATGCGACAGGAACGTATTGGGTCAAAAAGACACTTTATCTGCAGTATAAAAAACAGATGAAGTTATACAAATCATAATGTACCATGCATTAACCATGCGAATGAAACAGTACTGAATGCTACATACACACCATTGTCAAATTCCAAGTGGTATTTGGTGTGTCACGGTACTGAATGCTACATAGACACTATTGTGTGCAAAACAGACACACAATTTTTTCCGAGACGATAAAATTAGTTGTCAAATCCCGTCCAATGAGATCAGAGAAAATTCTTTTCCATCCTATCTTACGGTTATCAAAATCTTACCGTTGTGTATATGAATCTCCACAGAATTTGAAGAGGCCGACCAGGCACACAAAATTTGGAGTGGCGGCTAAGAGGCACGGCCGTGCCAGAGGAGTTGGATTCCTTTCACTCTTTCCATCTTCAGAGGATGACGATTACGACTTCATCAAGACCCTCCTCGCTCCTCAAATCTGTACCTAGCTAGATTAGGAAAAAGAATTGGACACAAAAGCTTCCCCAACCCGCCCAAATCCCCATGAGTGGGAATTCAAGTCTTACAAAGTGAAGCTTGGATGCAACTCTCGGAGGAGTGGCCGTGGTGGTGGAGGAAGAGCAGGTTGCACGGGCGTTAGCGAGGAGGCTGCGTCGGGAGAACCAACGCCGAGGTCTAGGACAGAGGAGAAGCTGTTGTGGCTACGCCACACGTCTGTTGGGAGAAGCCTCGGCAGAGAGGCCATGTGAGCGCCGACGACAGCCGAGGGAAGGTTGCATGCTACGAAGGAGGCCAGATCCGGCAAATGGTGGAGAAAGTTTGCCGGTGCATTCAAGAAGAACCATGGGGTCAAGGAGGCATAAGCATTGGGAAATGACACGTGAATGGATCCATAGCGACACGCCGCGTGAGGAACCGTAGAAACTGTTGAGTAGGGACTCCCTCCCGAGCCCCTAGGAATGAGGGCCACGAGGGGATTTGAGGGACACTCAAAATTGAAGGCACTTGTACATGCACGCTAGATTTTTTTTTCCTCAAGGCCTCAAATTTAGTTCTAAGCACTCAAACTGGGGCATGCTAGTTGTTGTGATGAGTCCACTTCGATGCTAAGAGCGACCTACATTAAATTTTTTTCGACTGTTTATGACCAAAGTGATCATCATGTAAAGCACCGTTCCTTGTAGTGACACTGAAATAATCGACACTCAGATGGCTTATATGCATTTTTTTTTATGTTGGGCATTCGTAGTAATGATTGATGCATAGAGTTGAAGTTTCCTCAACTTTTCGGAATGAAGATATAGGAACTAAATGTCATTTTGATTAAATCGTCTCGTGGCCTACCTGATGACCTATCTGATTTTTCGGAATGAAGATATAGGACCTTCACTCTCTATCTTGTGTAGAGACTACTCTAAATATCGTATTGTAAGAGAGCAGTGGATCGTGAAGTGTGCGAGACTATCTCTTATGTCCATGCTTGTCTCTTGTCTTAGCACTATTTTAATGCTACCTGTAATTTAAAAAAAAACTCATGAGCTAGACCATTAGAGACACCCTAACCGATAGAACATTCGTGAAATTTAGCATCTTTTGTGTTGATTACATATGCGTGGATGATCATCCTAGATTGTAGTATCTTTTTTATCCTTTTTAAGGTTAGACCTTTTTCTCCTTAGATGCGACCGGAACGTATTGGGTCAAAAAAGACACTGTATTTATTTGTAGTATGAAAGAACAGATGAAATATACCCAGTTGTTTTGACTGCGCCAACTAACTTTTTTTAGCACCACTGGGCCAACTTTGTAGGGAGTAGTATTAATTGGGCCAGTTGGAGCCCAACTTGAAATTCGGCCCAAAAGCCCAATCGGCACGTGTTGCCATGGAAAGAAAAAAAAAGTCTACTTTTGGGCCCCCAACTTTTCCGAAAAAGGTAGATGGGCCCCTTTCCAAAAACCGGACAAAGCGGGTCCTCAACTTTTGAAACCGTGCAGATTTCGTCCCTCGGCGGTTTTGGACGGGTGGTTTCGGCTTCTGATAACTCGGTTTTCTTTCTGGTGACCGTGGTTTCGTTTTTCTTTTTTATTTATTTATTTCGAATTTGAATCTTTCAAAAATCATAGTAAATCATGGAAAATTCATAAAATAGAAAATTCATTTTTTGTTGGACTCCACATGAGTAGAGCTACGCAATGAATATATAATATGGTATACTTTAATATAAAATTTTGCTATGAAGGTTTTGCCTTTTTTTCTTTTTATTTATTTCAACTCAATATTTAAAAATCATAATAAATTATAAAAAAATCATAAAATTGAAAAAAATAATTTTGCTAGACTCCACATGAGCATATTTACACAATAAAGATATATAGGTGTACTATTTAATTTATTGGCCGGGATCCATCGGGTTTATTTAAATACAGACGCGTGTATTAGCACAAAGAAACCTAGCTAACCTAACCCAGTTTAAAGAGCCACAGTAACTACGCATCTGTGTTATTGCGCGCCTCATGCGGAGTCCAACAAAATTGAATTTCTTATTTTATAATTTTTCTGTAATTTACTATGATTTTTTAAAGATTTAGCCGAAATAAAAAAAAAAAGGCAAAACCTTCTAGCAAAAACTTTGTACAAAAGTATATCATATTATATATTCATTGCGTAGCTCTACTCATGTGGAGTCCAACAAAATTAGATTTTCTATTTTATGAATTTTCTGTGATTTACTATGATTTTTGAAAGATTCAAATTAAATAAATAAATAAAAAGAAAAAACGAAACCACGGTCACTGTAGCAAAACCGGAGTTACCAGAATAAAACCACCGTCCAAAACCGCCGAGGGACGAAATCTGCACGGTTTCAAAAGTTGAGGGGCCGTTTTGTCCGGTTTTGGAGTTGAGGGACCAAAATCGGACTTTTCGCAAAGTTGAGGGACCAAAAGTAGACTTTTTCCAAAAGAAAATTGTCAACTGCCGTCGTCTCCCATGGCTCCATCTGCTCCTCCTTCCGCCTGGTAGCCATTGAAGCTCAACCAACTGTCGTGCCAGCTTTCTGATTCGTTTATCACAACACTAAACCAAACACCACGGCCAAAGAAATCCGATACATTTTCAAACCTATTACGATTTTGTTTGTGAGAATGAACAGCCATTTAACCAAACATCTTCAACAACACTTCTGGAGTTCTGGACAAAGGAGAAATTCCAGATTTATCTGGCATGGAAATTCAGAATACCTTTTACTGGCTTCATTGTTCGAGAGTTTGACATGTGCAAAATGCGGTGACATCTGAACATTTTTGCCACTGCAACAATGCTAGGAAAAGTCGATAGGCTAGAATATCAAACTTCGCAAAATATAAGCGCCCGTTCCTTAGCAGGGCGCACAGGTTCAACGTGCCCAGCAACTATGAGCCATTAGGTTTCTGATACATCAGTTGGAAATGAACAAGTACGAGGTAGATTTAGCTTCAGCAAGCTATTAAGCAAGAAGGTGATAGTACTATGTCCATCCTCATGCACCGCGCCTTCTATCCGCTGAACTGAAACCCTTCACATGTATGAAAGTCATACCATAAGTTGAGGAGCATAAACACACACACAAAGAAACACATAGAAATGGTAACTGTAGTTAGACAGGAATAGACTTCAGGACATAAGAAAAAAAACCAAACCACACACTTAGAAAATTTGTCTCAAGGCTCGACAGATATTTATTTAGACAATAGTAGGTCATCGCCGTTCAAATGAATATGTTACACAGTATTATATATTCACAAAAGGATGCTGTTATGTATTTTAAAGTAAACACAAAAATTAATGGTTGTGCTGTTCTGAAATTTCTGAGAAAGTGTTACCGATGTCTAATAAAAAAAAAGAAATGAACCAATAAATGTTGGCACAAAAAATTGGCCACCCAGCAAGCAAAGGAAACCAACTCCATCACAGGAAACAAAGAATAATAAATTCATATGCTTGAGCTTACTTTACTGTAATACAGCATTCTAAGCTGTTTATGATAAAACAAGATACCAAATGATCGATTGAACAAGCATTTGTGTTTTCGTTCATAAGCAATAACATTTTTTATGTATTTGGCAGAAAGAAAGAACAATGAGCTATGATTGTTATACTGGAACACAATGTTCTAAGCTGGTTGTTATGATAAGACAAGATACCAAATGACTGTCATGAAGCAAATGTAAAACAATTAACAAGAATAAAAAACAAGCATTTGTGTTTTGTTCAAAGAAAAAGAAAAAGACGACATTGCTTCAGAACTAATACTACAAATCCATTCATATAATTTGAATCCATATTGTAAAAGTAAGGAAAATGTGACAGCAGTGTCAGTTAACTTACATATGTCAAGTTTGCTAAGAAACATCAAAACCTTGCAAACTCTCTCATCATACACTTGACATTTGACTTCGATTGTCTTTAGGTGTTGTGATACTGCAGCAGACGTCACCAATGGTTTGCATTTCAGTTGAATCTCCACATTATGTTTAGGTCCCTGTAGTAAATGTATTGATTTTGAATAGATTGATCAGTCCACAAACTGACATAATAATTTGTTCTAGTTGCTACAACACAACAGTTTCATTTGAAATTTTGTACCTCTGAATATAGTTGAAGAGTGAGCTTCTCTAACACCGGTGAAAGTTTGAGGAGGCCAGCTAGGGCGCTAAAATCAGCAGGCTGGCACCAGTATTCATTGAGGAGCAAAGACTTCAACTTGTTGAAACCAGAGCAAAATTTCAAGTCCCTTCTGAAAACACACTAGAAAAGCAATGAAACATTATCAATAGAACATAGTGAAACAAGACACTAGAAAAGCATGAGCAATATGACTCAAGTGTAAAGGATACCATTTCAGTGTGACGAAATATTAGCACCAAGTTCGAACTTCTGATAAACTTTGCAAGACAATGCTTTGGTTGCTGTCATAATCAGAATTAAGGGGAACATGATCATCACCCATAAATTTGACAACTGCTGTTAATAAGTAAGGCATCCTCTGAAGCGATTGAATCATGCTGCCATAGGCTTCAAGCAATAGAGAAACAAGATTCGGGGCACAAATAGACATGCGACCGCCCCCGTGACGAATACAACAATAGTCAATGGTTAGGCGCTGTAGGGATTGTGACGAGATGGATAACTCACTGGCTAGGCAGCACTCAACAATCTCAAGGTCTTCCAGAAATGGGCAGCAAGAGAAGTTAAGGAATTTGCTAGGCATCATGAAATTGAATCCTTTAAGCTCTAGCTTCTTCAGGTATTGGGAGATGAAGAAAGGATCACCATATCGAGGACGAATTCCTAGATATTTATCTCCCACACAGATCAATTGGAGCATGCGAACTTTGCACTGGAGAGCTATACGGATCCAATGGATAAAGAGACTCATGCTGTCCTCATCAGTACCGTCCTCACCAATGAGGAAGTCATCAATGGTGAGACGGAACTGGCACGTGTCGAGCGGCGTGCTTGCGCGGATTCGCAGGCATAGCAGTTGGTCCACAAACTCCTGAATCGCCTTCATGGACTTTGGTTCGTTCATTCCGCCGCACACGAAGCGCAGGACAGTGGTGGACTTCCACAAGTGGCGCCAGCGCTTGGCGAGCACACATGTCCGCACGGCGTCCTGCGCCGGTAGGAAGGAGAGAATGTGCTGCAGCACGCCGTCCGGGAGGTTGCTCAAGTGGTCGAGGCCATCGACGCCGTTCTTGCGCGCTTTTTTCCGAGGCCGCATCCTGCCTGTCGTCCGGTCGAGGATGCCACAAAAGAAACAGTCGAAGAAGACGAGAGCTTAGAAACAGCAAACTGATACATGGAAGAAGAAGAAGAGGAGGAGGAGATGGGTTTGCATCTGCATCAATCACCTGAGAGGCGGCGGCCGCCGCGCGAGACGATTTGCTTCCGCTCAGCTCCGCTCAGCTCCGCCTTGTCCCTTCTCTCTCCCCTCGCCCGAACCTTCTCTCCCGTCCCCTTCTCAGATCCGTGACAATCTCCAAGGTCCGGGCAGCAGCGGCGCCCCCAAACGGCCAGTGCAGCGGGGCGTTACCACAGGGGCGGGCACCGGCGGCGGGCCCCAAGCGGCGGGGAGCAGTTGCGGCGAGTCGGCGACTCGAGCGTGGGGCGGCGGGTACTGGACAGGAAGCTAAGGCGTAAATGAGTTTGGCCGCATTCCAAGTTGGAAGACACTAAAATGTATATACCGAATACTAATTGTGGAGTCCAAAATTCCTGAGGAAGTGTTACCAATTTCTAATAAAAATTCTAGTAAAAAAATGAACCAATGGATGGTTTGGATTGAGGGTTGGTGCAGGTTCGACCTAGGTGAGCCCGCGTTTGGATCAAAAGCAACGTGGGTTGGGTTGGACCGATAGGGAATATGCTCTTCGCACGCTGGTCGACGGGATTCCTCTTTAACGGCGTACCATTCCAACCCACATCGACGCCGTCCGCTCCCATCCGCATCGACGCGCCGCGAGGGGTGGGGCGCCATGGCCGTGCGCGCCGCACGCCCGTCCCTCCGGTCGCCGTGGGGCTCCCTCCCCGATCGCGGCCTCCACGAGCTGCCGACGGGAGCCGCGAGCTCGGCCTCACCGGGTCCACCTCCGGCCGAAGCCGCGAGCTCGCCAATCCGCCACCACGGGCTCTTTGCGCTATGACGGGCAGCAGCTCGCCGTCCATCAACTCGTCGCGTGTGGTCCGAGCAACCAGCCACCCGCGGCGCGGTGCGGCTCGCGATGGTGGTGAGGGCGAGCTCCGCCGCGACCAAAGCTCCGCCATCCGCGCGGCCGCGGGACGTGCCGCCTCATCGGGGAGCGAGCTGCCGCGGGGTGGTGGAAGCGGCGGCGCGCCGGGCGCGGAGGAGGAGGAGTGGAGGAGCGACGAGGGGAGAGGCCGGGCGGATCGGCGGGGGCGGGGCCGGGCGGCGACGCTCTTGGCGCGCACGGGAGGTGTCGGGTGGAAGCGAGATAAGGCGAGAAAAAAAAAAACTAGAGCATGACATGTGGGTCCCACAATTGCATGATGCTAATGGTCACTACTACAAGATTGATTTTACGTGGTGTTCGATTTTATTTTCCGTGGCGGGCATTTGAGAAACCGCCACGGAAAATAGGTAACCCGCACCCTCCGGCCCGGGGAAAAACCGCCCACGATTAATCGATTAACCGTGGTGGACATTTTAAAATAACCGCCACGGTTAATCCCTATTAACCGTGGCGGGCATTGTAAAATAACCGCCACGGTAAATAGTTTAACCATGGTGGTTTTTGTAATTGGCCCGCCACGGATAATCGAGGCCCAAACGGCCCATTTCTAGCCCAATAACTATTCCTTGTATATATACGTGAACTGAAACCCTAATCCTAACTCGTGCCTCCCTTCTCTCCCCTGTCCCGACACCCCTTCCCTCCCCTCCCACACTACTTCTTTCTCCTCCCGCAGCGGCCCGACACCCGTTCCCTCCTCCTCCCGACACTGCTTCCCTCTCCTCCCGCGGAGGCCTCGCGGCGCGGGGAGGCGGCTCCCTCCCGCGGCTCCGGCGGTCGGGGCGCAGATCCGGCGGGCGAGACACCCACCTCGGCGTCGGGCGGTCATGGCGGCGACGGCGAGATCCCAAAGACCTCCATGCGGCTCCCCCCAACAGCTCCATGCGGCGCGGGCGGATCCCAGGCGACGAAAGGCGGATCCCGGCAACCCCACCCTCGATCGGCTTCCCGACCACGATCTTCGAGCCCGGCGGCGGATCTTCGAGCCCGGCCGGCGGATCTTCGATCCCGGTGGCGGCGGCTCCTCCACCCCGTCGATCCGCAGCGTGGAGGCCGGATCCGGTGGTGGGGAGGGCAGATCCGGCCTCCACCCCACCGGATTCGCTCATGGCGGGGCGGGGTACCGGCGGCCCACCGGCGGCGGCGGCCCGGATCGGGCCCATTAGGGTTCGATCCGGGTTTTTTTTTTTTTTTTTTTTTTTGATTAACGGTGGCGGGCAAAAAAACCGCCACCGAAGTTCCTTATTTTCCGTGACCCTCCCTCGGTGGCGGGCAGAAAAACCGCCACCTAAAAATCGATTTTGCGCGCCACCAAAGTTCGGTTATCTAGTAGTGGGTGTTAAAATGGTGTCCATCCTAACCCTTTGAATCCTCCCAACCAAATAAAGAACCGGGTTGGCTCCAACCTCCCAACCAAATATGAGATGGGTGGAGTTCAACCGGTAAAAATGGGTTGGCTCCAACCCAACCTACTTGGCTCCCAAACCGAACACTACCTAAATGTTGGCACAAAAATTAGCCACCCTGTAAGCAAAGGAAATCAACTGCATCGTTAACTCCATCACAGGAAGTACAATGACAAAAAACAAAAGATAAAAGCACCGATAAATGACGTTCTGGAGAAAGTTGCATATGAAAATTGAATTGAAGATTATATGTAACAAACATTGGAAGGATGATAATTACATCTAAGAGATACTTCCACGCAATTCCAAAATGTGTGGAGTACTTCCCTACAAAGTGACAAGCCCAAGTAGAAGTAGAGGAGCATGCATAGCCTAAATAAATGTGTGGAGACTGCTAAAGGTGTATGCCATTAATTAGCAGTGTTTTTTAATAAAAAAAAAAAATCTTTCTAAGGACAACCATCATGTATGATCACTACCTGCGATGAGATATAGGATTGGATCCATCTCGAAACTGTGAGAGTGTAATTGAGTGTCTTCCTGCTCATTTCCATTGGGATGAAATTTAAATGTCATGCTAAAACTAAATGCCAAATCCCTTTACATGAAATCTACAAAAAATCCTTCCGTTTAACAAACTCATGTCGTTATGTTAATTAGTGTGTGAATTTGTCTAATTTGGGGATTACTAAGTGGCACAAACACATGACCATGACACTTTTGCCACTTTCTATTTGGAGAGGTCAATGTTGTCACCTTCGTCTCATCTTCGTCCCTCCTCATATCTATAACAAGTTAAAAAGAAATTGGGACACAAATTTTGAATTCATAATTTACTGATATAATAATTCTGTAACAAAAAGTTGGAAGCCTCTTATATATTACAAACATGTTTTCAACTCAAAATCTTTCCGTGATCCGTGACGAATTTCTTCCATCCCTGCTCGATGCACAGCACTTCAGACTCCCAAGAAAGTGTTGCCTGCCATTTGTTGCCTTAGATAAAAAAACTAAATAAAGCCAGCAATCTATGGAGTTTATACAAATCATAATGTACGATGTATTAACCATGCAAATGAGTATTGAATGCTACATACACGCGATTGTCCAATTCAAGTGGTATTTGGTGTGCCACGGTACTAAATGCTACATACACACCATTGTCCGAAAAAAAACAGATACGCAATTCCTTTCGAGACGATAAAACTAGCTGTCAAATCCCGTCCAATGAGATCAGGGGAAATTTTTTCCATCGCAAGATCTTACGGTTATCAAAATATTACCGTTGCGTAATATGAATCCATTGAATTTGGAGAGGCGGCCAGACACATGAAATTTGGAGTGACGGCTAGGCGTGGGCGTGCCTGTAGGAGTTGGATGCCTTTCACTCTTTCCATCTTCGGAGGACGATGATTATGACTCCATCAAGACCCTCCTCGCTCCTCAAACATGTACCTAGAGAGACTAGGAAAAAAAAAAAGAATTGGACACAAAAGTTTCCCCAATTTGACCATACAGATCAGTGGGAATCCGAAGTCAAATTTTGCAAAGTGAAGCTTGGCGGAACCTCTCTTGGAGGAGTGACCGTGCGGGGGTAGAGGAAGAGCAGGCCGGTTGCGTAGGCGGTAGTGAGGAGGCTGCATCGGGAGAACCAACGTCGATGTCTAGGAAGAGGAGAAGTTGTTGTGGCTAGGCTGCGCGCCCGTCGGGAGAAGGCTCGATGGAGAGGCCATGTGAGCATTGACCGTAGCCATGACCGGGGAGGCTGAGTGGGATGAAGGAGGCCAGATCTGGCAGCGGCGGTGGAGGAAGTGTGTTGGTGTTTTCGGGAAGAATCGTCGGGTCAAGGAGGCATAAGCATTAGGAAGTGGCACGTGAAGGGATCCGTAGTGACACGTGAGAAGAACTGTAGAAACTGTAGAGTAGGGACTCCCTCCAGAGCCCCTAGGAATGTCGACCGTGAGGGGGATTTGAGGGCCACACAAAATTGAAGACTCTAGTACATGCATGCTAGATTTTTTTCCTCAAGGCCTCAAATTTAGTTCTAAGCACTCAAGTTGGGGCCTGCTATAGTTATTGTCATGAGTATACTCAGACGCTAAGTGCAACCTACATTAATTTTTTTTTATTGTTTATGACCAAAGTGTCATGTGAAGCACCATTCCTTGTAGTGACACTGAAACAATCGACACTCAATGCACTTTTTTATGTTGGGCACTTGTAGTAATGACTTGTGCATAGAGTTGAAGTTACCTCAATTTTTTCAGAACAAAGATATAGGATCTAACTGTCATTTTGATTGAATCGTCTCGTGACCTATCTGATTTTTCAGAATGAAGGTATAGGACCTTCACTCTCTCTATCTTGTGTAGAGAGAGACTATTCTAAATATCACCTTCACTCTCTCTATCTTGTGTAGAGAGACTATTCTAAATATCATGTTGTGTGAGAGGAGTGGATTGTGAAGTGTGTGAGGCTATCTCTTAGGTCCACGCTTGTGTCTTGCCTTTTGCACTATTTAATGATATCTGTAATTCTAAAAAAAAACTGATAAGCTAGACCATTAGAGATGGCCTAATAGATAGAACATTCAAGAATGTAGCATTTTCCCTTTTTTAAGGTTAGAATGTTTTCTCCTTGTGGCCATAATTTAGCATCTCCTTTAGATGCGACCGGAACGCATTGGGTCAAAAAGACACTTTATTTATTTGTAGTATAAAAAACGGATGAAATATCCCCAGTTGTTTTGAGTGGGTCCAACTAAGTTTTTTAGCACCAGTGGGCCAACTCAACGCTCATTAATATGGCCCAATCCAGATGAAGCCCAACTTGAAATTCGGAGCAAAAGCCCAATCTGCTCGTCGTCTCCCTGGCTCCATCTGCTCCTCCTTCCACCAGGTAGCCATTGTCGAAGTTCAACCAACCGTCATGCAAGTTCTGATTCGTTTATCACAACACTAAACCAAACACCATGTCCATAGAAATCTAATACATTTTCAAACCTATTACGATTTTGTTTGTGGAAGAATGGACAGCTATTTAACCAAACATCTTCAACAACACTTCTTGAGTTCTGGACAAAGGAGAAATTCCAGATTTATCTGGTATGGAAATTCAGAATACCTTTTACTGACTTCATCGTTCAAGAGTTTGACATGTGCAAAATGCGGTGACATCTGAACTTTTTTTACACTGCAATAATGCTAGGAAAAGTCGATAGGCTAGAATATCAAACTTCGTGAAATATAAGTGGGCGCACAGGTTCAACGTGGTCAGCAACTATGTGCCATTAGGTCTCTGATACATCAGTTGGAAATGACCAAGTACAAGGTAGATTTAGCTTCAGCAAGCTATTAAGCAAGAAGGTGATAGTAGGTCCATCCTCATGCATAGCCTTCTATCCGCTGAACTGAAACCCTTCACATGTAACAAACCCTGTTTCGCTAGGCGCTAGGCGGATTCTAGGCGGTGACCCGAAGCCTAGAGCTTAGTCGGGATTAGGCGAGCCTAGGCGTTCCTAGGCGTTTTCCTAGGCGTTGCCATATACATATAAATACCTCTAAAAGAAAAGAAAATTCAGGGAATCGGTGGGCCTTTAGTCGAAAAGGCAGCCCATCAAAGTGGAAGCCCATCAAAACAACAAACTGTTCAGCCCAACAGCCCACCTCCCCACCTTATCCATCCCTCCCTCTGTTCTCCTCCCGTGACCATCTTCTCTTCATCGTTCGGACGCCGCGAGAGCTTCCTCCCGTGACATCCGAAGCCGCCGCCGCCGCCGATTCTCTCCGCCTCGTGCCTCCTCCTCCTCCCCCCGCCGCCGCCCGACGGTCGTCTCCGTCCCCGCCTCCTCCTCCTCCTCCGCCCCGCCGCGGCCGGTTCTCCGCCCCGCCTTCTCCTCGCCGCCGCCGGTGACCCAGCCCGCCTAGGGTTCCGCCCACCCCCTAGGGCGGCGGGGGACCCTCCGCCGGAAGCGCTTAAGCGCGCCTAGGCGCCGCCTAGCGGAACAGCGGGGGTAACAAAGGCATGCCATAAGTTGAGGAGCACACAAATAAGCACATAGAAATGGTAACTCTAGTTAGACAGGAATAGACTTCAGGACATAAGAACAAAAAACAAGCCACACACTTAGAAAATTTGTCTCAAGGCTCGACAGTAAATGTATTTAGACAATAGTAGGTCATCACCGTTTAAATGAATATGTTATACAATAATTGTATTAGTATTATATATTCACAAAAGGATGCTGTTATGTATTTTAAAGTAAACACAAAGTGTCAGAAAATTTCTGAGGAAGTGTTACCGATGTCTCTAAAAAAAAGAAATGAACCAATCAATGTTGGCACAAAAATTAGCCACCCAGCAAGCAAAGGAAATCAACTCAATCACAGGAAGAACAAATCAATGTTAGATTTTCATTTTAAGAACTTTCTATTCTGGTATGATATTATTCATCTATTATATAGCCACATAAAAAGCTAATGTTCATCTTTTTTATATATTTGGCAGAAACAAAGAATTCATATGCTTGAGCTGAGCTTATTTTTACTGTAGTACAGCATTCTAAGCTGTTTATGATAAGACAAGATACCAAATGATCGATTGTGTCATGAAGCAAAAGTAAAACGATTAACAAGAATAAAAACAAGCATTTGTGTTTCGTTCATAAGCAATAAGCAATAACTTTTTTTATGTATTTGGCAGAAAGAAAGAAAAAAGAGCTAACACAATGTTCTAAGCTGGTTGTTATGATAAGAAAAAGATACCAAATGACTGTCATGAAGCAAAAGTAAAACGATTAACAAGAATAAAAAACAAGCATTTGTGTTTTGTTCAAAGAAAAAAAAGAAAGACGACATTGCTTCAGAACTAATACTACAAATCCATTCATATAATTTGAATCCATATTGTAAAAATAAGGAAAATGTGGCAGCAGTGTCAGTTAACTTACATATGTCAAGTTTACTAAGAAACGTCAAAACCTTGCAAACTCTCTCATCATACACTTGACATTTGACTTCGATGGTCTTTAGGTGTTGTGATATTGCAGCAGACGTCACCAATGCTTTGCATTTCAGTTGAATCTCCACATTATGTTTAGGTCCCTGTAGAAAATGTATTGATTTTGAATAGATCGATCAGTCCACAAACTGACATAATAATTTGTTCTAGTTGCTACAACACAACAGTTTCATTTGAAATTTTGTACCTCTGAATATAGTTGAAGAGTGAGCTTCTCTAACACCGGTGAAAGTTTGAGGAGGCAAGCTAGGGCGCTAAAATCAGCAGGCTGGCACCAGTATTCATTGAGGAGCAAAGACTTCAACTTGTTGAAACCAGAGCAAAATTTCAAGTCCCTTTTGAAAACATACTAGAAAAGTAATGAAACATTATCAATAGAACATAATGAAACAAGACACTAGAAAAGCATGAGCAATATGACTCAAGTGTAAGGGATACCATTTCAGTGTACTGAGATATTAGCACCAAGTTCGAACTTCTGATAAACCTTGTAAGACAATACTTTGGTTGCTGCCATTATCAAAATGAAGGGGAACATGATCATGACTCAGAATTTTAACAACTGCTGTTAGTAAGGATGGCATCCTCTGAAGCGTTGGAGTCCTGCCGCGACGGACTTCAAGCCATAGTGAAACAAGATTCTGAGCACAAATAGACGCGCGACTGGCACGATTCAAGTAACAACAGTCCATTGTTAGACGCTTTAGGGATTGTGACGAGATGGGTAAGCCACTGTATAGGCTGCACTTAACAATCTCAAGGTCTTCTAGAACTGGGCAGTAGGAGAAGTCAAGAAATCTGCTAGGCATCATGAAGTAGAGTCCTTTAAGCTGTAGCTTCTTCAGGTATTGGGAGATGAAGAAAGGATGGCCTTTTCCAGGACGAATGCCTGGAAAACTACTGGACACACAGATGAACTGGATCACCCGGACTTTGCACTGGAGAGCTATACGGATCCAAAGGATGGAGCGACTCATGCTGTCCTTATAAGTGCCGTCCTCACCAAAATCAATGCCGAGACGAAACTGGCACATGTCGAGCGGCATGCCTTCGCGGATGCACTGGCAAAGCAGATTGTCCACAAACTCCTGAATCTCCTTCATGGACTTTGGTTCATTCATTCCACCGCACACGAAGCGCAGGACAGTGGTGGACTTCCACATGTGGCGCCACCGCTTGGCGAGGGCACATGTCCGCACGGCGTCCTGCGCCGGTAGGAAGGAGAGCATGTGCTGCAGCACGGCGTCCGGGAGGTTGCTGATGTCATCGCGGCCTCCGACTGCGGCGGCGGCAGACACATTCTTGGGCGCTTTCCGAGGAGGCATCCTGCCGACCGGCAGATCGAGGATCCACAAAAGAAAGGGTCAACCAAAGAAGACGGTAGCGAGAGAGATGGGTTTGCATCTGCATCAATCACCTGAGAGAGAGGCGGCGGCCGCCGCCGCGCAAGACGAGTCGCTTCCGCTCCGCTCTGCCTTGTCGTCCCCTCCTCTCTCCTTCGCCCGAACCTTCACTGGGCGGAGTACTGATATTTTATTAATTAATGCATCAATCTGGCCCAATCCAGTTGGAGCACAGCTTGTAATTCGGCCCAAAAGCTCAACCGGCACGTGGTGCTTCTCGGAAAAGAAAAAGAAAACTGCCGACTCATCCTCCCAAAAAAAACAAAAAAGCACTGCAGACTGCAGTCATCTCCATGGCAAGCCCATTCTCTCGTTCTTGTTTTAGCTTGTTTTATCTTATTCTCTCCCACAGAATACTATTGAATCAGCCGAAATCAAATTTTTAACGAACGCACGTAGATAGATGGCCTCTCCTCCGAGCGCAGCGTCTCACATTTTGGCCGTCCAAGCCACACATCAATTTGCTCTTGGATCACATAATGGGAGAGCTGTAATGTAAGCCATGTTTCAAGGTTTCAGCAAGAGTTAAAATCTGCATGAGACCTGTTTGCCTACAATTAGCTTCCACATTTCACTCAACTCAAAAACTGAACGCGATCTAACAAACTGGCTCAAACTGGGGGAGGGGGCTTGCGAGACAGGGGGAGGTGAATACAAGGGCGACCAGGGCGGTGGCGGAACCTTGGCACGGCCTGGTCCGGAAGCCCACCGCACCTCCCTGCGTCGGGCCCGGTGAAAGCGACCACCGGAGCCCCGGCCCGGCGAGCTCGAGTCTACAACCCAAGTCGCCACCGCAGTCGACCGCCACCACGCTGAATCCCGCCGCCGGCTCAGACCGACGCTGCCAACGCCGTTGGCGATGCCTACCAGCACCAGCCGTGGCACCCCACGCAGCACCAACTGAAGCCGCCTGCCTGGAAGCCAGGTGGGGAGCCAGCACCCGCCGGTGGCGGGTCAGTCCCCTTCGCCGAGGGCCTAGCGGCGGCCCTGGGCAACCTACAGTCCCTGGCAAGGTGGTGGAGGCTGCGACAACGCAGGCAACGCCGTGGCAGCCGACAAGATGCAACGCGGTGCGAGAAGGACAGACAGTTGAAACACCTATCTCAAAGCTCTGTCGGGATCCTCCGGGAAGGCCCCACGGGGCGCGACTCTTGACGAGGAAGGATGTCACACCACCCATCGGCGTTGGGAGCAGATGTTCTCCCACGGCGACCGAGGCGCTGCAGAATAGGGACACGACCTTCCACCGGCCGAGCTGGAATGCCGCACACCAGCTGTGGGCGTGGGCGATCGTGCTTCCCTCGCCTCCGGCGAGGCTCGCGCCGCCCACCGGCCGCCCGGTCCCGCCCGGTGCCTTAGCCGAACCCGACGTGGCTGCACAACCCGGCGCACAAAGGCAGCCATTGGCGGCCGACGGGCAGCATCCAGGTAGGACAAGGGCAATTCATCGCCGGACGCGTCGCTGTCATCACAAGCCCATCGGCGGTGCGCCAGGCGCCCTCCGTGGCAACCCCAGGATGAGAAGGGGCGGCGTGGGGAGACAGGGCGGACGACGGGCTCGGAGCAGGGGGCAGATAGGTGGACGAGGAAGACGTCGAGGCCGGAGGCAGAGCGAACCCTGGGAGACGAATCCCCTCCGCTAACAGTCTCTTTGGAAAACACTGATTGATGATTCTTTTTCCAAAGTTGCATTTTCTTCGTCTAGACTCCAGATTGGACGTTCTCTTATATGATTTTTGATAATCTCAATGAAAGAAACACAACAATAGAGTCCACTATGTGTTTTGATAGAGTACCAAAACTGGCTTAGCTGGTTTTAGGAAACCGGTTAACCCTATTTCTGCTAAAATTTTTGGATTCAACCTCTTTTGACAATAATTTCCCTACGCATGTTCTCATATTCTATTTGTTGACACCACTTACATATTCCTTATCATTATTCGACATATATGTACTAACTGTAGCTTTCGTGCCACTTCTAAGTCAAGCAGTGGAGCTACCGATAGCATTATGCAAGTTCAAGGCCCACCTCACATGGATTATTGCAGGGGCATTTGCATTTTGCTTGGGTCGAGCCCATTTGCAATGCTTCCGGTTTGTTCAATCTTTGTTAGACCATGTGCATAGACTTGTGAAGCAAAAGAGAGTGCACTAATTCATACGTTGATGTACTTAAATAGTGCGCAGTCGGTGATGTTCACTACACAAGCTATGTCAGTACACTACAGGAATCAGCTTCTTTGCCGAGTGCAAAGAAGTTTGCCGAGTGGCAAAAGTCGGGCACTCGGCAAAGATGCCCTTTGCCGAAGTGCCAAAGTGAGCACTTTCGACAAAAGACCACTTTGCCGATTGCCCGGCCGCCGGCGATGTTAAACACTCGGAAAGAACATATTTGCCGAGTGCGCGGCAGTCGGCAAAAACAATACACTCGGCAAAGGATAACAGAATCAAACGACCCCGTCCTCCGTCACCTTTGCCGAATGTCGGACGTTAGACACTCGGCAAACTCTTGCCGAGTGCCACACGTATGAGCACTCGGCAAATCACCCTTTACCGAGTGCTAAGGCACGGCACTCGGCAAACCATTAATTTTTTTTTGATTTTTTGTCCCATATTTTTTGTGTGGCATTAGTACAGTAGTTACATGTCATGTGGAGAATTTGGGACAATTTGAAGTTGTTTTGCTATATTTCATGAATTATTTCTATTTTCTTGCATTTTTTGGACCACTCCAATTTTGAACTGCAGGTACATGAAATAATGGAATTTGGTCATTCAAAAATTATTATTCATGATGTTTGGCGTATGTTTGGGCTCAATTCAGGCACTCGCGCGAAATTGCGAACATTTTGGTGTCGGAACATGACGAGTTACAAGCGGAATAAGTGTTTTTAAATTCTATAAAATCCAAACGAAGTTCAAAAATCACGAAACTTTGCGAGGTGTCTTGTCATCTCATGAGGAGGCGGTGGAAAAAATTTGAAAAAGTTTGGAGCAAGTTGTGACGTCGGATGCCTAAAACCCAGACATCCCCACACTTGACAGTAGAACTGGCTGATGTGTGCTTGAGGCATTACCTTCTCTTGTTTTATCAGCATTAGCTGTTGTATAGCTGCATGTGTCTTCTTCTCACTGGGTTGCATGATTACTGGCACCCTGTTTTCAACTGGTACTTTCTCCCTGTTTAGGTGTATCTTTAGGCTTAGTTTTAAAAA
The DNA here is from genome assembly GCA_015847255.1 of Hyparrhenia diplandra. Classification (NCBI taxonomy): domain Eukaryota; kingdom Viridiplantae; phylum Streptophyta; class Magnoliopsida; order Poales; family Poaceae; genus Hyparrhenia; species Hyparrhenia diplandra. The sequence goes on from JADLZK010008674.1 coordinate 48,612, forward strand.
GGAAGTAACTGTTGCAGCTTTGCAGGGATCTCAACAGGATTGAACTTCCATGGTTTCCGCTCAATAGGCTGCAAAGTGGAGATAATATCATACGAGAGACACCAATCATGCAATAATGTTACGAGAAAACTAGTAAAGGCTCAGAACCTTGTAAACTGAGTCCTTGTTGTGTGGGGTAGGGATATTGTGTAGCCTCCGCAACTCAGCAGTTGTTCTCATGCCTTGCCAGGTCTGCTCTCTAGGTTGCAGAGCAGTGGTCACAGGGTTACAGAACGTGGGAACTTCAACATTAACCCAGGCACGCAGGAAAACAATGTCACTCATAATGATTCTGTTCTCAAATGTGCATCTTGCGATTCCTTCTGTATTTTCCCCTTCTCTTCAACATATCTCCTGGCTCAATCTTTGCTGCCTGTAATGAACAAGAAATTATTTGCATGCTTACAGTTAAACAGTTACATTTTGTAACTGTGATAAACTATCAAAGCATGGTATTTTACTCATTACCTTTTTAACCTATCCTCGGATTCCACTTACAGTCCAAATGGTGGCACCTTCAAACCTAGCAACCTCTAAATCAGATGTGAACATCCCTTTGATTAGTGCAGTCTTCGTAAATATTTTGCATGGTGTGCCTGTGAGCTTGATCTTCACAATTCTGGCAGTATTATTGAATTCTTGAACCCATCCTGTTGCAGTTATCCTAAATGGAACCTGCGAAGATGTGTAAGCATTGTTGGCGGAAAAGATTATACATGGCATTCGTGTGAGGAAGTTCTAAAATTTAAGATCACTAAATAATGTATGGACTAATGTACAGATCACCAATACCTGATTGTTAGAAAGATTCTGGACTGCTAATACACCACTCTTCGGTGGAGCAAGTGGTCCCCAAAACATAGCAAAGCAATGCATATGCTCAGGCGTATACTTCAGCATGCGGTGTCGACCATTTCAATCCTCTATTGCATACACAGGGGTTGTTTGGAATCGCCTCCATCCAATTGAAACTATGATTGGATCCTATGTTTTCCAGTCGTCCGGTCGAACCTAGTCGCCTTGGGACCGACTACGCCGATTAATCGCGACTAATCGACAAGTCGACACTACCAAAACTAGTCGCCATGGGACCGACTAGGACGATTAATCGCGATTAATCGGACGACTGTAAAACATAGATTGGATCCTTTGTCTTCAGAACTTTCCTGTGCCACCTATGGTGCTTCAAACTAGCCTACATGATGAATGAATAAGGTACATGTAAATCATGAACAGCAATTCAGAAACATACATTTGAACAGTCGTACTAAGAGAATACAGTGCTGTCTGTAACAACAATACAAATTTTGCATTACAAAGGTTGTACAATACACATTTTTGAGAAGTGAGGAATGCGTGTAACACAGAAGTAGGGAAGAAGATGTGCAACCTAAAGGTTGTAGCATGATTTCAGTGAAATGCATGGTCCACTTATGGAGTTATGGTTGTAGCGTTGTACACGGCCACAGGTGCGGCTCTCGTGGTCTTTTCTCAACCGTTGAAGACATTCTTCTTCTTAATGCAATGACTCAGGGGAGGCTTTCCCTTAGGGGATGAACTTTTTATATTACAGAAGTGATTTCCGTTTGTTATAGTGGGGCACTTATAACAGAACATACAGCTGTACTCGTTATGCAATTGCAACAGCTCTTATACCTTTATCCGTATATACTAGATTTCCTTTTCCTTGTTCTGATTCGAAGGCAATACCCACCAAACATGGAGGATACAACTAATATTATTATGAAGGTACATCATAGATGGATCGACAAATTAAAAAAAAAAAAAAAAACTAACCGCTCTAGCAACTATCCCAGCCCACAGCATCAGAAGGAAAAAGATCTATAGCCCAGACAGGTAAAAATGCAGAGAGATGCATGCCACCATTTTTTCATGAATCGACAAATAATTTGATATGGAAACACAATTGCAATTCTACTAGTAGTATGTCAAAATTTCAGAACACAGCAAATAGGACCAAAGAAACAAACCTGCATGAATCCCGTGTTCTCCTCACCAAGGCCAATACCCCCAACAAGAATGGGGTGGCAAGGATTAAAATGCTCAACAAGCTCACATGGCACACCATGTACTTCTAACCTGACATAAGTACCAGTCCTGAATCCTTCAATGTCTACTTGAGTCTCTTCATCAAGGTCATTGAGCTCCAATATAATCATTTGCTTGCGAACTTCCATTTCCTCCTTTAGTTGAATGTTCAAAAGCATTAGTACCGAGATATGAAGTGAAGAACCTCAAAAGAAGCAACTAGGCAAAGGGCATTATTATAATACTTTGTCAAAATAGCCTCCGCCATTAGACTGTTCTTGTCTGGATTTCTTCTTAACATCATCAACTTCGTCGTCAGATAGCTCAGAACCATCATATGTAAGTCTCAGTCAAAGAATCAAATGAGAAGATAGAAAAAGGTACTCGGGAGAGATAAAGGTATAAAAGTATCCAGTCAAAGTAAATAGACCAGGTAGAGAATTATTTCCACATAAGCGAAACAAAAGAACACCAAGAAAACTGAAAATGAAAATTTTTTTTGTAACAGTGCCCTTTTCTCTTCAATATGATTGTAAGTGGAGAATGAAATGAAAAGGTAATAAAATGGACCAATATATTAAGGATATTGTGCATCAAATTTTGCTCTTAGTGCAAGCTTCTTAAGTCTTCTTTCTTCAACTTCTGGATCATCTTTCCCTTCCGCATTTTCAACCGCTCGGCTCATATGTACCTCACCAGTTTCAAGATCTTCAAAATCACCATATATTTCCTCACCATTTTCATCCGTATCCTGCCCTCTTAAAGCAGCTTTTGACCAATTTCAGTCACAAAACGATCACGGATGCTTTTGATGAGATCTTCATCAGACCAATCTCTTAGCTCTGCTTTGAAAAACTTGGAGCAATCCTCAGCATCAATATCATCAAAGCTTGGTGATTCATTCTTTGCTTGCTGCAAACCATCAAAACTACACATTTATGTTCTATACATAAACCTATAACAAACTAGGATCAAATTGTTGCAACTGTGTGCAAAATGCATTACACCAGGTACTGCATCACAGATTCACATATAGAAAAATGGGAAAATGGTCGATCCTTCACCCATCACCACCCCTAAAAAAAAGATGTGGAACATTTAAAGGATGAAGCATAAAAAACACTTTCATTACCCAACAACATATAACAAGAACAGTACAATGATAGGGTAAAAGGTGGTTTATAAATGTCCCTACTCTAGCAAACTCTAAAACCAATCAACTGATTGTGGCCTTGTTCATTTCTACCCCCAAACCAAGGGGGTTGGAGGGATTTCCCCTTGGTTTGGAGTAGAAACAAACATGGCTTTGAAAGTGGCACAAGGTTGACTTATATGATAGGTTATCATACAAAAAATATAGTATAACTTGTATTGAACACATGAGCCATGCATGCAACGAATATGCACCTTCTTTTGTTCTTTTGGTATGAAAAATTCGTCATCTGAGCTATTGGATTCACTATCATCATTTTCTTCTAGCGCAACACGGCTTAGCTTTGTTGAAGGGAAAAGTTGCATCAAATTAGCACTCCGTCGGGAGAGTGTTCTTGCAAGTAGGGATTCTTTCCATTTTGAAGTGTTCTCAGTTTCATCCTCTAAAACAGGAAAAAAATGATGAAAAAAATTATATCACTTTAATCTGCAATGATAGTTGTTTGAAACTAACATCAATCAGTATCATAGATCGGTGCAGCAACCAAGATATTCATGTGTATCTGTGAACATAGTACCCGAATCACTAGCTTCTCCACTATCATCCGGCGATGCAGAATCCCTGCATTAACTGGTCATCACCGAATCCTCATCATCACCGCCATCTTCATCAGTACCCCTGTAAAGTAAACAAAGGATTCATGAATATGCAAGCGCTAAAAGAATCGGGGTTTATATATGCATGAACTAATAGACTTCCCAACATGGACTATGCACATTTCTACGGCTTGGGTTACAAACATATGCATATAATATAGTGAAAATCATGCTCTAAAGGACAATGATCATAAACCGACATGCAATAGAGTCCGAGGCAAGAAAAAATATCCATGGCAAGGAAATAAGGGAAAACAATAGACCTCATCATCAACGTCATCTAGAAAATTAGCGGAACCACGACTTTTTTAGCCTCAATCTTCCATTGCAAATTTCTACTTCTTCCCTCAAGTCAACATCACGATCCCTCAACTGAATATCATCATTATCCTCTTCGCTATCACTAGAGCCTTCAGAATGTTCATTGCTCTCCATGGTGATTTGCATTTCTATTGTTACCGCCCGACTATTTCTTCGCAAATTTGTGTCACCCCGATCATCCCGCTTGCGATACGACATTGCCTTCAAGCATCACTTTGTCTTTGGATTGAGCGGCGGGACGTCCACCAAAGAAATTTATAAAACTTTGTTCCAACTTTTCATCAAGGGAGTATCTCGTGTTTTGAAGTGTTTTTACGAGGGCCACGGCGACATCTTTACCTTTCCCTGTAAAGTGAAAGACCAGCAGATCCAACATAAATAAAATTAAGAAAGGCAGAAGCGGTTAATCGCAGGGCAAGTAACGATTAAGGGCAGGAATCCGGATGCAAAGCTGAAGTCAATCAATTCGAATAAGTGCACAAACAGTTATGCTTTAAAAGGTCCATATTGTACCATAGAACTGTACCCTCCTGCTTTTACACGCACCCAACAAGCAAACCATAAGCTTATCATCTTCACAAAAATCTAGCATTATTCCATTAAGTTTGGATTTTCAATGTACAATATGCAAAGAGGGTTCCTTAACCTGATACAACAGTGATGGGACCACAAACTTGTGGTAAGTTTTGTTTGGTGAAGTGTTTTTACCGGACATTTTATCAATAGTGACTTCCCAACCTAATGAATTCGAGGCTAAGCGATGATAAGAGACAGAACATTAACAATCATCATCGTGCAGATTGCGAGCATACCGTGGAGGTCCTTGAACTAAAACAACAAAAGGAGGAGGTTCGCCGATGGAACGGTCCCTAATTGGGGCATGGAGAAGCCGTTGTTCAATATCAGCTGATCGAGCTTGCAGACGCTTCGCCTTGGCTGCTGACTGAAATGCAAAAGCCGAAAAGAATGGCAAGGTCGTCTTATTAGAACAAGACTTCCGGACCCACGTCGCCCGAAAGCAGGTCACTCCACGAGACACCAATCACAAGCTTGCTCGAACGCATTTCTTCTGGCTGGCCCCTGGCGTCATCGCCGGCGTCGCCCTTGCCCTTGCCCTTCTTCTTCCGTGCCTTGGCGCCGGACTTGTGTTGGCGGTGCGCCTTGTGCGGCTTTCGCCGCCACCGCCCGCCCCGGAGCCATGGTGCTACCTAGGGCTCCGGCCTCCTACTTAACTTCTTTTGTTCACCGAGGCTGGCTGGGCAAGAGGGTTTGCGCGGCGGGGGCGCTGCCGGAAGGAGACGAGGCCGGCAAGGGTTTAGGGAGGCGGCGGCGCTTCTGTGGGTTCTTGGGTCGTGTCGCTGCGGCGGAAAGAAACCCAGGTGCGAGCACGCCCCGCCAGCGAGGCCCACGGCCCGGATTTCACGAAAAACATCCCGGCCCAACAAAAAAACTAAAAGAGTCAATCAAACCCCTACCGCCTAGAGACCGGAGATAGAGGACTGCAACCCCCAATTCCACCTTCCAATTCCGAGCATAATTAGTTCTTGGGTTTAGTTGCTACGGGATAACTAAATTTTGTATAAAAACATTATCGCATGATCGGATAACAATAATATAAAACTAAATAATGATATTAAAATGACATTTAATCCGAACAAGTATGTTTTGTGAAATGAACACAGTCACAAATATCTTCGTGTCGCAGGCTCATAAACTCTATTGTATGGACTTTTACGTAATTCGCATAAGATAATGCTTTTATATCGGCCGGAAGAAATCTTCGATATCTATTTATTTCGTGTGCTAATAAATCCAGAGATAAGTTCCGACGCATCTTAATACCATCTTGTACACATGAGAGTGTATGTAGATTAATATCTATCATATGGGCAATACTGCGTGTCTTCAAAAATCTCACAAAACCTTAAAACAAAAGCATTCTCAAAACTTACTTGTTCATGACTGAGGAGTCATTTGGTATTTATAAGCTACTAGTATAGTGCCCGTGCGTTGCCACGGTTTCATTTAAGAGATGTACTTAAAAGCAATCAGATGAAAAAAAATTCCATAGCTTTTATCTCATGCAATTGTATGACCATAAATATAATCCAGGATGCACTTAAAAACAAAAATTCCGAGCATAATTAAGTTGTTATTTTGTATTCTAGAGACATGGAGAACTCAAGGGCAGGGAGCCGAAGGCACTGGGCAGCAATACTGGACAATGATCCTATGTGTGACGGTCTCATTGAGGAGCTGCCTGAGACATTCACTGAATAAATAACCTAATATCTCTAGTGGCTCCACACACATTGACTCAATAAACAGTATCATATCTCTAGTGCCTTCACACCACCAGTTCTACAGTACTCTATCGCCAGAATCTTCTTGTGTGAAGAAGTCTTTTCGGAGTGACAATCTCAACAACTCGTTGAGGTTCTCCTGCAAAAAGAAAGGAGTCACAGCAAAAGAAGCTTGGAGTTACACCATAGTCTTGTTTTGGCGAGTCATCTTTAATTAGCAATAAACATCATTTGTCATGTCATGTATGCAGTATGCTTTTATGCATTGAGTACTTAGCAATAATCGGCTCAAAGTTGCATGGATGTAGCGTATAAGAGCATATAACAAACTAATAGGGAAACTAATAATGACAGCAGGAAAGTTCCAATTCATGCAAGTTGCAGGAGACATGACTAAAAAAACGTGCATTCTATTAGTATATAACAAACACCATTCAGTGGCGCTATGTTGAAACATACAAATCACACTTTTTAGAACTTGGAAGCCAAATTTCAAGCAAGAACAGACCAACACAAAATTACCTCTTCCCAAGTGGTGGAAGCAAGTGGACTAGTAGAAGCAGCACCTGCAATATTTGATACAAAGGGCCTTCCGGAAGTGTTGAAGTGAGGATGCTTTCAATCATATCTGGTTCGTTATCCCAGCGAATGTCCGCCATTATATAGACAGAAGTGAAACCAATTGTCCTTGTCACTATATCTGGTAGTAAGCAATAGCCAACAATACCTTTGCCCTGAGAATACATCCCAGATGCTCGTACTCAAGTGACAGATTGTTTCTTTGAAACAAACCTAATAGCTCATCCCTGCATATGACATCAGCCGCAAGTTAAGATACCCCGAACAACAAACTTAATTTTACAAAACAATAATCTAATACAAGGCGTCTATGGGTTACTCAGTTAGTACTTGTAACCTAACTCATGCTGCAAGAAACAAAGCAGAAAAGAGATAGTTCTCATGGCTGTGTACAGGTTTGGAACAACAAAGCATGGCAAACAACTTGTATTGTAAAGGTCACCATATCCCAAAGGTCACCAAGGCCGAGAAAAGGACACAATCTCTGAGTGTGAAATACAATTTTAGCAAAGGACCCAATCTGGTAATGCTTCAAAGAAGAACCTTTGCGTGATTGTTGGAGGGACAGAAAAATCAGTTGAAATCTGGATGAGTGAAAAAAATAAGCAAGTAGCTTTTAGTATTTTTTTATGTTAACTGTATCGAAATTCCATTAAATTATGGTTCATTGTAGTGCCAGCATTAGAGGCCATAGAAAGTTAATTGATTTAACCTAAACTAATTTGCTTGGCCAAAAAGATTTATGGGTGTGATCAACAAAAAAGAGTGCCACAGGACAATAAATTACTAACGAAGATAAGCATTTGACTGTATCTATACACTGCAGATTTTCACAAATTACTTGAGAACCTCATAATCCTGAATAGTCCCATAATCTTTCAGAAAGAAGATAGAAGTACCTGGATGTTTCTATGGATCAGCGTAGAAAATAGGCTATTCTAGCTTTTGTAAACCACAAAAAAATTTGTTCACAATTGTTATTCTGAAGACAATTAACCACTCAAAAACAGGAAAAATATTATCGCATATATATCAAAGCAGATCGAGCAGAGAGAGGCACAAGAACTCACCCATCATCGTTATAGAGAGCATGCAAATGCACAAGAACATCAATTTCTTACTACAGTTAAGCACCACAATGCTCCTGAGTATCATCGTATCTGTAAAAAACTCAGCATTCTGAAAAACAAACGGCCCCTTTTAGTCTCCACAACTCTGGCATGGTTGCGGCAAAAAACTAAATGGGCAGAGTAATGCCTTTTTCAAAAGTAATCATTTTTTAACAGACTCAAATTTGTTCATTGTCATAGATTTCAGAAACGACAGCCCAAGCATTATCAACAAATTTTACCTATTTTTAGCATATACAGTACGTATTTGATTGGCCGGCTATGTAGTGTGATATAAAACTGAAAACTGAATGGCACATTTCAGCAGGAATGCAGTCTGTTACTTTGCCTAAATGACAAAAGGGAAAGAGGTAGCAAATATTCACCAGAACTACAAAAGGCTAACCGTTATACATTCACAGCACATGCAAGACTGACATGTAAGAGGAAATGAGCTGTGATGAGCTCGACGGTGATTTGTGGACACGGTGATCAAGTGACATTGGTGTAGGCATGACAATGTACACAGATGAACATTGAGAGAATAGATGTGAAGATGTTCATCAGTTCAGGGGGCAAGATTACCTAAACGGCCGATGAACGCTGTGTCCACCAAGGAGGCGAGCAGATCGGCCACCAAAGCAAGCACCTCCGATCTGAGGTCGTCGAGCTTGAAGATGCTCCTGTCGTACGAGGCAAATTTGTCAGCACATAGCATGATTCGATTCCATCAGAAATAATAATGCAGTTGTGCACAAGCAAGCCTCACCTGATGTTCATGACGAAAAGATGGTTAATTAGACTTAAAAAGGCTAATGAACCCCATCTATTCTTCTTACATTAAATTGGTTCTGTTATTCAAGTGAAATAACATACTGCATGGACAGACTCATGCAAATACTAAAAGCCATTAACAGGATATATTACTTCTTTACTAATCTGAAGTCTAGACAGAACATGAACTATGGAAGATAAAATAGATGCAACAATCAAACGGTACATGGAAAAAAAATTAGAAATCTTCTCAAGTTGATATGGGATACACTTGCTATGGCACCATTCTCATTCCAACCGCAGCCACCCCAACTGCTCTGAAATGGAACATCATTACCTGCATTTTTACTGATCTGATATCAAGATTTATTTCAAGGACTGAGAAGGATCGAAGCTGTACTCTGCTAGCTGAGATATTATGCACATCACAGATATTTTTACTGTTGGAATTTAGATGTTAAGTGGGCTTGGCCCAATAACAAATTCTGAAATTCCTAAAAAAGAAATCTCAAAGGCTCATTCATGAATATGGAAAGGAGGGAGTGGTGGAATCCTTTAGTACTACATTGCTTGTGGAAGGTGGAGAGGACCAACTTAAATATGGAAGTTGTTCCTACCTTCTCAAGTCTATTGTGAGAAGGAGAAAGGGAACTCCACACGCTGGCGCTCGCCGCCTCGCCTCGCGGGCGTGGGCGCCATGTGGCGTGGGCGTGGTAAAGGCGCGGGCACACGACATGCGCGTGAATGGTCCTCGAAATCCGGCTCCTCGCCTTGCGGGGGCGCGGTCTTTTTGCGCGTGAATGGTCCTCCGAAATCCGGCTCCTCGCCTTGCGGGGGGCGGTCTCCTTTGCGATTTCAGTTTTTGGTCTTTTGGTTTGCGAGTTCTAATCAAATACGAACAGCCAGAGTCCTAACCGGTTTAGATCGTGATTGTGTCACGAGGTCGGTTCACCCGGACTATATAAGCAGACCACCGGCCACGCTAAACGCATCCAATCCAAAGCTTAGGGTTTTTGCCTCTTCTCGCTGCTGCGCCGTTGTCGCCAAGTCTCCAGTCCGATCGTTCGCGTGCACCAGCGACCGGGCGAGCAGGTCTCGGAACCGCCGTCTTTGCGATCCTGCACCGGAGAAGGCGAATAAGGTTTTTGGGAAGCGCCGCTGACTGCTCCCGATCTTCGTCATGGCTCGTCTACCGAGAAGAACACGCGGAGGACCGCCCCAGCGCCCGTCTTCGTTGACAACTTCTTCGACTTCTTTCAGAACCGGCCGATCGGCGGCGGCAAACGAAGTTGGAGGAACTCGCTTTCGGGAACCTCTCCATTACGTTGTCCTCAACGTCAGCCAGGTATTCTCGAGATCTAATCTTCATGTTTGTCTTGTTCAATCTATCCAATCTATCTGGTGTGCTAGTTGTGTTTACACCTGTTGCCATGATCTATGATATGCGTTTATGCTATGCTATGATCAGTGTTATGTGTTCATGCTATGCTAGTATGCTTAACATGCTTTATTTAGTAGATCAATTAATCATGATTTATTTTATGGAATTAATCTGGAAATTGCCTTATACTTTAACATTTACTGCCAAATCAAGCCAAATATTATCATTAACCAGTAGGTCCTGCAAAAACAAATAAGAGACTAACATAAGAATCAAGCAAAGGAAACTACGGCAGCAAAAAAAACAGTTAATAAATTAAGCCTATTGTGCGCGGGATAGAGATGGTGACACTATAGGGCAGCACATCAACGCCGCATAGGAGGTCCAGAGGGTCGTCTAATGCCCCGGACCTTCTCATCCACGGCGTCGTCGGCTGGAGAACAAGGAGGCTGTGTTGTCTCATCATCTCGGTGACACCCATGGTCCTCTCCGGCGAGGAGTAGAGTAGCGATCGCGACGGAGGGCGCAATGGGAAGGGACGGGCGCCGCGGACGCGGTGGTCGGGCGGGTCGCCAAGAATCGGCACGGGCCGGACGGAGGTGGCGCGAGGCGCGGGCGCTTAGTCTGCAGAGAACACGCCGGCCTCGGGCGGCCGCCGTGCTTTTCGCCCAAACCCTAGGGCGCGAGCGCTCCTGTGCGTGGAGCCGCCGCTGCCATCTTCACAACCCGCCTTCTTCGCACCGGTGGCTCTGCTATAGCCCGGGGCGTTGCTCCCTCATCTTTTGGCCGGAAGAGCTAGGGTTTTGAGCCCGCACGTGGGGGAGAGGAAAGAGGATTGAAGGATAGGAGTCGCTGTCGGCGTTGGGGATAGCGCGCGCCTAGGGGGAAGAGGAGTCGTACTGGTCGGCGCCACGCGGGGTAAAGGAGGGATGAGGGCACGCCTGGCCGGATTTGCCGTGGACGGGCAGCAGTCTCCTATGGTGGCGGGTGGCCTCGCGGCGGTTTTGGCGATGGAGGCTCTCCCCGTGGACGAGGGCGGCGCCTCCCCGTGGCAGCGGTGGAGGAGAGGCAATGGAGGTCGTGGCGTTGGGAAGCGTAAGGACGGGAAGATAGAGGGCGCGCCGCGTGCGGGATGGGAGTCTCGCGCGGCTGAGCGGGTGATTAGAATGGTGGTAGATGAGGATTGATCCCAAAGCAATTTTTGGCCCTTAGATGTGGTGGGTGAGTGAGAGAAAGATGTTAGAATAGATCCGGAGCCATTCATTTGAAAAGTTGTTTGGCTTTGGGGTACATTTTTTTGGGTGCACTTAGAGAAGATTAGGAGAGATAATGACCGTGGGAGACCGGTGGTCAACAGTTTCCTGTGTGGCTTTAGAAAAGTTTTTTTTGGTGCATTATATGTAGTAGAGATATATACAAAAGCAGGCAAGGTTCCAGGACAATTTCATTCACCAGTTCATTGTGCCCATTTGCTAGGTCCTGCCGTGTTGGCATTCTCAATCCTAAGCATCGTGCTGGGCGGCCGGCCGTCTCCATCGACACTGGCTTTTGCAAGATCCGAACATGGCAGGGGCTGGGAGGACCCAACAAGCCTTATCCGAATATGGCACCAATGGTGGGAAGAGGAGGGTAAGAAGAAGTGATGGTCACGCTAAAGAGAATAGCAGCAACAACAGAGGGCAGTCGATGGGAGAACGGTGGATTGAAGGACCTCTCATTAGCATCAGCTGGTCTGGCTTGCTTGCTCTCTATACCTCTATCAAACTCACCATTGTTGCAACAATCAAGTATATATGGATGCTTGAGTACCTATTTTTATCGGATGAAAGATTAGTTTTTGTTTTTTCATAGAGTCAAAATACCTTCGATAGTCCTTTGCCATACCCATGGCAATGCGTGGAGAATCCATCTAGTATGTATAAAAAGAATATCAAAAAGATATTTTCTTTTCCCTCTCTTTATGAAAAATAGTGACTATTAAATCAAAATCAAATACTTTAATTTGTTCTGTAGAATCAAATAATCAAACCTAAATTAATATAATTATTTAGTTTTTTTAACGCATCCAAATATACTCTTAGGGCCATTGGCCATTTGGCTCATCGAATGCAGCAGGGTAGTAACAGGAAAGGATTGCCTCAAAAAAAAAAAAAAAAGGAAAGGAAAGGAAAGCAGTTGGATTCTAGAGGGATCGTTCCTTCGTCGCCCAGCGACCGGATAAGCTAGCTGCCACATTCGTCTTCTCCCCTCCCTGCGCCATGGCTGCTGCCTCCCGCTGCCTCCTCCCCAACCACCCCGACGCCGCCGCGCTGCTCCCCTCCCTCCACCCGGACCGGGCCTGCCCGCCGCTGCCCTTCCTCATCCGCCTCCTCCATGCTCTCCTCCCACTCTTCCTCCCCGCATCTCGCGCGTCGCTGCAGGCGCTCCTCGCGCTCTAGGCCACCGCTGTCGACCTCCTTGACGGCGGACCCGATGTCGTCGCCCTGCGCCGCCTGATCTACCAGCTCAGAGCCCCTCTCGTGCTCCCCCGTCCTTTGCTTCTCCTGCGCGTGTAGTGCCGCTGGTTTGCCGCGCGGAGGGCGGTCGCGCGCGTGGCCGGCGCCATCGCCGGTGTGATCCAGGCGTGGGTCGACCGCGAGGCCATCGCGCGGCTCGTGGCCGCACTAAACGTCGGCAGGGCGGACGCCGCGCCGGTTCCTTGCAGAGCTCGAGGCGTGGCTACTGTCCGTGGGCGGGCGCTTCGACTCGCGGGTCCAGCGCGAGCTGCACCGCCACGGCGTATTCCCGGAGGTGGAGGCCGGGCTCGGGGACCCCGCCGTTGGCGACGACTGTGATGCTGCGGTGCTGGCGCTGGCGCGCTCAACGGCATGGTGGACGAGCTCCACGCGCGCGGTGAGCTCCCCGCGGCTCCCGCAAGGTAAAGCTCTGTTCCTTTGTCCTTTAAAATGGTACCGCAAGCATGTCTGTTAGGGTGGGTAGTCGCTACAAACCATGGGGTTCAGTGTTTGACCAGGAAAAAAATGGATTGCTGACCGAATATGCATTGCACATCGAACAATGGACAAACTGTTCATGCAACATTCCCTGACACAGTTGTTTCCTAGGGCAATCTGATAAGTAGCCTAATAATTTGGTGATACTTGGACGACTTGGTACAATTCGTATTTAACGCATTGAAAGTATTGTGGTGCACTTGTGCCTCTACTCCGTTCTTAGTTCCTAACCAAGTTTGATACTTACAGCCTAATCTAGTTATACAGTTTCCACCTAATCGAATGATAGGACATAAAAATAAATTTTACAACCATACTGACCAAGCATGCACAGATCGACCGAGATCTTATTAGCCCCACAATATCCGCACCGCCCAAATTTACCCCTTAAAAGCGTGCACAGACTCAAACAAACAAGAGCGCACGCCGAAGATCAGCCAACCATGACATTGAAACCAGAGGATTTGACAAAAAAGGGTGGGTAAGAGAAGAATAGACATGAGCCTAGCTAGGACCGACGATGTTGTTGATGGGGATGAAGATTTGTTTGGACGAAGAAACCGACGAAGCCCAAGACGTCGAATCTGATTGACGTCCGTGCTGCCACCTTCGTTAACTCTGCAAGACGATATCACAGGGACATACTGTTAGATGCAAAGCACAAAATGGTTCTTGTCGGCATAAACAAAAGACATGCTAATAATCCCTACATCGCAATCTCAAAATGTTAGAATGTATTATAATTAGAAGCCTAGTGATTTTTGAATTCCATATCTAAGCTTATCTAGTTGTTGTTCTACTTGAGTGCATGAACTATAAAGTATATTGGTTGGATTAAAAAGCTACATTGGCTTAGATTGTTTCCTACCAATGTCCAGTTCAACGCAGAAGCTTTTTTTTACGTGTGCATCTGATTACTGGCAGTCAGAAACAAAAATAGTTACCAAACATGATATTCAGATAAGCAGCTGGATGGCAGTGTGTACGAGAGAGAGAGAGAGAGAGAGAGAGAGAAGCTACAAGTGTGACATACGTAGTACAACTAACCTTACAATAAATATAATTCAAAGTACTTGATAGGTTGGGGAGTATTGATAGGTTGTATTGAATGTCTTGTATAATCAATATTGGGCACATTGTTTCTGATAATCATTAAAATCCATTTGCAGTGGTCTCGTTACTGAGCTGCTTGTAGGGATAGTTACCATGGCATGAGCTATTTTTTTTTTCCATGTGTTTTTGGGATGATTTCTTTTTGTTAAGGTGATGCTTTCTGTTCCAAAGCTTTATTAGTGCCTTGTTTTATTATTTTCTATCAATGTGCTTATGGTCAACATTGTTGTTTTTCCTTTTGTTTTATTTGATTTTAACCAAGAATGAATACTTAATTAGACTTGTTCTTCTTGAATAAATCACAAGTTTTCAAGTAGCATAATATAGCAGTTTATTACTCGGTGGCTGCGAATTTTATCCTCAATTTTCTTACTTCATCTTCAGTGTCGTAGCACATGCTGTGTGACCATCTCTTAGCTACCTGATGATTAATAGAAGCATCAGAAATTTTCATCCTTATTTGTGCAGTGACTGGCAATCTGAATTTAGGGAATGTGTAGGTTTTAGCTATGTTCTTAGGTTGCATGACATAAAGGAACACCCTTTACTTCATTTCCATTTTCCAGTTCATTGCTGATTATATTTTTAAGGGCTTAGATGTGTTATTTAATGTCTCTTTTTTTGTTTTTGGTTTGATGCCCTTCCCAGATGTAATTAAACAATTGAAGAGGACAGGTCAAAATGCATCTGAGTCAATCAGGTTGTCATCACAAACTTCATTTCAGCTGTTAAAATTGACACTTTGCCTGTTAAAATTAACTGTTACTTAGTCAAATTGCTGATTAGATTTTAAGACTTAGTTTGCCATTCATTTCTTCACAGCCATGTTATCACTAACTAAATGTAGTTCTTTTTTCCTATTTGTTTCAACTAAAGCACAGGGCTGCTTATGGCAGGAGAAGCTCTGAATTTTTTTACCATTAGCTTATGGAGGGAGCATTAGCTCTGAATTTCTCCATGTAATTTACAAACAATTGGAAGCCTGTGTTTACAAAGGAATGGATCACAGGACATACCTGGTGGCACGGACGGTGCTTCAACCGCTTTGCTGCCCCTGATCGAGATTGTGATGCTTCAAGGGGACATCGGACGCAAGTCCTCAGGGCGACGGGCTAGGGCAGCAGGCGCAGCGGGGAGCAGGAGGCCGGACGAGGGTCGCAACTCGCGTGGGCAGTGGGAAAGAGGGCGAGTCCTCGAGGTGGCGGCCGCTGGGCGACACCAATCCGTGGTCGTCCGAGTCCGCGATTGCCCTAGCCCTCGATCGCCCCCAGGAGGCAATGGAGACGAAGAAGGAATCACGACGATAAATCACGACGATGAAGGCCACGATGACTGCGGGTTGATCGCACCCCCTCGCGGAATTTACCTTTTTGTGCGTGATTTGCTTGCCGCACGAAGTAGTGGCATCATGTGAACCGAGATCACGTGGGCCTATGGAATAGTGGCATTTTTGGGAAGGATCACACGGGTGGGGAGCCGGCTTTTTACTGCAAGGATGCACCTCGATCTCATGAGGGAGGTTTTCCTTTTTTGATGCGGATCTCGTGAGGATGATTGGATTGTTTCCTATTTTTGGCCTGGTGGTTCCCTTGTAAAGATAGAGAAATTTACGGAGGGAGGAGATTGTGGCGAGACTGATCGCATGCGGGGAAGCGAAGCGATGGGGCCTTCATCGCACGAAAAATGATCTTCCTTTCATCCTTTTTAGGTAGTAAAGAAAAGAAAATTTGACCCCGTCGCGTGGATAAGAGCATCTCCAAGACCAATTTTTACTTCTTATTCTTTCTCACGTCCTTTCACCTTAGATTTGGCGTATCCGCGCGACAAGATCGATTTTTTCAAGTACCAAAAGATTGGAAGATAGTGTCGACACCGCAGGGATTCCGCGATCCGAGACACTTCGGCGGCGAACTTGACGGGCGGCGGTGATGGTGTAGACGGTGGTTGGGCTGTTGGGAGCGGTAGAGAGGAGGAAGAAGAGGGGAAGGCAGCGAGGATGGCGTAGATGGTGGGGAATAGCGGGCGGGCGTAGATCGGCGGCGTGTGGGGCGGCGCGGCGAGACGAGGGGCGGTGGACGGCGAAGGTGGCGGCGGGCGCGCCGCCGCACGTCGGGTGGGGAGGTGGTGGCGAGGACTAACGGCGCAAGCGGGCGGCGGCAGACAGCCAGCGACGGCGGCGGCGTGATCGGGCGGCGGCGTCGGGTCGGGCGGGCGCCGCAGGGAGGAGGAGAGAGAGAGAGCGCCTAGGGCCGGAGAGCTGTTGGGAGTTACCCCTTTAATTTATTTCTTCTTGATTCAACTGATTACAAGTCCCTCGACCCGACGTGAGACGCGTGCGAGGGGGGAGAGAGAGAGAGAGAGCCTAGGGTCGAGAGTCTGTTGGGAGTTACCCCTTTAACTTATTTCTTCTTGATTCAACCGATTACAAGTCCCTCGTATTTATAGTCCGGACAAGACGTGCATCTAAAGAAATCTCTAATTGGATTTCCTATTTTATTCCTATTTTATTTCCTAAATAACCATTACTTAATGGCGAACGGATGACGCAATCACGGCGGCGGTCGGCGGCGGCGTCGGGCCACCAGCGCCAAGACGCCGCTGGGCCTTGGGCCCCAAGCGGTGGCAGGTGCCCCCTCCGATGTGGGTCATGACAGATAGTCTTGAGAGTTTTTGGAGATGTAATTTTCAATCTTCCCAAAAATCATGGATTGGGAGATTGTTATTGGGAACACTTGGAGACGTTCTAAATACATTCGGTGTGAAAACCGGCTTAAGCCTGTCGATGCATAATTTTCTTTATCCAGACTCCAAATACACAGGAATGGACTGTCTGGGAGAAGAACCATGAACTGCGGACTGTCCGCGCTGTACGGCCGGACTGTCCGCCGGTCAATCTCCAGAAAACCGACTTCTCAGAACAGCTGCCGGAAACACCTGACCAGCCTACGCATGAGCCAAACTACATAGCCAAGGGCATAATAGTCCGACTCGGGATAATCTTGATCCAATAGCCACTGCGCCTTCTCACCGGTAGCTTCGCCTCGACGCGAACTCCCCGATGCCGCCACGTGCCGTACTTCGGCATCGGAACCTCCGCCCGGGTTTTGAGGCCCAAACCGGCGAAACCCGCCACCCGATGGTTTTGAGGCCCAAACCACCAAACCGGCCGTGAGTAGCGTATCGCGTCGCACGCGTCCCCGCCGACACGTGTCCCGCCGTCCCCAGACGTCCACCGCCTTGACTTCGGTCGACACGGTCACTCCACGCGCTCTTGCACTTGTCGATGTTCCAAGTGTCAGCCACACGGCTAGCCACCCGGCGATCTGGTCCCTCGAACCAAGTCTCACGTCCGCCCTTCCCCGGCACCCAGTTTCTCGGCACGGCACGTCCTTCTCGGTCTTCACCTCGCCGTCGACCACCGTCTCCCGGCTCGACCACCTACACAACACAAGCCAAGAGACACATCCGACACACCACGGTGTGCCAAGTGAAGATAGCCGAAGCAAAGAAGAAAAGGAAAATAGAATGGAAAATGTCAATGTTGACAATCACTCATCACAAAATGCCAAACCACATGGGTAATTACCCACCATGTGTTCGCAATTTTTTTCTGAGGAGGCATCCTGCTAGCAGATCGATACAAGGAGGAAGGATTCCCCAAAAGAAATAAAGGGTCGGTCAAAGAAGACAAGAGCGTACAAAACTGCTAGCAGATCGATACAAGGAGGAAGGATTTGCATCTGCACGTTATGGAGTATATAAATCAGCTCGTTACGGAGCACAAGCAATCTGCGAGATTATACTTCACACCTTGCAATAAAGGATGCCAATTTAATCTACGTCAGATGCCGCGTAGGACAGTGGTTAATAGATACATACCGCTTAGGGCGTCTGACAATGTTGTAGATTTATCTGCTTGACGACGACTGTAAATGTTGATGCAGATTAGTAGCAGGGAGAGGTAGCGGATCCGTTCCGCTAACAACGCGGGGGATATCGGGCGTCGTTGAAGTAGTCGCGGCGGGACGTCGATGTGAGCGTTAGTACCGAAGATCGGCGGCGACTTCAACAGCGATGTCGATGAAGAGCTTCTTCGTGCTAATAACGTGTTATAAAATATGTCGTCAGTTTAGGACCTTCCTCTCTCCGTCTCTCACAAAACACAATATATGAGTTATAAAACATATTGTCAGCGGTTAGTACCTTCCCCTTCTCTCTCACAATCAACGCCATAGATAGATGAAAGAAGTAGAACAAGTAGACACAAGATTGAGACACAATTCTTTATTTATCTGAGGATTTGACTATAGCCTGCACGCGCAGTTTTATGGCCTTCCGGCTGCACACTTCTTTTTTAGAAAGATGACTCCACGCTTTCCCTTTTTAGTAAAATATGATAATTAGTCAGTATTATGGGCCTCCGGAGCATCGTGCGAGAAAGGATTTTCAAACAGCCCAATAGTTTTACCGCCAAAATTAGGGAGGCACATACCTTTTACACGCTACGACCTAATTTAGTATCTCTTTTGCATAAAAAAAAGACTAGATTGAAGTAAAATGTATTAAAATAACAGCAAGCATGCACAAAAAGACTTTAATTTTAACAGCAATGTATTAGACATCTTCAAACTGCACGTATTATCAGAACTACACAAAAAAAAAAAAAAGCTAAAAGCTAAACGACATCGAAATACATAAAGAAACACAATAACTTTACAAATTATTTGACACTACACATAAGATTTGCTTCATTAATATTTCAAATCCAATATGTCTAAAGGTTCATTTGCAGTCATCTGCTTCCAGAATGAGCTACACATCATTTTTGAATTCCTTCAAATCTTATATGTAGTCATCTCGAGAATCACAAAATTATTAGATTTCTTCACGTCTTCAACTCAGCAGGGTATTTGAAATGGATCTGCTGGTGCCTTACCGTCGTTGTCCACAACCTGCAAGAACAACGATTGAAGTGAAAAATTGTCCACCCCTTATTGTTGTCATTGCCAAATTAATATGAGAGAAATGAGAAAAAGAGAGGAAGAATTCAAGCAACAGGGGGATATGAGCAGAGAAAGTCTTGCAGTCTCACGCAATACAACAAGCAAAAAAAGATAAAACAGCGGAGCTCATATTACTAAATTGTAGGCTGGCAGGCATAAAGACTAGGTGGGCAGGAGGGAAGTTAGCTTAGCTACCTCTGCACTAGAAGGCAACAACACAGATCAACAACCAAATTATGTTCTTCAAAAATTCATGAAATAAAATGGGAAATCATATCTCAATCAATAAGCTTGGCTTTGGTTAGATTACAAGTGTAGCGAAAGTGACTTGTGAAAATCAATTGGAAGACAGAAGCTTCCCTGTCTACTATTACATTCAAATGCAGTGCTTGTAGTTCTACATAGCACAATGCAGCAACATGCAGGAAAAAATAGAAGTTTTGAAGAGAAGTGATGAAGGGGACAAGTGATGAAGAGGAGGATTCTAGGACTTAGTTTTCAAGGATTTTTTATATATAACCCTCCATCTTCTCAAATTAAATCAACTTCTAATGAGTTGAACTCAACAAAGAATAACCTCGTATCAGCCAAAGTGATAACTGATAAGGGCATACCTAGTGCTAAAAAGATCCAGCAGAAGGTGGGATCAGGAGAAGGGAATTTCTAGACAACCTTAGCCCTTGCTTAATTTTGCAAAAATGCTGGTTCAAACCCACTCGAGGACACAAGTGGAGAGACTGACACTGTCAAGGGCCTGTCCTTCTCATATCAGCCAACGTACATCGATGAAAAAGATGTTTGATCCATTAAATGGTTGCAGACCCGAATCAGACTACGGAAACCCAATACTCTATCACCACAAATCTACTTCTGGTAAGCTAGTTATACAGAATAATCAAATTAAACATGATCTTGCAAAACCACACACTAGACATATTATGTATACCATTTATGACTAGCATACATAGCTTATGACAAGACTGCAAACACTTAACCCCATTTTGATCTGCATAAGAGCAAGCATCTCATATTCCGATAGGATATGCCAGCAATTGCTAACCATGGCATCCAGATAGAGCGTAAAAACGCAAATAATCAAGTGCAAGTCTTTGGTTACTTAGTGGATACCTTTTATGACAAATGTCCAATGTCAAGATGGCCAAATATTGTTATGTTTCTATTTATGCTGGAGTCATCATTTCATCAATAAAGCAACAAGAGCAAGGACATAATAACTATTTGAAAACAGGATCCTTGCAAAACATACCTGAAAAAGGAAATACTGGAGGGAGTATGTTCTATCATCTTCTTAAGTTAATGAAAAATGGTTGCTGATTTTTTTATTTGCACAAAAAGGATAAATATTAAGTGTGCTCACTATTGGATTTATTGCCTTTTTGGTTTTATTTCATAAGTCGACTTCTCAAAAAAAGTGGTTCTTAGCCTATGTAGTGTATATTGACTTTATTTGTTTGTTACCATAAAATACCCACAATGCACACCATAATGCTTTGCTTTTCATACATAAATGCCTTGTGTATCATCCTAAATTGCTAGTTTTTATTCCCACGTACGGTGCACCGTCGAGTTTTAATGCCCTCCATGATCTTGTTGCAGCTTTTTTTCCTAGCCTTTTGTCTCCCAAACTCATCGAGTCCATTACCTCAAATCTTTTTCCCCTTAGGTTTAGAACCACCAACTAGTAGTGTCCCGCTGTACGTGATCCGTTGTTTCCCATGGCCTCAAGCACAGGCAACATTACCTATGTAGTTTTTTTGTGTTCACATCTTGTTAGTAACACAACAAATCTGAATATTGTGAATTTTACTAAAATGCTTAGCTTGAACTGAATGAATGCTCGAGCAAAATAAATAAATTGCTTAGTCGTTACTAAATAAACGCTAAACTGAAAAAATTATGAATATTGCATTCAAATTAGTATATTACTACTAGTAGTGCTAGTTTTTCTCACAAAATAATCCAAAAACCATGCCATGTGAGCTTAGTTACATGGTTACCTATAATCTGATTACTTAGGAGCCCTGTACTCTATCAACTAGAAAAAATCCCAATGTGACAATACAGAACTATTGCAAGGTGTGTACTTGGAAGTTGGAACAATACCGAGAATGGGGTACTTTTTTTGGCAGACATTTCTCCAATCGGGCTAGCTTGATAGGAATCGGGTGACTCGCGTGATTCAGACGTGCTGATAACAACCTCGACCACCGTCGATGGTGTGTTCAGATATGAAAGGTTTCCTAAAATTCACAATATTCAGATTTGTTGTGTTACTAACAAGATGTGAACACAAAAACTACATAGGTAATGTTGCCTGTGCTTGAGGCCATGGGAAACAACGGATCACAGACAGCGGGACACTACTAGTTGGTGGTTCTAAACCTAAGGGGAAAAAGATTTGAGGTAATGGACTCGATGAGTTTGGGAGACAAAAGGCTAGGAAAAAGCTGCAACAAGATCATGGAGGGCATTAAAACTCGACGGTGCACCAGGTACGTGGGAATAAAAAACTAGCAATTTAGGATGATACACAAGGCATTTATGTATGAAAAGCAAAGCAGTTATGGTGTGCATTGTGGGTATTTTATGGTAACAAACACATAAAGTCAATATACACTACATAGGCTAAGAACCACTTTTTTGAGAAGTCAGACTTATGAAATAAAACCAAAAAGGCAATAAATCCAATAGTGAGCACACTTAATATTTATCCTTTTTGTGCAAATAAAAAAAATCAGCAACCATTTCAACAAATAAAACAAAGGTGTGTTCACTTCAACCTTTTGTGGTTGCTGCTGTAGCTGTGACATGTATAAGGATAAAAAGAGATGAGATTCTCACGATTGGATCCATGGATTATGTATGCATGCAAGATCAGTAAGAAATGAAACAAAGCTACATTTGGAATTTTGCCTCAATCATGTGCTGGGCAAAACCAAAAGGACAAAGCATAACCATGTGCACTAGATCCAGGAAATCGAGAAGCGTTAAGAGTTTACAAGGAGATTACTACACGGGTCGGAGCAAGGAGAGTATCTGGTGGTAGGGACAAGGGGCATCTGGATCCAGCTACGAGATTGTAAAAAGGGTTGTGCAAGTGATTTGGTTGCTGACTCACTACAAATGCTAAAGGGAGGGATTGGGGCATCTAGATCCAGATGCACTAAAAATGCTAAAGCCAATACATGAAAATACTAAAGCCAGAACACAAAAAATGCTAAACAGAAAGTGAAAAGTTGCTTGCTGAATTAGCATAAGTTGGCTCTATGTATGCCTATACATTGAAACAAAATGGAGGGACAGGTTCAAGCTAGGCTATGTACGTGGTGCCGGCTCAGGGGGTATGAAGTGGAAGGAGTCGCAACCTTGTACAGGAGGGAGACATGGATGCACCACCTGATGTGGCGGTCGTTGGAGTTGTAGACACACATAACGCCCCCGTCATTGCCCCTCTACCACAACAGGGAAGGAGGGCGAGGGGGTGTTGGCAAGCGCATGGAAGGGGAGAGAAAGAGGGGAGATAGATGAGAGATACTATAGAGTGGGCTTTTCATAAGTCCGGTTTCTAGAAGCTTCCATCAACGTAGGTGATTTGGATCATATGTTAAAGACGGATGGGTACGAGTGTGTGGAAAGAAAAAAAAAAATTACCAACGGGCTAAATAAAGTCATTATCACACATGGTAGTCTTTAACTAAGAATTTGTCATCTAAAGATACACAAAGTAGTCTAAGTCCTATCCTCTAGTACAGAATCATGGATTGGCATCATCATCAATGGCAAATCATTAGGACACTAAAAATGCTAAAGCCATAACATGAAAATGCTGAAGCCAGGACACAAAAATGCTAAATAAAAATGACAAAATTGCTTGCTGATTTAGCAACCATTTAATCAAAAGAATGTTTTACTAGCAACCATTTAATCAAAATTATAGCAAAATAAAAGTGACAACAAATTTGTTAAAAATTATAGCAACCATTTAATCAAAGGAATGTTTGCTGAAGTGTTAGCAGTCAATAATAGAAAGAGGAAGGAACTAGAACATACTTGAAGTGCCACAGAAGATCTGTAGATGAAACACAAAGCACTAGATGAGAGCAAAATAAAAGTAGAACCTGCAAAAAGGAAAGAAATGAACAGTATGTAAATTACAGATATTCCAAAAGAAATGGAGGGGGGAAACATTCGCCACTTCTGCCATATTGATATAGAGCAAGTAATTGTTTTATGAACATATCATAGAGATAGCTAAACATTACATAACAGTGGATATATTTGACAACAGTGAACAACCAACAGCTCTAAGAATGCAAAGTTCGGTTGTGCATGCACTAGGCTCCCTCAATACATGAGTTTAAAAAATTAAAAACATATAAATCTTCACTTCTTCAGGGTACATTGCATTAATGATAGAAAAGCACACATGCAAGTACAGGTGAACAGGTAGGAAAAGCACATAATGCACACTTACCGTTATTATAACTGATTTCCATGCCTAACCACATCATGAGTCCATAAGCAGCACACATCATCCCAAACACATTTCTCTCTGACAATACTCATCCTACCAACATGGGGTCGCGAACAGGCTGATTTAGCAAGCGCCGGGGACAGAACAAAGAAGTCCGAACCTTCCTGGGAGATCATCTTCTAATCTTGGATTCTGAGGCATGTACTGTCATGTCAACACAAGCACCGCATCAATTACCATGGACCACTGATGACATACGTCAATAACATCAAGTGTTTCCATTTATGTGGGTGTTCAGTGGTTACAAACGATAGGAGAGTTTGTGAAACTAATATTCAAAAAAGAACGCTTGACGAGATGTTGGTTTAAATAAAATGACAAACTATTGCTAATCCAACAGCCATATTCCAATCAATTGTTTATTCACCTAATTTTGTAGTCACAGGGACATATAAATACAAAAATAAGTGAGTTTTTTTTTTTTTCATTTACACTGTCAAGGTCCGCATATTTATATTTGCTGATATGGATCCAGTCTTATGCTGGATATGCAGGTAATTTGTGCCGGGTACAAGCTGTCAGCCCATCGCCACATTACAGGTACGAGAGGAATTAACACTAGTATGAATTAACCTGAAACATAAAATACCCCCCAAAAAAGCACATGGAAGGACTGAACAAAAGAGCAAGGACTGTGCAAATTCATCTCACTGGAGATCGGAAATGCAGAAACCTGCAGTTTAGCATTCACAGCCATTACAAAAATCATCGTTCATCAATTGTTAACCCTGCCATGAAATGTGACAGGAAGCATGCTCAACGAACTTAAAGATTGGATCTAGTGATCTAATGCCCTCTTATCAACACGGGGCTGTCAAAAGTCGAGTTAATGACAAGCAGAGTAGCTTGTACTAACAATAGAGAATTGCAGGCATTTCTAAGTCTCTGATCTGGGGAAGATGGACCTGAACTGAAAGGAAAATGGAAAAGCTGTAGCCAAATAGCTAATCGACATGTCATCAACCAAGCACACCAAACTACCACACTGTAGTATGAGATGGCCGAATATACATAAACAATACTCAATGTGTGCACAAATTAGGCCTGAGATAGCCCAAAATAAACTCACCAATGTAGCAGCAGCAGGTCTCAAAAGCACACATGTTTACACTAACAACATTGGGCGAGGTAAGGTGGGCTGCCGGTGTAGAGCAGCCGCCGCCGCTCTGATGTGCGTGCGCCGCAGGCGCCGCCCCTAATGCATGCGCAGTGGACGCTGCCCTTATGTGTGCGCATCAAATGGTATTGGGCAAGCATCCAACGCTGACCCAACCGTGCTCTCCCCAATTGAGCGCGAAAAAAACTCTACAGCTAACCCTAACACTAATTGTTCTAGACATCTCTCAATTCCAGTGGAGGGGGTCGAGGAGCAGACCTACCTGGTGTGGATCCATGGCCGCCTTCGCCGGATCCGGCTGATCCTCATCCTCCTCTGCCTACCTCACCGGCGTCGGAGCGGAAGCCGTCCGACCCCAACAGAAGGCCGGGTGCGGGGAGCAGCTCGCCTGTGGTCGTGCGTGGAGGTAGTGGGTCACCGCGGTGTGGGTCGTCGGTGCGTGGAGGCGATGGGTCGTCGGGCATGGCCTCCGGTGGCGCAAGCGTGGCGTGTGGCTATGCGGGCTGCCAGCACCGGCGGATGGCTCGGGGTCGAGGATGAGTGATTGGGAAATGAGGAGTGGTGGAGAGACGCTCCACAAAATGTGTGGTGGAGAATGAGCATGTGCAGGCTGGACGGTGGATGTGGGTGTGCATGTCAATTAGTTAGATCCTGCGCGGGCGTAAAGTAGTATTTAGGTTTATCTGAATATTGATAATTATAACATAAAGCTCCCACGTATATAAGTCATGTCAAGGCCTAAGGATTTTGGTAAGAACCCACGTACAAACGGACTAGGATTACTCATGCATGTCCCCTTCTCTCTTCGTCGTCCGAACCTTCCCTGGGCGGAGTACTTATATTCTATTCCCTATTTTATTATGGATCAACGCTCATCAATCTGGCCCAATCCAGTTGGAGCACAGCTTGTAATTCGGCCCAAAAGCTCAACCGGCAAATTAGGGTGTGTTTGGTTGGGCTTTTGGCTGTGGCTTTTGCCCCCAAAAGCCAAAAAGCCCAACCAAAGGGGGTAGCCGCCACCAAAAGCCAAAGTCAAAAGCAGCTTTTCATCTAGTGCAAATTTCATCAAAGCCAAAAGCACCTCGGACCACGCTTTCACTGCTTTTGGGGCAAAGAATTACCCACCGCCACTGGTTATGAAACATACCGCTTCGTTTTTTTTTCTTTTCTGTTCTCCTCCGACACAGAGGTCGCTCCTCCATCTCTCCCCTGCCGTGCCATGGCCGCCTCCCTTCTTCAGCTCCGGCGAGATGTCCCCCCTCCCTTCTTCGGCTCCGCGAGGCCCCCCTCTTCCTTCTCCAACTTAGATCCGCTCCGGTGGGCGGCGGGCGGCGAGCCCATCTCCTCCCCCGCACGAGATTCGCGGCGGACTCGCGGAGTCGAGCTCCGATGGTGCCTCTCGCGGGTGGGTTGCCGGCGGTGCCTCTCGCGGATCCCATCTCGCCCCGCACGTGAGCTCCGAGTGGATCCGTGAGCGGGTGGCCGGCGAACCCCTTCCACTCATGTGCGGCGCCCCGCCCCTCGCCGGCCCGGCGGCGGTAGATTGTCCCCGGCGGGCTCGGCGAGCACAAGGCCGAGCGGCCTGTCCCCGCAGTTGATCCGACGGCGGCGCATCTCCCCGCCGCCTCCTACGAGCTCATGGCCTCCCATTGGTCCGCCCTCGCCCCATGCAGCTCGGGCGGCGGCGCTGGCCGGCCTACGGCGCCAAACCCGCCGAGTGCGGGGCGCGCCACGGCTCGACGAGCGCTCCGCAGCCTCCCTGCACGGCCTTGACGAGTGCTCGGGCGACCCCCTCCCCGCACGGCCGGCATGACGAGCACTAGCGAGAGGAGGAAGAAGTCGTATATCTGTATGACATGTGGGGCCTGCTGTAAGCGAAGGGGACTTTTCCAAAAGCTACAGCAACTCAACCAAACGGACTTCCAACCATCCCACAGCAGCTTTGCCAAAGCTACTTTTCCAAAAGTCACAGCCCACAGCAGTTTTCCAAAAGCCACAGCTCAACCAAACACACCCTTAGTGTTGCTACGGAAAACAAAAACTGCCGACTGCCGCCGGTCGTCTCCACGGCTGATCTGTTCCTTCCGTCAGGTAGCCGTTGTCAGAGCTCGGCCGGCCATCGTGCTCGTGCAAGCTCAATTCCACATTGCATGATTCTGTGCATCCATGTTGTATGCTCGTGAAAATACTACGGGCGATCAAGCCATTGTCTAAGCCCTGCGTCTCATCAAGTTAAACCACGAGAGATGAAGCCATTGTCTCGGTCAATTGACAAGACGCACCCAGCCGTGTCTTGTCACTTCGCATAGCGAGTCTCGTCAGCGTATTTCACCGATACTTCTCCAATTCCCTTCAACCTTGCATTCAACTTGATAATTACTGAAATGTGTACCTCTTGTGCACGTGAATTAGCATTTTCATAAACATTTTGCAAGGGTTAGAATTTAGCACACTTGGTTCTAATGCATATGCATGATCAACATCACCTAGTGGCACTTAACGATTGCGATAACCGATGAATTCCCCCTATTTGTAGTTCAGCTATGGATCCTAAACCCAAACACACTATCTGCGGTGCCTTACTTTGGCGAAAACAAAACTCTGGCATATACTACCTTTGCCTTGGTCAATTCTAGGTTTTTGTTTTTGCCCTGGCATATACTCCGATCATCTCTTTTGGATCATCATCGTCCACCATGATCTCCACATGCTCCATCACTTGGATGGGACCGCCTTGTCTAATTCAACCACACTTAGAACAAAGGTTAGTCCAAGATTGCATTAACTATCCAAAACTAAACTAGGGCTTTCAGCCTCGCACTCGTGCACGCGGTGGCGGCAACACCTCTCTCCTTTGATCACCTATAGCGTCGATCAAGCTCCTCCAACATGGATCAGCCTCCCCCGTTGTGGATAAGGCCTTCCACGGTGCGGATCCGGTGCAAATAGACTTGCTCTGGCGTGGATCTGTGTTCCTGCATGCAGTTTGGCTAGATCCGGCTACTGGGCTAGGAACAGGCTCATCGGTGAGCTTGGGAACGGGCTCATCGGTGGGTTCCGAGATTCTTTTTTTTAGTCAATTAATTGAGGCTGGCATTCTATGTTGTCCGTCTCGGTTAATTCGAGGCGGTTGGTTAAGGCCAGATTGACCATGAGTTCCATGACCTTTTGACAGAGGCAAACGACCTATTTGACTCACTTAATTGATTTTGTCCGCCTTGGTTAAAATATACTAGTGTCTAGAAGATCATGCTAGACTAGCTATCTGGAGTTGCTAGCTATTAGACTTGAGCAAATTGAGTCTGGTCATTCCTGGCCCAAGCCCGACAGGTTTTAGCTTGCTCACGAACCTTACTAGACAGGGCCTGGACACAAATCCCGCTGCCTAGTAAAATTTTTCTTGGCCCAAGCCCAACCTAAAATGAAGTTTTTAGCTATTTTACACTATAAAATGTGTGGGTGGCCCGCCTGTGCACGGGCCCAGGCCAAACCCACCCCAAAAAAATGAGTCCTAAGTTGCCTAGTAGAAATGTCATGGATAGAAATTTTAGGCCTGAAATAACCAGGATTTTTTCATCCTAGCCCGAACCTAGCATAGCCCGCAAAATGCTCATATATACTAGCTATTTCATCTCTCTTCTTAATATTACATAGTATTCTTCCTAGACTATTTCAGAATCATTGGGAACGCCCTTAGGACAAATCTCTACCATAAAACTATACAATAGTTTTCATACTTATCAATAAATATGGACATTACATATAAAAAAATAATGAATATTTTCTTCAACCACTAATGGGAGAGTTCCATGCTGGGCAGATGAGCAGCGCTAAAAGGGACATTGCGCGTGCCTGCGTGTCCAGGCTAGGGCAAGTTCCATGCTGGTGAGACGAATTGCCATGTCAGTAAATATGGCACAATCAATTTACTCTTCCAATCGAATCACATAATGGGAGAGTCGTTATAGGCGATGCATCAATGTTCTAGCAACAGCTCAAATCCACGAGACCTGTTTGCGTGCATCTCGTTGCAGAGAAAATGTGGTTATTACTTACTAGGCTTAGGAACAAAATATTAGAACCGTGGATCGTACTTCACTCCTTTTTTCTTTCACACTTGTTTGTGCAACTTTGGAGTGAGCAGAATCAAACAAGTGAGAGCACAACGTTGCCATGGCCGGTTAACTTCAAAAGAAAAACACAGTACTGCATGCTTGTTTTCTGACTCACTTATCTAGCTAAGCTACAACCCATAAACCAAACACCGTAACCAAAAAAAATCAGATAAATTTTCAAACCCTATACATTTTTTTTGAAAGAACAAACCATTTAACCAAGCATCTTCAGCAGCACATCTGGACAATGACAAATGTCAGATACATCTCTGGTATGGAAATTCAGAATACTACTGTTACTGACTTCCTCGTTCAAGAGTTTCACATGTCCAAGATGCGGTGACATCTGAACATTTTTTCCACTGCTACAATAATGCTAGAAAAATTAATAGAGACTACTTCACTTCGAGAAATATAGGTGCTCATTACATAGCACATGTTCAAATAGCAAGCCAATATTAGGTTTCTAAGATATCAATTGGAAATGGAAGGTACGAGGTAGCTTTAGCTTGAGGAGGCTATTAAACAAAACAGGGTAGCCAGAACTGCATGGCATGGTACCATGCTGGCTACCTAATTATGGGCACACGACTACATCCTTTAAAGTGCTGCTTCCTTAACCATGACTTAATGAAGTGATAGTAAGTCCATCTTCATGCAGAGGCTTCTATCCTCCGAACTGAAACCCTTCATATATGTCAAAGTCATGTCATAAGTTGAGAAGCATCAACAGTAGATAACAAACACAGAAATGAATGACAATATTTAGACAGGAATAGACTTCTGCACATAGGAAAATGAAGAAACCACAATACAAGACATTTGTCTCTAGGCTTGAGAGAAATTTATTTAGAATAATAGGTCATCACCTTTTCTATGAATATGTTTCAAAATAACTGTAATATATAATCACAAGCGCCCTGGTGTTATATAGTTTAACATAACCACAAACATTAGTGGCAGTTCTGTTCTTAAGTGCCAGAAAACATCAACACAGTTAGCCGTCCAGGGACTAAAGGAAATCAAATGAATGTTACATTCATGTTTTAAAAATAAATTTGTATTCTGGCATCACACTTTCCATGTACTAGGCACTCACAAAAAGTTATGGTGATCATCCTTTTACATATTTAATGCGATACAACATTCTAAGCTGGTGGGATGCTAAGACAAGGTACAAAAATGTACCAAATGATTATTACCACCAAGCAAAGGTAAACGGATGATTAACAAGAACTAAAAACAAGCATTTTTATTTTTGTTCATAACCAATAAGCAAGATGACACACTATGGTTCAGAACTGATTGTATCAATGTATCACTACTCAGTACCGCTAAATCCAGACACTTAGGTTTATATAATTTGGAACCAAATACTGTAAAATAAGGAAAACATGAACAGTAATGTCAGTTAACTTACATATGTTAAGTTTCTTACTAAGAAACGTCAAAAGACTGTTAATTCTCTCGTCATACACTTCACATTTGACTTCCACGATCTTAAGGTGTCGTGATATTTCAGCAGACATCTCCAATGGTTTGCAGCTCAGTCTAATCTGCACTTTATGTTTAGGTCCCTGTAGTAAAAGTAAAAATTTTGCCAAGATCAATCTACAGATAACAATAATAATATTTTCTATCTTCTACAATGCAGCAGTTGCATTTGAAATTATATACCAATGAATCAAGTCGAAGAGTGAGCTTCTCTAACACCGGTGAAAGTTTGAGGAGGCATGCTAGTGCGCTGAAATCAGCAGGCTCGCACCAGTAATCGTCGAGGAGCAAGGACTTCAATTTGTTGAAACTAGAGCAAAATTTCAAGTCCCTTCTGAAAATAAACTAGACAATGCAAACAAAGAAACATCAGTAAATCTAAGTGTAGACATGAACATTATGACTCAGTGTGTAAGTGTACCATTTCGGTGTCAACAGACATCAGCACCAAGTTCTGAACATCTGATAAAGCTTGCAAGAGAATACATTGGTTGCTGTAACCATCATCAAAATCAGAGTAAATGCGATCAGAATCGCGGCTCCAGATTTTGATAACTGCTGTTACTAAGGACCCAAACGGTATTATCTGAAGTGATGGAGTCCTGCCATCACAGATTTCAAGCCATAGTGAAACAAGACTCGGGGCACAGATAGAGATAGGCATGCGACAATTCTGATAAAAAGAACCATTTATTATGGTTAGACGCTTTAGGGATAGTGACGAGATGGGTAAGGACTCGCCTACGTAGCACTCAACAATCTCAAGGTCTTCCAAATTGGGGCAGAAGGAGAGGTCAAGTAATCCGCTGGGCACCAGGTCGAGTCCTCGAAGCTCTAGCTTCTTCAGGTATTGGGAGATGAATAAAGGCTGGCCATCTTGAGGACCAATGTCCTGATAATCAATGAACTCACAGATGAACTGGAGCACCTGGACTTTGCACTGGAGAGCTACACGGATCCAAAGGATGATTCGGCTTATGTCGAACTCATAGTCGTCGAGATAGAACTGGCACGTGTCGAGCGGCGTGCCTCCGCAGAATCGCAGGTGCAGCAGATTGTTCACGAAATCCTGAATCTCCTGCGTTCCGCCGCACACTAAGCGCAGACCCGTGGTGGACTTCCACATGTGGCGCCAACGCTTGGCGAGCACACATGTCCGCACGGCGTCCTGCGCCGGTAGGAAGGAGAGCATGTGCTGCAGCACGCCGTCCGGGAGGTTGCTGATGTCGTCGCGGCCGCCGGCTGCGGCAGCGGCAAGCGCGTTCTTGCGCGTTGTTTTCCGAGGAGGCATCCTGCCTGTCGTGAAAGAAAGGGTCAGTCAAACAAGACGAGCGTAGAAACTGCTAGCAGATCTATACACGGAAGAAGAGGAGAAGATGGATTTGCATCTGCTTCAATCACCTAAGAGAGGCGGCCGCCGCCGGGCAAGACGAATTGCTTCCGCTCGACTCCGTCTTTTTCCCTCCTCTCTCTCTCTCTCTCTCCCTCGCCCGAACCTTCTCAGATCCGTGACATTCTCCAAGGTGCAGGCAGCGGCGGCGGCCCCCCAAACGGCCAGAGCAGCGGGCGGGCACCGGCGGCAGGCCCAAGGGACGGGGAGCAGTGGCGGCGACTCGAGCGTGGGGCGGCGGGCGGCTTGCTAGATCAGAGCGTGTGACGGTGGACACTGTGGAGCAGAAGACAGAGGAAGCGAAGGCGCAAACAAGTTCGGGCGCATTCCAAGTTGGAAGACACCGACACTCGCAGGCTCCAGGTCTCTAGTTCGACAGGGCCGGGCCTGAAGACACTCGCAGGTAAAGCTGTGCACAAAGCATAGGGCACGGTTCACGATGGCAACGGGTAAATACCCGATGCGGCCACCCATACCAGCACCCACGGCCAAAACCTTACGCACCCGCACCCGCACCGCACCCGCACCGCAGAGCAGGGGTAGCAACTTTATTCCATACCGCACCGCGCGGGTAACGGGTTACCCGTGCCCGACAAATCATCTCGATCTCGTCATAATCTAGAGTTTTCCACCATGGCTAGGAGGCCGGATGGGAGGTCGGAGGTGCGGCAGAGGTAGGAGGAAGGAGGTGCACGAGCAGCGCGCGCATCACTTGACGTCGCGGCGTCACAGCGGTCGCAAATCGCGATGGTGGCTCCCTCTCGGTGGCGTGGTGGTGAAGGATGCGGCGGTGGCCCGGCATCGCGGTGTCGCGGCGCCCTCGCGGTCTCACGTGGTGGCGGAGGATGCAAAGAGTGGCCTGCGCCCGGCGCCACGTTGGTCGAGGATGCGAAGGTGGCCGGGCTTCGCTGCCGCGCTGGCGTCACTCGCGATGCGCGCAAAGCGGGATGCGGGCCGGTTGTCTAGGCCAGCCGGGGATGGGAGTGAAAGTGAAGAGGCTAGGGTTTACTAAAATGAGAAGAGGTATATATACTAGAACCTATCTGGGCCAAATTTGTGGCTGTTATAGGCCAAATTGAGGAGATGGTTGGTTGCTAGTGCGGGTTTTTCTTACCCGCGGGTATGCGGGTATGGGTAGTAGAGTTCCACACCCGCACCCGCATACCCGAGGGGTAAAGATTTTCGCCCATTAACGCCCCACGGGTAGAAAACTAGTTCCACACCCGCGTTTTTATCGGGTAAAACTCATCGGGTTAGCGGGTTTGGTACCCGTTGACATTTTGAGGCACGGTGGCCCGACACGGCGAAGCACGTTTTTTTGAGAATTACACAAAGACAACGCAGACACTCACAACACGCATGCACACTCACCCCCCTATGAACACACGCACGCAAACCCTACCCCTATGAGCACCTCCGGCGACCGGGCGTACGGCAGATCTGAGATTCTCGAAGTCACCATAGGCGCCTCGTTGCCAACGGGAACGTCGCTACCACTTAATGCACAACGCCGGTAAATCCCGAGAAAATCCCAAGAAAGGTGCGAGCACCGTGATTTGAACCCCGGTGGGTAGCGTCCCCACCGACCGCCCTACCATTGATTTCAAACAACAAAAGTATAGGCGATCTTTTTCTGGTCCGCATGAAGCACGGCCCAAAGACGAAAAAAACGGGTTACGGGCCGCCCGGTGCCCGTGTGGGCCGTGCTCGGGCCGACCCCAGACGCGGGCGGGCGGGCGGCACGGCCCGGTTTTCTAAGGCCCGGCCCGTTAACGGCCCGATTGAACACTACACAACTATACACTACCTACACAATTTGGCCTAAGACCCACAAAACTATAACCCTACTTCTCCTTTTCACAAATTACCCCCGGCCAAATCCAATCCCTTCTCCCTTCTTTGAAAGCGTCGCACGGAAGCCGCCGAAAAACGTAGCTCGGCCGACGCGGCGGGCGCCGGGCGCTGCGGCTCGAAGCCGGGCGCGACGGAGTCAAGGTCCAGCCCGCGACGGCGGCGCGAGGCGAAGGGGGTCTCCTCCAACATCGCCAGCGGCGGCGGCGCCGCCCTCGGCGGCCGGCGTTCGCCAGCGTGGCAAACACCGCGCAATGGGATCGCGGTCCGGTGGGGCGGGCCCGGGGCGCGGTCGGCATCGGCAACGGCGCGGGCGGCATCGGCGGCGGCGGCCCCCCACGCGGCCGAATTGCGATGGCGAGGGGCGGAGTTTGGAGCGGTCGGCGACGCGTCGACCGATCGCCCCCTCTCCCTCTAGGCCTTGGGCCGGCCGATGGCCTATTGACCGCCGTGCTCATCGGGCCGGCCCGGCACGGAAACCGGCCCGTGGGTCGTGCACTCGGCCGACCGAGGGCACGGTTTTGCTGCTTTGGCACGGCACGGTGGCCCGTGGGCTTTGACAGGCCGTGCTGGCCGGGCCGGGCTGGCCCGTTGCACATGATTACCGCAGTCAAGATGGCAACGGGTAGGTACCCGACGGCGGTGGCCACTGTACCAGCACCCACGGGACTAAATTTTACCCATCGGGTTACCCGTACAAAGACACGGGTAGGAAAATGATTGCATACCGTATCTCGCAGGTAAATTCTACACGACGAGTAACCCGCACTCGAATGCAAACCCGCTACAAACCAAAGCAACATGAATATACTATATTATTTGAATTATACATCCTCAATTCTTTGTCAATAGAAATCAACAATTATAACATTGGAACAAAACTACACTAATTAATAGTATAATAGTCATAGATATATCATATATTAGATACATGCTTATAGTAATTAATGAATGAATATGTGTTGCCAAGGCAGGTATAAATTACCCGTAGGTACACGGGTGTGGGTAGTATGTTTCCGTACCCGTACCCGCGTACCCGATGGGTAGAGAGTTTACCCATTAGTATACCCGTGGATGAAGAATTCTTTCCATACCCGCCTCTTTATCGGGTAAAACTCATCGGTAATCGGGTTTCGGATACCGATTGCCATCTTGACTCGTTGGCCGCAGTGGCCGGTTCCTGTTTTGCCATGTTCATAATAAGCACAGTATAGAAAACAACCAAGAATTAGAAAGAAATCAGCACGTTGGAGGAACCTTTCCTTCGACCCAAGCAACTCTGTTCTACTTATCCCACTTGATTCGTCACCTCGATCGACAATTTCCACCAACGGCCATGGGTGTGACAAACAGTATTTAGAGATGAGGTAACCCAATATGAACAACATCTTCTTGGGAAACATTTCCTTTAGCACAACTCTATCGGTGGGCATAGCAATCTCGTCGGATTCCTGGGGGGCAACTATAGACAAATCAACTCTCCTTCCCGGTGGCCGAGTGATGGGCTTCATCACGTGCAATTTGACGACACAAATGGGGATCTTCAGCGTGTGGTGTCAGGTTCGTCGAGTGGAATCTAGCAGGAGAAGGGGAATTCCAATGTACATGTGACGAGTTTCTTCTCTAGCGGGCCTATTCGAGTGCACTAGGGTTTCATGGCTTTGTTCGTGTGTAAAATTTCGATTTGGGTTGTGGCTTGTGCCTAGTTTGCATGTAAAATCCCTTAGTCGATCCGCACGCCCAGGTGTTGGGGAGAATGGGGTCGAACACCTTTGGATTTATGAAACATGTTTTTCAATCGTTCTACTTTCGAAATCACGTCGCTATTTTAGTTTTTCGCCTAGTGATGTAGACTCTTCTTAGTATTTTAGCATTCAATATTTAGTATAAACTTTTCCTATCAAACATCTTATAGTGATTCACATATATTATGACTAGTGTTATTGTTTTATAAGTACTGAAAACGCTAGGAGAATTTCAAAATTTTGGTACCTTTATTTATGAATAACTCCACTCAATGGACATAGTGTCTACCACGGGACAAGTAACATGCATGGTCAAATCGTCAAATACTAGATAAATTCAGAAAAAGAGTCCCTTTTGATTCTGTTCTCATCTACACTCTTGCTCATCTATCAGTGTACCAGTTTAATCTCATTTTTTGGCCTCTGGATTTTCACCTGTTTAAGGGTGTTTTTGCTTGTTGTCCTGTGTTCACTCTCAACCTTTGTCTTTTTAAGCACCTGTGCTTTCACCATGTTTCGCATCATTCGAACCCTCAGTGAGTTGTCGGTCTTTGCTTTTAGCCTGTGTTTGTGCATCTATACCATGGATCGAAACCCTGCATTCACCAACAATCATGCCCCATCCCCACCTACTCCCCTAGATCCTCCTCCAGACTTTGTTTCTACAACTCGCACTGATACTCCTGATATCGACTTAGCCTCTGCCATGCAATCCCTCCATTTATCTCGCCGTTCTAACTCTGGGAGAGCTCGGGTTAATGAGGATGATTTTGAGTCTGATTTTTCTCTTCTCCTCAAAGTCCCTGCCAAAGAAATCTCTGTTGACATTATCAGAGAAGATATGAGAAGGGCATGGGGAGATAACTATGGTTCTATTTCCAGAATTAAAGAGAACTTCTTTGTTGCATATTTTGAAAATCACAACAGCATGGTTTTTGTTTTCAAGAAACAACCTTGGTTTGTAGGCAGAAGGCACATCCTGCTTCTGGAGTTTAATGATCCTGCAAAAAGTGTTCACGACTTTACTTTGCAATACCTCTATGCCACCATAAAGTTTTTTGGTATTCCAAATAATTTTAGAAACCAACATGTTCTCAATCTTCTCCTTGACAAAGTGGGATTTCCCTCTGAATATGACCAATTCAACGTTGGTGCTCTTCACAGAGACCCTTACTTTGTTCCTGTTCGTGCCAAGATTGATATCACGAGGAAAGCTACTGACAAAATCATTGTCAGAGCTTCTGCTTCATCCAATTTCGTGGTTTTTGTGCATTATGAAAAGATCCCAAAATCTGCACTTTCTGTGCTAGTTTCTTCCATAATTCTTCTCAGTGTCAGTTGCATGAAAGCAAAAATTATTTCGGAATCCAACAAAAATTCTAAAAAATCCCTTTTGCTGTTTTTGGCCCATGGATGTCTCAAGTTTCTGAAATTCCTTTTGACTTGATTTCCGAACAGTTTAAGTTTTTTGAAAAACTCTATCCTCTGGGTCCACTAGCTTAAGCCAGGCTTAAATTCACAGATGTGAACCAGAGCTGCTCTGGTCATGCCTTTCAACCACCTGCCCGTTTTTCCATCACTGCTGACCAAAGTTTAAATGCAAACCCTGTGTCTCTTCACCTTTTGCCCCCCTCTCTATGAACACAACTACTCCACACCAAACAAATTACTGAGTCCAATGCCAATGATCACACTGCACAAAACAAGTCCACTATTGTGAACATTTGGGCAAAACGGTCTCTAGCTGTCGGGTTCCTTCGAGAACTCTGGCGACTTGGAGAAGTCTCGAGCTCCTGTAGCACCTGGAGCTTCAAGTGGTGATTCCGCTCACAAAAATCCATAGAACCCATCCAGTTTCTTCATCAATCCACTTCCATTCAACATCCCTCTTTGTCCTCTTCTAAATCCAACAAAACCCTTTCTGTTTTTCCGCATCAACGCCTTGTTCGGGCTGGCTTGTTAGCCACCAGCCAACAGTACTTTTGTCTCACATCAAACCAGCACCACCCGGCCAGCCAGCCCAACGATTTTTCTCTCACAACAAATCAGCACCAGCCCGCCCGAACGAGGCGCAAATCCATCGAAATCCATCATTTTCTTTTCAGCCATCAGTCCACCAAAAACCATCCCGTTTTCTTCCATCAATCCATTCGAATCCACACCTACACCTTGCGCATTCCTCATCCTAATTCCAGTACTATCCAATCCATTTTCCTCTTTTCTACATCTTCTTGTTCTCCCGCCCATTTCTAGAAACCCCACTTCTCTCCGGTCCTTGTGTCTGCCAGCTATCTCCGGTGAGGCTGGTTGATGGTAATGGCGGAGCAGGGGGCAGAGGAAGAGCAGGTGACGGGTTTGCTGAATGAGCTTCGTCTTTCGGAGGCAGAAAGAAAAGGAGTGAAGGGTACATGGTTGTCAGCAGGCAGGGCCGATGGTGGTGAAGCACAGGTGGTGGGGAAGTTGTTCGCGGTGGAAACCAGGCAATGCTGATGGCATTGCTCAGACTTTGGGGAAGATTTGGTGCCCAATCAGAGGTATTAGATGGAGAGACCTTGGCTGCAATTTTTTTGAGATAAATTTCCTACAACCGGAAGGGAAGAGAAGGGCAATTGAGGAGGGTCCATGGGAGTTTGGAGGTGACCTGTTTATAGTATGGGAGGTTGACCGGAAAAGCAAATTGGAAGAGCTAGAGTTTAACTACACCCCATGCTGGGTTAGAGTGCTGAAACTTCCCCTGGGCATGATGAATCACCAAACTGGAGAAGCTATTGGAGAAATCATAGGTAAAACATTAGAGGTTGACGCTGAGGAAGGAGTATTGGCAATTGGGCTTTATCTGAGAGTAAAGGTCCTTTTAGATGTGCGCAAACCTCTCATGCGTGGTGTGTCTGTCGAAATAAATGAAGAAGGAGATAAAATTTGGTGCCCACTGGAGTATGAGTTCCTACCAAACTTTTGTTACATATGCGGGTGACTTGGGCATACTAATAAAATTTGTGATGCTGGGGGGTGGAGAATGAAGAAGAAGCCTTTTGGTAGTGAGCTCCGAGTGATGCCATCACGGCATCGTTTTCATGAGGAAGGGAGAAGCCATGAAGGAGATAGCAACAAGTCAGGGGGAAATAAATGGTGGAGAAGTCAGGGGAGTGGAAGTAGACAATTCTGGAAGGATTCAAATTTAGTGGCTCTAGGGAGTTGGAGGAACAACAATGAAGTGCAGCTAGGTGAGCAATCTGCCAGCCACTTGAAGTCTTCTAATATGAAGAAAAAGGTGGAGTTCCACAAAATCAGTCTTTTGAGTATGAGAATAGATCCATAGAAGGAAATATAAATATGGAGGTTGGGAAGGTAGGGGATTTGGGGAAGGAGGCTGATGTAGGTTGACGCACCAGCAACATTTTAAAAAAGATGAGCAGTGAGAATCTGCAGTTAAAGGAGACAGGAGGGGAAGAGAAGGAGGCAAAGCAAATTGTAGACCACCAGGTAGGAAATTTAGTTAACATGGATGTAACGGAAGCAGCTATGGATGTTGATCTAGAGGGAATGGAGAAGTCAAAGGCGGCAAGCGTACAAATTTATGAAGTAGGGGTTACAGTACCAACTGAAAGAAAACATCTTGAAAATAATAAGATGAGAGGCACTTTTAGGAGGATCTCTCGCTGTTCAAACGAGGCCAGGGATCAGGTGCACACGCATCAAGAAAAGAAAAGGGCCTTTAAAGAGGAATTTTTGGCGTTAGAGGAGGAACATAAAAGATTGAGAATAGAACTGCCAGGGGTTGCTGTTGGTGATGTAGACTACAATTTCTCATCGACGGGATTGCCTGTGCAGTCCCGCCGGGGAAAATGAAGCTTATTGCTTGGAACTGCCGGGGGTTGGGGAATGTCCCGGCAGTTCGTGGTCTTCTGGATATCCAGAAGATGGAGGCCCCGGATGTTCTATTTTTATCGGAGACAAAACATGATAATAAGTGGATGGAGTGGTGGAGATGGAGTCTTAAAATGACAAATATGATTGTGAAGGATAGTATGGGGACGAGTGGAGGTTTGGCCCTGTTCTGGAAGAAAGATGTTAATTTATCTTTGAAGAGCATGTCAAAATACCATATTGATGTTGTAATACGGGAAGAAGATGGTTTTGAATGGCGTTTTATTGGGATTTATGGAGAATCTAAAAGTGAAGATAAGGATAAGACTGGGGATTTGCTGCATGAGCTGAAGACAAAGTTACATATGCCATGGTTATGTTGCGAAGATTTCAATGAAATCCTTTTTAGTTATGAGAAGGAAGGAGGACCTCCGAGAGCGGAGAGGTGTATGGAAAAATTCCGTCAAGCTCTGGAAGATTGTGAACTGTACGACCTTGGTTTTGTGGGGATGCTTTCACTTTGAGGAACAATCATCATTTAGCCACTAGTTATAAAAAAGAAAGACTTGATAGGGCAGTGGCTAATTAGCATGGAGAACACCGTTCCCGCTGGTGAGAGTTGTGAATGGGGACCCAAGACATTCAGATCACCGACCAATTATTGTTAGTCTGGGAGAAAGGCGATTTAGGAATCATGGCCAACCTATGGATATTTTACCTAAATTTGAAGCCTGTTGGCTTGAAGAAGAAGAATGTAACAAACGTGTGGAGGACGCATGGCTGGGTGCATTACAAGAAGGAAATGTGGCCATGGTAGACATTCAAAGGAAAATGCTTGGTGAGTTGTGGACATGGGACAGAGAGATTTTAGGGGATTTGGAAAGAAGAATTAAAAATGCTAGACGTGAGTTGGAAAGATGTAGGAGGAGGTGCATTAGCCAAGAAAATGTGAACCGGGAACATATTATGCGGTACAAGCTCGAACGCCCACTAGTAACGAAATGATTTTTGCGTGACACTGGAAAATCTTTTCCGTGGCGTGCACTCTTTTGCCCGCCACGATTAATATCCCGCCACGCCCAAATTTATTTTCCGTGACAAATTTTTGCCCGCCACGGAAAATCGATTTTCCATGGCGGGCACGTTAAAAATACCCGTCACAGCGGTTAATAGATATTTTTCGTGGTGGACACGTAAGGATGCCCGCCACGCAAAATCGATTTTACGCGGACGGACATTTTATTGGGCCCGTCACGAAAAATAGTGGCCAGCAAAGGAAGCCCATTTCAGTTATCTTACCGGGCTTATATAAATTAGCAAATTAGGGTTAGAGAGACCTCACTCCCGCCGCCCCCCCTCCTCACACGACGCCTCCCTCTCCCAACCCCTCGCAGGCGCCCCCATCCCCCCGCCTCCCTCCCCCTCTCCCAACCCATGGTTGAACTCCTCGCATGTGGGCCTCGCAAGCTCGCCGCCACCCCTCGCATGCGCCGCAGCGCCTCCCTCGCATGTGCACCGCGACGGTCGGCCTCCCTCCTTCCGGTGGCACGAGGCGGCCTCGCAGCCGCCGCTAGCATGGCCTTCCTCGCGCCGTTCCACAGCGAGGCGGCCAAAGCGACACCGACGGCGGCGCGCAAGCTCCAGCGGCGGATCTGGCGGCGCGATCGACATCCGGGCGCCACCGGCGGCGGATCCGCGGCACATCGACATCCAGCGCCACCGCGGCGGCGCATCGACATCCAAAGCGGCCACCGGGCGGCGGATCCGCGGCGGATTGACATCCAGCGCCTCCATCTCCAATCGGCGGCGGGTGCGGGCAGGTGGATCGATGGCGGCGGTGCTACCCTAGATGGGCTCGGCGGGCCCATGGATGGGCTTCGCGGCCCTGTCAGAGTTTTTGGTTTTTTTTTTTTTTCGAATATTGTCCGTGGCGGGCGCCCTAATCGTGCCCGCCACGGATAATCGATTTATCGCGGGCGGCATCGCTGGCGCGCCCGCCACGCAAATTCTCACGATTTATCGCGGACCTTTGGTTGGTGACGGGCGCATTTTGCCCGCCACCTAAAATGTTTTTTTGCCCGTCACGCAAAACATATTGGGTACTAGTGGCCCGCAGGATCAACTTCATGTTTATTGGAAGCAACGAGCCCATACTGCTTGGTTGACAAAGGGTTACCAGAACACAAAATTTTTTCATGCTTCTGCATCTGAGAGGAGAAGAAAGAATTTTATTAATAAATTGAAGGATGACAGGGGTGGAGTGGTAGAAGGAAATTATCTCAAGCAGTTTATTTTTAATCAGTACCAGCAACTTTTTTTTATCCCAAGTGAGTGATCATGAGAATGCAGTTTTGGAGAACGTGCACAAGCGGGTTACCTGAGAGATGAATGAGGCTTTGCTTGCTCCCTTTACTGGTGAGGAAGTCTGGATTGCTTTGGAAGCTATTGGGGACCTAAAAGCTCCAGGTGTTGATGTGATGCCAGCTATCTTTTATAAACAATTTTGGCAGCTTGTGGGCGAAAAGGTAAAGAAGGAGGTTCTTGATGTGCTGAATGGTGGCGATATGCCGCAGGGATGGAATGACACTGTGATTGTGCTTATTCCCAAGGCAAAGTAGCCAGAAAAGTTGAAAGACCTAAGGCCGATCAGTCTATGTAATGTGTTGTATAAGCTCATTTCAAAAGTGCTCACTAATAGATTAAAAAATATCCTACCAGAAATTATTTCTCCCTCTCAAAGTGCTTTCGTGCCGGGTCGCAGGATTACTGATAATGTGCTCCTAGCCTATGAGCTTACACATCACTTAAAGAATAAAAGGAAAGGAGCTGGAGGCCTTGTTGCTATCAAGCTGGACATGAGCAAGGCATATGATAGAGTTAATGGCCTTTCTTAATGAAAATTATGCAACGATTGGGATTTCAGGAACGATGGATCAATTTGATTATGAAATGTGTTACAACAGTTTCTTACCGAATAAAGGTGAATGGCGAGTACACTGATTGTTTTTTCCCCCAACGGGGTTTGCGTCAGGGCGATCCATATTGTCACCTTACCTTTTTATCTTATTGTGCAGAAGGTCTGTCAGCTTTACTTCAAAATGCAGAATCTGAAGGAAAGATTGAGGGCATCAAGGTATGCAGGGGGGCTCCAAGGGTAAATCATTTGTTTTTTTGCTGATGACTCCTTGATTCTAATGCGTGCCAGGTGGTCAGATGCCCAAGTTCCCAAGCGTATTTTAAACATATATGAACAGACCTCGGGTCAAGTAATAAATAAAGACAAATCCTCTATTCTTTTCAGTCCAAACACTAGCGATCACATTCGGCAACAAATAAGTTCAATTTTATCAATCAGCCAAGAAGCAAGAAATGAGAGATATTTGGGGCTGCCTATTTCTGTGGGAAAATCAAGATTTGGGCTCGCACTCAAGGCTGGCAGGAGAAGCTATTGTTTAAGGCGGGCAAAGAGATCATGGTTAAAGCAGTGGCGCAGGCGATTCCAACCTATGCAATGTCATGTTTTGATTTAACAAAAGGTTTTTGTGATGATTTGAGCTCTATAATTGGCCGATATTGGTGGAGCCAGCAAGGTAAAGTGAATAAAATTCACTGGCTAAGCTGGGAAAAGTTAACTGTGGGTGTTTCTTAGCGAAAGCAGAAAAGTCCGCAAGCGCACGGAAATACCGTTGTAGCACTTCACCCGGAAGTATTCAGGGTATCGTATTTTCCTCAGGGAACGGGTGTAAAAGTCTCTTAGCTAGTTGTCCGCAAAAGGATAGATGGAGAGTAGCTTTGGGTAGTGAGGTTTACTAACGGTAGAGATCCTAGTAGAGATAACCTTTGTCACTTATAGACTCGCTTCGGGCACCGGCTTATACCTGGTCTGCCAAGTACCTCCGACTTACAGCTCTACGCCAACCACGGACGTGGGGGATTACAAGGGACGGACAGTATCGTCACCACCGCCGCCTACCACCTCAACCGCACGTAGCCGAGGCAAACGACGGAAGACGATAACCTAGACACCACGCCTATGTTATCTTCTCCTACTCTAGCATGAATTCAATGGTTACCCGACAGACGAGTCCCTTCTACTAGAGCAAACGCCACAAGGACTAATGACAATCCCGCAAGTATATGAGTGAACAAAGATAACTTACTCAAAAAACTTTAATACCGAAAGATAAACACGAAAAGTTCTTACTCCAAGTAGTAGAACAATCGTTGAGTAGGGAGCCGACAAGTCCGACACTCCCGTCCACTCGATGCACG
Source organism: Hyparrhenia diplandra (assembly GCA_015847255.1). Classification (NCBI taxonomy): domain Eukaryota; kingdom Viridiplantae; phylum Streptophyta; class Magnoliopsida; order Poales; family Poaceae; genus Hyparrhenia; species Hyparrhenia diplandra. The sequence goes on from JADLZK010008674.1 coordinate 92,491, forward strand.
AGGCACGCCTAGCACAAGAAGTAGAGGAAGCACGAACTCCGGGATTCCTTCAAACTCTTCCTCACTCACTCCCGTTCCTAAACTAGCAAGAGCTAGTAGAAATGAGGCTTGCTCTCCTTCTTTCCAAAAGAAAATATAGTAGAAGAAGAAGAGAGTAGAGGTAGAGAGGCTCTTCTTGTATTATTGGTTGTGTACAAATGAGAGGAGAAGGGGTCCTATTTATAGTAGAGAGGAGGGAAACAATCCTAGGAATATTCCTAGATGCCAACGTCCACGTGCGTCCTCTGGACCTGCAAACGACCTCCAGGCGTCGGTAAATTAAATGCCCCACCACCTATGGCGAAAACCGACGAAGAACCGGAGTCTAGGTGCGTGAACCAGAGCTAAACCGGCGAGACAGGCGCTGTTCTGCATTAACTGGGTGGAGATCCAGGCGCCGGCCGGCTGAACCGGCCAAAAACCGGCCCAAACCGCGGTTGGACCGCGCGTACCCACGAGGGCCGCGCAACTGCCTTTGGCGCACTAGTGCTAGGCCGCCACGTGTCCCTGGCTTGGTCGAAATCCATGCGCGCGCTCGCGTCGTTCGTTTGGACGCGTGAAGTGGGCGCCGATAGGGCGGGCCCGCCTGTCAGCGACAGCACATGGCCGCCTGTCAGCGACAGCACGTGGCCGCCGCGCGCGTCTCCGCGCGGGAGCGCCCGCCTGCCCACGTGGCCAAGCCTGATTGGCTGGTTTGAATTTGAAATGGAGAGCAGCGCGCGCGTGGCTTGCTCCTGTTTTCAGCGCTGCGCGCAGCTGCTGCTTGCCACGTGGACATCGCTGATTTGCCTGCATGGTACTGCTGACGTAGACGTGTAGGACATCATTTCATATGATTTTTATTCCTTCAATATCTTTTCACTACAAAATCCAAATATAGCAAGTAATATGTCCGTTTCGATCAGCGTGACGAGCTCTTCGCAGTGGTGTGCTCTGTTTTGCCTTTTATGATACTTCTTCTTGATGATAAATTACGAATTCCCGCAAAACATCTTGAAACACCAAAATTCGTGGAATGTATTAGTTTTAAGCCCTACCACTAAGTTTAGTGATCAAAAGCAAGCATTGTATGCAGTTGTTGACGGTATTTTATATGCAGTTGGTTACCGCCAACAAACTCCCCACACATAGTCCTTTGCTCGCCCTCGAGTAAAGGTATGAAGGACTAAGGTGGTTCAATCTCCAAGATGTTAACGTACATACAAGTTATTCCAAGCTTCACCGCACTTGTGAACTTTTTGATGTGTCTACCATGTTAATCTTGGGTAATTGAATTATGGAACAACATAGATTCAAATCCCCTTGCTTCAAATAAGTGCAGGAACTTGGGTTTTCATTTGATTTTGAAAATGTAAATGTAGCCTTGCTCCTCAAATGACTCACTCGGATCACTCAATTTTTGTAGGTGTTGATTCCTCACCAAGGCATATCGAAGTTTTGCCTTCTTTCTTTCCTACTTCTAAAAAGCTTATGTGGATCTTTGGGTAGGGAAAGAGATGAAGGCATACTTACTCGCATATGTTGCTTTCGGTCAAATCTTGATCCGAGGAGAAGGATGGCATACCCCTAGATCAAGAAGTGCATGTGTGTGTGGATATTATAAAGTGGAACCTACACTATACTCCGTGATATGTGTGATCTCTTATGAAAACTTTATTCTTAAGAACATGGCTATTGGCTATCTTTTTGCATGAGCCTTCATGTGCTCATTTTTTTTCTTTGAAACTCTTGGACCTTCATGTGTCCAACTTTTTTTTTTTCTCATGGGACCTTCATGTGTCCCTATATTTTTTTATAGCCATGTCTCTTTGAACCACGTAAATAAAGAGAGATCACTATCCGGTAGAACATGGAGTATTTATTTCTAAGATTTTTTTGTCTACTCCCTATGTAGGAGTAGAGCTTTTGTATGTTGGATGGAAGCATGTTTTAGCGTATTCCCAGTGTAGGAATAGCTGGTATATGTGGAGTGTACATGATTCTTGATCTTGGGGGCATGACAACTATCTCAACAAGGGTCAACAAGACTTGACACAAGCTCAATGCAAAGATAAGTAGCATATGTGTAAGAGTTTTTGCACTTCATAAACTTGATATGGCTCGTAGGAATTTACATATCATTGAGGAGCATGCTATTTGAATTTTTGAAAGAAAATCCCAAGTTCATATAAAAGAGCAAGGTTCAAATCATCCAGCTATATCACATATTCCAATTATTTAGATAACATGGGGTCCCTATGATAGATGGTTCACAAGGCATAGGAATATTAGCAAGGAATAAAATGTATGCAAATTATATATCAATTGGTAGACCAGAGATGGAGCATGGTAACTTTGATTTAGATATGACATTATATGTGTATGAATGGAGAGGAGAAGTGTATCACAAATCAAAGTGTAATTTGTGTAGAATTTTCACGTACCTTGAGTTTGTGAGAGAATTGTGTGCCTCCCCACACTTGTTTTTGTATATGATTTTCTGATTTTTTTACCGAGAGAGGAATACAAAAAAACAAGCGTTGACATATAAACCTAGTAATGTGACTACTTTTATTATTATTATTATTATTATTATTATTATTATTGTTATTATTATTATTATTATTGTTATTATTATTATTGTTATTATTATTATTATTATTATTATTATTATTATTATTATTATTATCATCATCATCATCATCATCTTATAGTTTTTTTTAACAATTACTTTTGTTTAGAAAATTTATAAGAAGAAACAAGTTTTATTACATCTATTTCTTTAGACTTATATGAAGGCTCCAGAAAACTTTTTAATCGCCGACCGTTTACCTTAAAAGTCTTACCTTCGCTGCCTTGAATTGTAATTGCTCCATGCAATGACGTGTTGACGATGGTATATGGTCCTTTCCATTTGTCGCGAAGTTTCCCTTCACCGAAAAGCTTGACCTTGGAGTTGAATAGAAGAACTTTGTCTCCTTTCTTGAACTCTTTTAGCTTAATTAGGTGATCGTGCCATCTTTTGGTTCTTTCTTTATAAAGCTTGGCACTCAGTACGCCTTCTCTCTTAGTTTTTCTAGCTCAGAAATTTGCTTTTGCCTATTTCTGCCAGCTAGTGTTGCATCCATGTTCCAGCTCTTTATTGCCCGAGTGAGCTCTGTGCTCTAGCTCCACTGGTAAATGACAACTTTTTCCATATACGAGCCGGTATGGTGACATGCCGATGGGAGCTTTGTAAGTTGTCTTGTATGCCCAAAGTGCATCAGGTAGCTTGTCTTTCCAAAACCCTTTCCCATCTCATTGACCGCCTTCTCGCAAGATATTTTTGATCTGTTTATTAGAAGTCTCTGCTTGACCGTTTGTTTGAGGATGATAGGGTGTTGCTATATTGTGCCTTGCTCCAAGCTCGCTCAAAAAGTTTCGGAAGGTCTTGTCAATGAAGTGCGACCCTCCATCACTTATGACCATTTTTGGTGTTCCAAGCGAGGGAAGATCACTTCATGGAACATCCGTCGGGCATGCTTGGCATCGGCGACTTTGCATGGTAACACTTCTACCCATTTGGATACATAGTCAACGGCTACAAGGATATACTCGCTGTCATGTGACTTTGGGAATGGTCCCATGAAGTCAATGCCCCAAACATCAAATATCTCAATTTGAAGGTTGTAATGCAGGGGCATTGCATTGCGAGCGGTGATGTTGCCTTGCAGTTGACAGATCCGACACCGTCTTATGAACTCTTTGGTGTCTTCTTCCATGGTCGGCCAGAAGAACCCACACTGCCAAATTTTGGCTTGTGTGCGGAATGCTCCATAGTGACCTCCATATGGTCCTACATGACATTCTTCAATGATTTGCTTTCCTTCTCGCCGTTTGTACGCATCTCCTCAACAGGCCATGAGCAAACCCCAATACAGATATGGGTCATCCCAAAAAGTGACATACGCTTTCATATTGCAACTTCTTCCCGTTCTCCCCGGTGGTACGCACTCTGTGACCATAAAATTCATGATGTTCGTGATACCACAAGGTTGGAATCGTCACTTTCAAGTAGCATGTCGCCGCGTAACAAGTCGTTTCTTGGTAATTCCCGCAGTTAGCGACTTGCATATGCGACAAATGATTTGCAACGAAATCTTCTACTCCATTTCTATCTTTTATTTCAAGGTCAAATTCTTGGAGTAGAAGAATCCATCTTATTATTCTAGGTTTAGCATCTTTCTTAGTGAGCACGATTTTTGAGCAAGCATGATTAGTGTAATCAATTACTTTTGCTCCCACTAAGTAAGATCTAAACTTCTCAATAGCAAAAACGACTCCCAATAACTCTTTTTCAATAGAAGCGTAGTTAAGCCGAGCTCCCGTTAGTGTTTTGCTGGCATGAGCGATCACGTGATGCTTGTTATCTATGGTTTGGCCAAGGACCGCACCAACAGTATAGTCACTAGCATTACACATGATCTCAAAAGGCAGCAACCAATCCGGTGGTTGGAGGATCGGTGCCGAGATGAGTGCTTTCTTGAGTGTGTGGAAAGCATTCAAGCACTCATCCGTGAACTTGAAAGGTGTATCCTTAGCTAGAAGGTTTGTGAGGGGTCTAGAGATTTGTGAAAAATCTTTGATGAACCTTCTATAAAACCCCACATGACCAAGGAAGCTACGAATCCCTTTTTATGTTCACAGGGGGGTGGTAGTTGCTCGATAACTTCTACCTTGGCTTTGTCTACCTCAATCCCCCTCTCGGACACTAGGTGCTCGAGTACGATGCCCTCACGGACCATAAAATAGCACTTTTCCCAATTAAGTACGAGGTCCTTTTCTTGGCATCGTTGCAAGACTTTGTCTAAATTCATCATACGGTGATCAAAAGTTTTTCCATAGGCGAGAAATCATCGATGAAAACTTCCATGATTTCTTCAATCATGTCCGAGAAAATAGACGTCATACAATTGGAACGGCGGGTGCATTGCACAACCCAAACGACATTCGCCGATATGCATATCGTTCCAAATAGGCAAGTGAAAGTCATCTTGCTTTGATCATCAGGATGGATGGGAATTTGATGATATCCCGAATACCCATCTAGGAAACAAAAGAAAGAGTGTTTCGCTAACCGCTCCAACATTTCATCAATGAAGGGGAGCCGAAAGTGGTCTTTCTTTGTTGCCGCATTGAGTTTCCGGTAGTCAATACACATCCTCCACCCCGTGACGGTTCGTTTTGGAATTGACTCATTCTTACTATTCTTAACGACCGTCATTCCTCCTTTTTGGTAACCACATGGACGGACTAACCCAATCACTATGTGGAACAGGATAGATAATCCCGGCGTGAAGAAGTTTGAGGACTTCCTTCTCCACGACTTCCCACATCGCATTTTTGAGCTTTTCGACGAGGTTCTTGAGTTGGTGTACTCGAAGGATCAATAGGAATGCGATGTGATGGGTAAAGAGTGTTGGGCTTATCCCTTTTAGATCATGCAAGGAATACCCAAAGACCGATCTATGTTTTTCTAAAACGGCGATGAGTTGGGTTGTCTCCTTGTGCTTCCTCGAGGCAGCCATGTGTCGGACCAAATATTAACATTTGCATCATTCCCAATCCTCCGAATCACGCCTTGTTTAAGGAGTTCAACTCCACGCAAAAAATACTGCACAAGGAATATGATATTTGCCCTCTAGCTGTGCATTGCAAAATATTTCAATTTGGAAAATACTTTACTTTAAGGACCTGGCCGCACAACGTATTCGGACAAGTATGGAGCCGCCACGCCGACGAGCGAGCATCGCCATATTAAAAAGATGGAGATCATGAAAGCCCAGACCACCTTGCTTCTTGGATCTTGTTAATGTTGACGGTAACCAACTGCATATAAAATACCGTCAACAACTGCATAAAATGCTTGCTTTTGATCACTAAACTTAGTGGTATGGCTTAAAACTAATACATTCCACGAGTTTTGGTGTTTCAAGATGTTTTGCAGGAATTCGTAATTTATCATCAAGAAGAAGTATCATAAAAGGCAAAACAGAGCACACCACTGCGAAGAGCTCGTCACGCTGATCGAAACGGACATATTACTTGCTATATTTGGATTTTGCGGAAAAAGATATTGAAGGAATAAAAATCATATGAAATGATGTCCTTCACGCCTCACGCCAGCAGTACCATGCAGGCAAATCAGCGATGTCCACGTGGCAAGCAGCAGCTGCGCCGCAGCGCTGAAAACAGGAGCAAGCCACGCGTGCTGCTCTCCATTTCAAATTCAAACCAGCCAATCGGGCTTGGCCACGTGTAAGGGCGGGCGCCCCGCGCTGAGACGGCAGCGGCGGCCACGTGCCGTCCGCCGACAAAGGCGGGCCCCGGCCTGGTCGGGCGCCCACTTCACGCATGGGAATCGGAAGTCAAAATTTACTAAGTGAAGCTTGGTCAATTCTCTCTCGGAGGAGTGGCCGTGCAGGGCGGAGGAAAAGCAGGTTACACGGATGTCGGCGAGGAGGCTGCGTCGGGAGAACCAACGCCCATGTCCGGGATAGAGGAGAAGTCGTTGTGGCTAGGCCACACATCTGTCGGGATAAGTGATGAGGACATCCTGGGGGACAATTTGGCTAGGTGCATCAATAGTTGTAGGTGGCAGTCATGGCCCAGCGTGAGCATGGTTAGGCCAGGCGCGACTTGATTGTAGGCGGCAAATGCGGCACGCGGTTTGGCCAAAGACGGCAGTGTAGGCGGTAGCTGTGCACATCCGAATTAATCCCACCTTACTTAAGTTGAGAGGAGGAAGCCACCTTAAAAGGGAGAGCAACTCTTCCCCTATTGGACTAGTCTTTTTGGGTGATTGGGCCTTTCCCCGAAAGTGGGTGTGCATAAGAATTGTTGGGGGTCCGGACAACCTTCATTTATTGGGCCTCGGCCAACCCCACTTGAGCCGGATGCTTGCATCAATAAGCCTCAGTAGACAGTCCGTGTGAGCGTCAACAACAGCCACCACTGTGGAGGCTACGTGAGGACAAAGGAGGTCAGATCTGGTAGCAGCAGTGGAGAAACTGTGTCGGTGCTTTCAGGAAGAACCGTCCGGTCAAGGAGACATAAGCATTAGGAAGTGGCACGGATCCACAACGACATATGAGAGGAATCGTAGAAACTGTTGAGGACAGACTCCCTCTAGAGCCCCTAGGAATGACGGTTGGGAGGTGTATTTGTGCGCCTCAAATTTGAAGGTTCTAGTACAAGCCTGCTAGACTTGTTTTCTTCAAAACCTCAAACTTAGTTCTAAGCACTCAAGCTGGGCCTGCTAAACTTGTTGTCATGAGAGTCCACTCAAACGTTAAGTGCAACCTACGCTGAAATAATCGACACTCAGATAGCTTACCTGCATCTTTTTTTTATATTGGGTATATGTAGTAATGACTTGTGCATAGAGTTGAAGTTACCTCATTTTTTTTGGGCGTGAAGATTTAGGATCTAACTGTCATTTTGATTCGTCTCGTGACCTATCTAATGACTAAGGGATTTTGTTCACAACATCGTAATAGAGACTTCACTCTCTATCTTGTGTAGAGGGGGACTATTCTGAATATCGTGTTGTGAGAGAGAAGTCGATCGTGAAGTGTGCGAGACTATCCCCAAAGAGGAAAAGTTGAGGGAGATCGTTTACCTGGTTTTGCAGTTCAAGAGGAAAAACGAACTTTCACGAAAATTAACGGATCAAAAGTCAACATTTCCCTAATATGGGCCAATCTAGATGGAGCACAGTTTGATTCGGCCCAAAACCTCAACCTTGCTTCGAAAAAAAAAAAAAAAAGAAAACTGCTGACTCATTCTTATAAAAAAGATAAAAATAAAAGAACATTGCCGACTGCCATCATATCCATGGCAAGCACATTCTCTAGTTCTTGTTTCAGCTTGTTTTAGCTTATTCTCTCCCACAAAATATTATTGAATTAGCCGAAATCAATGTTTCACCGAACACAAAGACAGATGGTCTCCACGCGGAGCGTCTCACATTTTGGCAGTCCAAGCCACACATCAATTTGCTGTTGGATCACATAATGGGAGATCTGTAATGGAAGCCATGTTTGAAGGTTTTAGCAAGAGTTCAAATCCACACGAGACCTGTTTGTGTAGAGGTGTTTGGGACTGCTTACGGCTCCGCTCCAGTTCCACGGTGCCAAACACGTCAAGCTCCACAAACTGCCCTCGAAGGTTCAGCTAAAAATGTGGTTACCCTCGAAGGTCTCGGTCAGTTTGCATCCCACTTTGGACTGAGCAGAATCAAACAATTGAAAGCTCAACATTGCCGTAAAGAATAGCACGCTGGTTCCTGTTTAGTTTTTACTACAACGAGGACGAGATCAATTATCAATCGTCCTACTAACCTTGAACTAAACACCATGACCCCAAAAAAAAATCAGATACATTTCCAAACCCTTTGCATTTTTCTGAGAAAATGAACCATTTAACCAAGCATCTTCAGCAACAAATCGGGGTAACGAGAAATTTCAGATTTACCAGGTACAGAAATTCGGAATACTACTGTTACTGACTTCATGGTTCTAGAGTTCCACATGTGACATCTGAACATTTTCTCAACAGCATCGGCAATAATGCTAGGAAAATAGAAACTACGGAGTACAATGCTTAGCATAGGTTCAAATAGCCAACAAATATTAGGTTTCTAAGACATCGATAGAAAATGAAAGGTACGATGTAGATTTAGCTTGAGCAAACTATTATTAAGCAGTAAAGGTAGCCAGAACTGCATAGCATGGTACCATACCATGCTGGCTACGTGATCGACACAAGACTACAACCTTGATACTAGTGCTGCTTCCTTAACCCTGACTTTATTAACTGATAGTAGGTCCATTTCGTGCAGAGGCTTCTATCCACTGAACTGAAACCCTTCATATACATCAAAGTCATGCCATAAGTTGATATCCTTAATTTTTGTGCTGCTTTAATTGATCAAGCTTAACTTTGACTTAATTAAGTGATAGTATGTCCATTCTCATGCATAGCCTTCTATCCGTTGAACTGAAACCCTACACATATATCAAAGGCATGCCATAAGTTTGAGCAGCATCAGAAAATACACGAGAAACACATAGAAATGGTAACAAATATTGTATTAGTACTCCCTTCGTTCTTTGTATATCATGTTAATTTTGTCCTAAGCCAAACATTCCTAACTTTGACCACCAATTTTAAGCAATTTGTACAAATTAATTTTTAACAAAAGATTTAGTATGTTTTTAGATTCACTAATGACAGATATTTGCTTAGTATATAATTTACATATTGCAAAATTATAAGAATTTCTTAAAATTGATGATCAAAGATGAAAATATATAACTTAGGATAAAACAAAGACATGTAAAAAAGAAAGTAATAAGTAATATATTTTCATAATGCATGGTGTCATATGTTCTAAACTAACCACAGAAAAAGAACATGCAACAATAAAAGTTGGCACAAAAACTGGCCACCCAATGAGTGAAGGAAATCAAATCCATGGTAGGTTCTTTTTTTTTGAAAATAAAATGTATTGTGGTAAAACACTATTCATTTGTTATGTGCTCACATTAAAGTCAATGGTCATCTTTTTATGTATCTAGCAGAAACAAAGAAAAGGATTTTTTGTTTTTCAGGTGCCTGAAAATTAATTAGCATTTATTCAGACAATGATGTGACGCATGAGATGTATAAATCTGCAAGCAAGACCAAATGATCAAGTTATCGCCTGAATCAAAGATATAGATTTTGGGCGCTTGGATTTTAGGAAAAAGTGAGAAAAATCAAATGATACAATTGAACTTTAGTGCAATACAACATTCCAAGTTACTGTTGATGAGAACAAGACAAGGAAACGAAATGTAACAAATGGATGTCACCAAGCAAAAAGCAAATGACTAGCAATTGTGTTTTGTTTATAAGCAATTAGCAATATTACTATGGTTCAGAGCTAATAGTATGACTAAGCAGTACAGCTAAATAAGGAAAACAAGAACAATAAAAGCCAGTTAACTTACATATGTTAAGTTTCTTACTAAGAAACATCAAAACATTGCGAACTCTCTTGTCATACACCTCACAGTTGACTTCAAGTGTCTTAAGGTGTTGTGATATTTCAGTTGATGTCTCCAGTGGTTTGCAGCTAAGCTTTTAATCTCCACTTTATAATTAGGTCCCTGTAGCAAATGTAATGATTTTGCCAAGATGAGTCCAGAAACTAAAACAATAATTTATTAGTTTCTGCCACACAGCAGTTGCATTTGGAATTATATACCTCTGAATATAGTTGAAGAGTGAGCTTCTCTAACACCGGTGAAAGTTTGAGGAGACAAGCTAGGGCGCTGAAATCAGCAGGCCGGCACCAGTATTCATCAATGAGCAAAGACTTCAATTTGTTGAAACCAGAGCAAAATTCCAAGTCCCTCCTGAAAATAAACTAGACAATTGCAAACAAATAAACATCAATCAATAAAACATAAATGTAAGCACGAACATTATAACAAGTATATATATGTAAGGATACCATGTTGTCATGACATATCAGCACCAAGTTCTGAACTTCCGATAAACCTTGCAAAAGAATGCTGTCATCATCAGAGGGAAGGGCATCCACTTCATAACTGTTGATTTTGATAAATGCTGTTAGTAAGGATGGCATCCTCTCAAGCGATGGACTCATGCCATCGCCGACTTCAAGCCGTAGTGAAACAAGATTCGGGGCACGGATTGGCAAGCGCCATTCTACTTCTGAAGCAAAATAACTGTCCTGGATGGTTAGACGCTTTAAGGATTTTGACGAGATGCGCGGCGATATTCCATAGGTAGCACTGATCAATGTTAAGCTCTTCCAAATTGGGGCAGCATGAGAAGTCAAACAGACCGTCGGGGAAACTCATCAAGTCCTTTAAGCTCAAGATTCTTCAGGTATTGGGAGATGAAGAAAGGATGGTTATCGCGAGAATGAATGAACCCTTCGCCGCCGATTACGATGAGCTGCAAAGACCCGGACTTTGCCTTCGGGAGGGCTATATGGATCCAAAGAAGGATGCGCTTCCCGCAGAACTGGTCATCCTCCTTGACGCCGAGATGGACGCGGAACTCGCACATGTCGAGCAGCGTGTCTTCACAGATTCGCAGCTGCAGGCTTAGCCGTTGGTCCACGAACTCAATCTCTTCCTTCGTTCCGTCGCAGAAGAAGCTGCACCCGTGGTGGATTTCCACATGTGGCGCCCGGCGCTTGGCGATGTTAGCGACTACTAGCGAGGAAGAAGAAAAGTAGAAGCAGCTAACGATGAATTTACTCGTAAGATTGAATTGTAATGAACTCAGAATGAATTTGAAATGTCAATACACATGGGTCATGCCCTCTCATGCCCATCCCCTTTTGAATATATACCCGGTATCTCTAGCTTGATCACAACTGCCATTCGGGCCGCTAGGCGAGCATTGGGCCGACGATCACGAACGGGTCTTGGGCCGTCTTCGGGACTTGTAGGAGATGGATCCTCGGGGCTAACATTCCCTCCTCCTTTAGAACCAAAGATGTCCCCAGGCTGGTGCTTTAGGAAAACCGCTGCTTGAGCTGAATGTAATTCTCCCAAGTGGCTAAAGAAGTTGGCATATGAGACCACTTGATGAGTACCTGCTCTATGGAATGATCCCCAGATGTCCAACGACGCTGTAGGACTTGCTCAGGCACCTGAAATTCAATTTCAGAAGGAGGTAATATAGCTGTTACTGACTGATTGCCATGAGATTTCTTGAGTTGGGACACATGAAAGACAGGATGGATCTGGGATTCTGGAGGTAGGGACAGCTTATATGCAACTGAGCCAATCTTCTCTGTGATCTGATAAGGGCCAAAGAACTTGAAGGCCAACTTGTGACTAGCTCTTCTAGCAAATGAGATGATTGAGCATAGGGCTGGAGTTTAAGATAAACCCACCACCCACCAAGAAGGATCTTTCAGTTCTATTTTTATCCGCTTGTCTCTTCATTCTTGCTTGAGCCCTCAACAAGTGTTGCCCGACCAAATCTTGCATAAGAGCTCTCTCGAAATCCAATCATTGAGATCGGGGATCATAGGTCCAATGTCCTTAACAGATAATCCCAAATGCCGAGGTGTGTAGCCATATAAAACCTCAAAAGGTGTCTTGCCCAGAGCGTAATGGAAGGTTGTATTGTACCAAAATTCTCGCCGGTGACAACCAATTCTTCCATTTAGTAGGGTAGGAATTCACAAAGCATCTTAAGTAGGTCTCAAGACATTGATTCAACCTCTCGGTTGCCCATCCGACCGTGGGTGATATGCTGTGCTCATTCTCAAATCAACTCCAGTAAGATGAAACAGCTGTTTCCAGAATGCACTAGTAAATATTTTGTCTCTATCAGAAATCATTGCTAGTGGTAAACCATGAAGCCCGTAAGACTGATCCATGAAGAGTCCGCAATAGACCGGGCATTATATGGATGATGTATTGGTAGAAAATGGCCATACTTAGTGTACTTATCAATGATGACCAATATGGCATTAGATGTACCTGACACAGGAAGGCCTTCTACAAAGTCCATGGAAACCACTTCCCAAGCGCATCGTGGAACAGAACAGGGATGCAAAGCAACCCCGTGATTTGGATCTATCGGGTTTTGCCACGCGGCATGTGTTACATTTTTGGACCCTCTGAAGAATATCATGTTTCATGCTTGGCCAATAGAATAGCTGCTTGAGCCTGTGATAGGTAGCTGGTGCTCCAGAATGACCTCCTAGGGCACTGTCATGCATTGCTGCAAACACTTTATCATGAAGTGCAATATTGGAACCCAACCAAATTTTACCATCATACTTAAGAATTCCTTGATGCAAGGAGAAATGAGGATCTGATGCAGATGAGAGAATAAGTTTTAGCAAGATTTCTGTGTGGCGTGGTCATCATAGTAACTTTCTTGAACTTCTTTTAACCACTGTGGTAACACAGATGAGACTGCCATGACATACTCAGAAGATGGGCATCTAGATAATGCATCTGCTACTGAGTTATCCACACCCTTTTTGTAAAGCAACTTGTACTGTAAGCCCAAGAGTTTTGTAAAAACTTTTTGTTGCCAAGGAGTGTGGAGCCTTTATTCATTGAGATGTATCAAGCTCTTCTGATCAGTATGAATATAGAATTCAGCATGCATCAGATAATGCCTCCAATGGTCCACAGCTACAAGGATGGCCATATATTCTTTCTCATAGGTTGATAAACCCCTATTTTTGAGACCCAATGCTTTCATCGATATATGCCAATGGATGACCATCTTGAATGAGCTTCGCACCAATCCCATTTGCACTTGCATCTGTTTCAATGTGAAATGGCTTGTTGAAATCAAAGAGCTAGCAGGTGCAGATATCGTGGCTTGTTTCAATTGAGCAAAAGAATCTTGCTATTCTTGAGTCCACTGGAATTGTGTATCTTTACATAATAGTGCTGATAGAGGCTTTGCCAAGATGCCAAAGTTCCTGACAAACTTCCTGTAATAGCCAGCTAGGCCTAAGAAGCCTCTGATGTCCTTAACAGATTTTGGAACAGGCCAGTCCTGTATAGCTTGAATTTTGACTGGGTCTATATGAATGCCCTCAGCACTAATGATATGTCCCAAATAAGAGATTGAGCTTTGAGCAAACTTGCATTTGGATAGTTTCAACTTCCACTGATCCTTGGTTAGCATATCAAATACCAGCTGCAAGTGTTCAATATGATCTTCTAGAGTTTTGCTATAGACCAATATATCATCAAAGAACACTATAACAAACTTTCTGAGCCCAGGTGCTAATGTACTATTCATTGCTCCTTGAAAAGTACCAGGTGCTCCAGTTAACCCAAAGGCCATCACCTTGAATTCATACTGGCCTAGATGTGTTTGGAAAGCTGTTTTGAATTCATCTCCAGGTTCCATGAGGATTTGATGAAATCCAGCCCTGAGGTCTAGAGTGGTGAACCACTTGGCTCCAGATAACTCATCCATCAATTGGTCAAACACAGGAACAGGAAATTTAGATTTCTGTGTAATAGCATTGAGCTGTCTATAGTCTACACACATTCTATATCCTCCATCTTTCTTGCACTAGGTTGTATAATACCTTGGCTTAGCATGTCTTGGACCTGTTTCTCTAATTCATCTTTCAGCTTTGGGGAGTACCTGTATTGCCTGATGTGTACAGGTCTAGCACCCTCAATCAATGGAATAGCATGATTGCAAGCTCTGGGTGGTGGCAGCTCAGATGGTGCTTGAAATAGATGATCATAATCCTGCAGCAGCTTTTGCAATTCAATAGGTAATGCTTCTATGCCCTGGATGTCAGACTGGACAGATGCACAATAAAGTTGAATAAGTAGAGGTTCAGGCAGCTTATCAATTACCCCTTGTAGCAGAATCATAGAATCTCCATATGGGATGTATAGCCATTTAGATCTCCAGGTGAACTTGCATTGACTATGTCCTTCCAAAGTCCATGCCAACAATCATATCAAATTTTGTCAATGGCAATATCTTGAAACTGGATTGAAACTTATATGTGTCAATGCACCAAGTAACATCAGAGAGAATGCCTTTACTATGAAGCAAGCCACCCCCAGCAACATGGACAGATGTAAGTGCAGGTATAATAGTCTGAGAGCTCAACTGCTGAACAATGTTAGAACTGATGAATGAAGAAGCACGCCAGTAATCAAGGAGAATAGATACAGGAGCAAACCTTCAATAGTTCCCTCAAAGTGGATAGTATTTGTAGCAGGAGCACCATGGACTGCAGTTTTTGAAAGTGCCAGAAACACTTGTTCAGATTGTTCTGGTGTTTCTTCAGCAGAACTGTCATCCTCAACAAACTCTGACTCCCAAACATCTTGAATAGCATGGAGAACTTCTGGAGCACATTTGTGTTCTCTTGTCCATTTTCGACCACACTTGAAGCATAACCCCATGGCCCGGGCGATAAGCTTTGATTGCTCTCGCCTTGGAATCATGTTGCACTAGATTTGTAGCCTCAACTTGTGGCTTGGGCTTGTCACTCCTTGGGGGCATAGGCAAGTGGCAATACAGGTCCGGCAAACCTATTAGAGTAAGTTTGCCTTGGAGCTTCATGCATGGCTCCAGCTTCTTCCCGCAACAATGCCAATTTGCAAGCAGATCCGAGGGATTGGGGATTCTGAATGAGTAATTTAGAGCGTAGTTCTGGTTTTAAGCCATCAATGAATCTTGTGATGATAAACACAGGATCAACATTCTTGTTGTAAGCATAGAGTTGGTCAGTGAGAGATGTATAGGAGGCTACATAATCAGAGGCTGTGGTTGTTTGGTTGATATGAAGTAGTTTTCCGGCTATAAGTTCATGATGGTCTCTATCAAACCTATCCCTGACCAAACGACAGAATTGTTCCCATGTTGCAGTGGCAAGCTGGGACTCAACAGACTGTAACCACAGCTGAGCAGCATCGGTCATTTGCATAGAAGCAGCTCTGACCCAAAACTGAGGCTCTACTGAATACATCTGAAAGTAATTCTCACAGAGTGTACGCCATAAGCGAGGATTGGTACCATCAAACTTTGGGAAGTCAATTTTTGGTAGTCGATTGGCAGGGTTGTGTGTGGAATTGTGATAGTGCTGTATTGGAGAGTTTTGCTGGAAATGGGTTTGGCTGGTTTGGTAGTATGGTGGGTTTGGGTTTTGGTACTGATTGGTGTACTGGTTGTTAGGGAGAGAAACAATTGGTGGTGCTTGAACATAAGATGGGTTGTATGGTGGTGGGTAAGGTGCGCTGGTGTAAGTACTATGAATCGGTGGATATGGAGGTTGTGGTGGAGGAACTGGCAAAGTAGGGGGTGCCTGGTGATGGGTTGGAGAAGGAATTGAATAGGGTGGGTAATGGTTGGCATAAGCGTGATTCATGGGTTGGGACATGGAATTGTTGAAGTTCATCATAGGCAAGGTAGGACGAACAGGGTTGGTAGAAGCATGAACAGCCGAGTATGATTAGGGAACGAATGGGTGTAGATCATACCATTGGTCGCCATGAGATTTGGGTGTTGATGCCCCAAACTCGTGAACCCGTGGAGGTAAGTCCTCATGGTGCCCCTTGGCGATTTTTGCCGCCGCCGTAAGACCCTCGCGTCGCCGGTGATGGTCGCTTTGATGATGTGTCGAGCACGACACGGTCGCTGACGTGTTGCCGCTTCTCAACTGGGCGGCGGAGATCATCCGTCAACAACTCTAGCGATGACGCCGCAAGACGGAGCTCCCGGAGTTCGTGTTGTCCCTCCGCTTCCCCGCCGAGCCGCTTGGTGACAGCCGATCTCTCCTTCGTCGCAAACGGATTCCAGCGTCTTCAGCGCTCGAGGTCGAGGGACGGCCGGATCTGGTCCACGCGCCTCCGTGGACTTGAGACGGCGGTCGACGGCGCGTTTGTCGCGTCCGTAAGCTTCTTCTCGAGGTCGGTGAAGCGGCGCTCCCAGCGGCCTCACGGTCGTCGAACCGTGGTGAAGCCATCAAGCTTGTCAAGGAGGAGCTTGAAGTTGGGATCCATCACACCTCAAAGGCCGCCGACGGGTGAAGTGCGGATGCTCGGGCGGCGATGGCGGACTACTCGAGAGTTGGCCCACTACGTAGTTTCCGATCAATTGCAACTAGATACTTAGACAACACCACTCATTTGGGGTGCAATAGGGGGTACTATGGCACCCAACCAGTGAACGGTAGTAATATGTGTCCATATTGCCACACAAAAAATTGTGTTGCGATATTTTTTTTGGTTGCAAAATGATGGCATTCAAGTTGCACCCATTTTAAGGATTTCGTGGCAATTGGTGGAAAGTATTGCAACAACAATTGTATGTTGCATTAGCATGTCGTGTGTTGCAATAAAAATGAACTATGGCATCCATACTAGCGTTGGTTGCTTATGAACGGCAAATATCACAACCACTTATTTGGGTTGCAATATTTTTTGCACCTCGCGTGGCAATAGATAGGTGGCTATTGCATCCTTTGTTGCCACAAGATGCAATAACATGTATGTATTGCCACCATTTTGTATGGTTGTAATACTATCCATTTGGCGTTGCAACTTATACACACCTATTGCAATGAACTTTTACTTGGTTGCACTTATGTTTGTCTATCGCCCATTTGTTTAGTAGCCGGCCACCTGGCCCAATTAACGAAAAGAGCCCACTAAACGATCCTAGTAGACGCTTGGAATACTCGGGGACTCTACATTCTCGCGATCCCGGCCGATCGCCGACGCCCCGCATTCACCGATCCACCCTTGGCGCGCGGCGCCCGCCCCTCACACCGCCGGCGGCGCCCCTCCCGGCAAAGGTAATGTAGCTATATCGATATATATATATATATATATATATATATATATATATATATATATATATATGGGCATGCATACGCTAGGTATAGATCATGATTATTTGCTCATTATGTTCTTGGGCTGCGCGGATCAATGTGCGCATCACACGAAGATAGGAGTTGGATGCGCTTTGCCTCGACAATCGAAGAGTGGAAGGATAATTTCAGAACTTGGATTGATAAGTATACCTCATCATCATCTAGACCTATTGGATTGTCTCTTGTGTGCCCATGTGGTACATGTCAATGCAATACAAGATATAATGACAGTTTTGATTCAACTTCACTTAGTAAAAAGTGGGTTTGCCGATTGTTTCATCAATGAGTTCGAAGAAGGCCAAACTTCTTCATCACCGATCGGGGTAGTCTTGGTATAACGTAACCACGAAGATCATGCACAACCTATCGATGATGCCGATGTTGGTGACAACGGCCGCCACACCACCTTATTTTGGAGAAGACGATGAAGAAGAAGAAGTGATCACCCCCGCCGCCACTAATACTATGATTAGAAACATTATCGGTGGCTCTATACATGGAAAAATCATAGATGACAAACCAAATAAGCAAAAAGCGAGATATTTTTGAAATTATTAGAGGAGGCAAAGAAGGAATTGTATCCAGGATGCAAATCGGCAACAAAGGTTTCTTTTTATCGTGCAACTTTTTTCAGATAAAGTGCTTGTATGGTATTAGTAACGCATGTTTGGAGGCCATACTTAATCTGTTCTCAAAGGTTCTCCCCGAAGGCCATTGTATCCACGACTCGTTGGACAAAGTGCAAAAGGTGGTTCGAGGGCTAGGATTGGACTACATCAAGATACACGCATGTCGAATGATTGTGTGTTATTTTTGATGAGCACGCAAATCCGCATAATTGTCCCATATGTAATGAGTCTAGGTGGAAACATGTCGAGAGCACGGACCCGGGATGGTGCTAAATATCGAAGCGGCTTCGGTGAAGATTCTACGCTACTTTCCTCTTATTCCTCATTTGCCGCAAAGAATGTATATGTCGAAGCGGACATCGTGGACTTGCGGTGGCATAAGAAAGAATTGGTAAATGATGGAAAAATGCGTCACCCCGGTCGACTCAAAGGCATGGAAGCACGTGGATAACAAATATGGCTGGGTTTGCGAAGAAGCTCATAATATCAGCCGGGTCTTGCTTTTGATGGCTTCAATCCCTTTGGGATGCAAAATACGACATACCCATATGGCCGGTTGTCCTAATACCCTACAATTTGCCTCCTTGGTTGTGTCGTAAAACAATCTAACTGGATATTGTCAATGTTGATACCTGGTCCAAAATCTCCCGAAACGATATTGATATATATTTGAAGCCCCTTATATTGGAGCTCAAGGAGCTTTGGAATAAGGGTGTTGATACATGGGATGCACAAACTAAGAACTTTCCATTACATGCTATTCTACTTTGGACAATTAATGACTTCCCCAAAGATATGCCATGCTTTCTCGGTTGGAGCACAAAAGGAAAGTTTGCATGCCCATATTACCACAAAGACACTGAGTATTTGTGGTTAAAACATGGGAGAAAGCACTGCTACATGGGATCTTGACGTTTCTTGCCAATAGACCATGAATGGCGCAAGAACACGGTCAGCTTCAACAACATGGTCGAAACCAGGGAGGCACCAGTATTCACCGAGCGGTGCAATGTACTTGAGCAAAGATAAAAGTTTTGAACAAGTGAGATTTGGAAAGACGCGACATCAAAAAAAAAAAGGAAGCGTGATGATGATGACAGATGGCACAACCGGAGGAAGAAGAGTATTTTTTGAGCTCCCATACTGGTCTTCTTTGCTCATCGGGCATAATTTGGACGTCATGCACATTGAGAAAAATATATGTGAGTCCATATTAGGCACTCGCTTGAATGGAAGGTAAATGTAAGGACGGGGAGAACGCCCGCTTGACATGCATGCATCTAGGGATACGACCGTCATCAGCACCGCGTGATTAAGAAAGATAAGTATACCTTGCCACCAGCCTTGTACAAGTTAGATGAGAACGAAAAGGATGTTTTGTGCAAATTTTTGTATGGAGTGAAAATGCCTGATGGGGTATCCTCCAATATAAGAAGATGTGTTGACTTAAAAGCACGTAAGGTTTCTGGCTTGAAATCTCATGATTACCATCTGATTCTACAGAAACTGTTACCCTTAATTGTGCGGAGGATTTTGCTAGAACAAGTTGTTGTTGCATTGATCCAGCTTAGTAATTTCTTCGATGCACTATGTTCCAAGGAGCTAGTGGAAGTAGACCTGGTCAAACTTAGTATTTCAATCACGGATGCTCTTTGTCGACTTGAGATGCTATTCCCACCATCATTTTTTGATATCATGATGCATTTACCTATTCATTTGGCTGATGAGGCTATACTTGGAGGGCCCGTGTGTTATAGGTGGATGTACCCAGTGGAGCGGTACCTACGTACTGCGAAAAATTATGTGAGGAACAAGGCATACCCTGAAGGCTCAATAGCCGAGGGATACATACTCGAGGAGTGCCTTACATTTTGTTCTAGATTCTTGGACATGGACAAAGAAACCGAATCGTGCGGATCGTCATAAAAATACCGGGCGTGAATGAGCCACCATCCGGGTTTGAGCATATTTGCTCCAATGGACTACAAGAGGAGAGGACAGACTGTCTATATGCTTAAAAGAGATGAGATGCATAAGATGAAGCACTACATGATTAATAATTGTGATGAAGCTAAACCATGGGTCGAGTAAGTTACATTATTATATACATCATTATTTTTAAATTTTATATTTTAAACTAACATTGATATACTTTCCTATGCAGCAAGCACAAGGAAGATCTGAAGGGGAAATTTGGTGAAAGAAATCTTGAAAAGCGACATGAGGAACAATTTGTAAGATGGTTCGAGGGGGTGGTCGAGGGAACAATATGCCAAAGGGAAGTAGATGAAGATATGTTTGCACTTGCTGATTGGACAGAGAGTCGAGCTCGTACAATGCATAGATGCGGCATCAATAATTGGCTATTTCGAACGGTGACATTGAGAAAAGCCTCGTTTTCACGTAAGCGTGGCATGCTTGTCAAGGGTGACCATCGAGTAAAAACATGTGGTGGTATGGGGTGATTAAAAAGAATCATCTCACTAGAATTCCCTAGACAAAAAGAAGTTATTTTGTTCAAAGCAGGATCGGTATGATGTGCCCGCTTCCACTACCAATAGAAACAAAGGATACAAACAAGGATAAGTTTGGGGTTATTGATATCAATACTACTCGGTACAGGTATATGAATGAACCCTATATTCTAGCGACACAGGCGAGAACATGTGTTTTATGTGGATCCGTAAACAAACCTGGATGGAGCAAAGTGTTATTGCAATGAAACCAAGGAACTTGTTTGCCATGCCCGAACTAGAACCGGAGGACTCAATTGATGTGGGCACCCAAGACATGGATTTACCTCGTGGACAAATAGAGATTTTGACAAATTGGACAAGATCGAACAAGGAAGGCACATCCGGGGATGTCTCAATTATTGCTCGGTGCGGTGCCCAAGCGGTTGATGAACTGGACCATGTGCCCTTTGATGACGACGAAGATGACTCGATGACGCCGTACATTGAGGATGGAGTTGTTGCACCAATTGTTTTTGGGGTAGAAGGACGAGATGATGACTTTTTTGTTTGATAACTTTATATACGAATTTGTTTGGGTGTGAACATAGAATGTATGGAATTCACATACTGATGTTGCTTCTCTTTATCTTTTTGTTTTTTTTGTGTGGTGTCAAGTGGATTGATACCGAACCTTTGAACAAGAATAGAATTCACATAATTTCAAGAGTTTTCTTTTCATCACTCTATCAGATTGAACCGGATTATATATATCCTTATAAAACACATAACTGTTGCTCGATAATTGTTACACAACATCATTACATCAGGTACTTCACTACAACACTAAGTACAGCAATTCCAACACAAACAAAGACCAAATTCATTTTCCACAACACATGATCCAATTTCTTCTCCAGGTCCTTCATCCCCTCATCAGTTGTAGTTTCACTTCCCTCTATTCCTTCTTCCAGATCCTCAAGATCCACAGACATGAGGACAACCACCTTCTTATCAATCAAGTCATCTAAGTACTCCTTTTGGAACTTATAGTAGCCACATAATTTGGGATTCTACAAACAGTTCGAACAACAACAGTGAATTAACACAAAGATTATGCAAGTGGTAAACCACAGTTACAAAGACGACTTCACTTACCCCATTCCTCGGGCACTTGAAAAAGCTCCTGCCCTTGTTTGGAGTATCTGACTTGACACGAAGCTCGATCACACGACCTAGGTTGCAATCAAGACACTTAACTAGAGGCAGCCGGTTTCGTGACCCACCGGATATCTTTGCGGCAAAGATGCGCGCTGACCGAACCGATGGCTCGTTCCCCCCTCCTCGACGCCCGCTCCCCTTTGGGACGAGACATCCTTGTGCGCCATACCTAACTAACGCCAACGCGTCGTGCGACGAGCAAGAGACGGCGGCGGCGATGGGAGGATTAGACTCGGGACGAGTCGGGCTAGTAGGGTTTAGGATATATAGGGTGGTGGGCCCTTTATATATCATCTCACCTCCTATAGGAATATATGTTCAAAACAATTTCGTTGTTCCTCATGTCCAATAGTTTTCGATAGCTAAAGTGGTATAGCGAGACTTGATGTCAACTAAAAATTGTAAGTGTCGATTCCTATCTAGCTAGGTAGCATTTTTGAGTTTTTTATTTTCTTTTTTGTTCATTTTGTAACGAATTAACTTTGAATACAGCATGATCTCAAATCAGAAAATTGTAAGCATGAATGTAGAACTCAAAGATTTATTATTGAGTTGATCTCTTTATTTCTTTCTTGTTGCAAATTTGTTCCAATGTAATCGCTAGTGTAAGATCCAGTAGAAGTAGGGATGGTGATCCAAGTAATACTCGTGTTACCGAATCGACCATAGTTTGTAACACTCTTTCTGCTTAATGAAAAATGCGCCTAGGCGTGCTCTTGAAAAAAAAATCATTTGTGATATACCAGGCAGAAGTGGACACGGGAAACATTAAATTTCTAAACATTCATTTGCCATCACTGCATATATAAGATATTAATTTCACTGGACACAAATCAAATCAGCAGGCAGCTATGACACATGGCGATTACATAAGCATCCACGGCATTTAGGTTCTAATTAACATCCATCGCAAGTGAGACTCAAGTTCGTACATCCATCATTCACCAACCACTTCCCGGATCCTAATTAACTTACTTTCTGAGAACAGCACCATATTGTTGCACACATATTTATATATATTTAAATTACGCACATAAAGATCCACATTTCGGTTCCAAGCACTGCAAGTCAAGACAATCAGTTCAGTTGACTAACACTCAGTTCACAGCATCTAAGCCCCTGGCCAGTTCCTCACAAATTTCATCACGCAGCCTCTTCATCCTTCCACCAACATACTTGTCGAACATGTCCAACATGTAGCACATGTAGTCACCGATATCAAGCTTTGCGACTTGTACGCAATACTTGACAGGATCAATAGACTCTGAAGAATCATCATCGTCACTTGATGTTACTTTCTGTGAGAGTAGAACATAAAATATCAGTGAACATACAATACCAAACTTCAGAAATTAAAGTTCAGGGGTAATTCTATTATAGTACTGTAAAACCAAAGCAATTGATGCCCCTATGTGGCATGACTTGCTAAAAGTCAGAGATATATATCACTTGTGTCTCCTCAGGATGTGGTTAGTACGTAGATGATTAATTGGAGGACCCAAAGTGGATAAATCTTGCTACAAAAGTGCTGAATTTAAGCCATTTCTAATTAATGTACTAAACATTAAAACTTTATATGAGCACAACCATTAGAATGGTACTAAACATTTTTGTCATTTGTCACTTGATGTTTCATACACTTTCTATGAGAGTAGAACATAAAATATCAGTAGGCATGCAATACCAAACTTCAGAAATTAAAGTTCAGGGGTAATGGTTACTGAGGTTTCTATAGTTATTGATATTTTCAAAGTATAGTTAAAAGTTACCAAGGCATCACATAAGTTTTGAATTTCTATTTTCTGGAAACATCCTATTCATTGAGAAATTAAATAAACACGAGCACAACAAATTGTTAGGATGCTCTCGTAATGCACCATAAGTCAAATGGTCATCATATTTCACAAACATTTAGGAGGTTCCTCTGTTTTGCATACGAGAGGGGTGACTAAACACTTATGAAATAGGAACATATATAAGATCATCAAAAATAATCATCACTAGGAATCATATGTATCAAGAATGCAAGTAATCATCACAAGGACTCATATATATCAGAAATTGAAGTCCGGTTCATCAACTAACCATCACTAGAAATCATATATATCAAGTAATGGAGGTCCGGTTCAACAACTAACCATCACTAAGCGAAAACCCTAACCAAAACCCTAAGCAAGTCCGAAATCTCACCGCTTCTTCTTCCGCCCCTTTGTCGAGGAAGACCCTTTCTTCCCCCGCTTGCCGCGGGCGTGGTCTTCTTCTTCGGCGCGGCAGAGGCTGCCCGTTTTCCCCTTGTCGGCGGTGATCGGCTCGGGGGTCTTCTTGGCCGCGGATGCCCGAACGCCGGAGGTCAACCTCAACGTGTCCTTCCTTGTCTCCTTGAGCTCAATGGCCGACGGATTGATGTCCTCCTCCTCATCATGCTCGGGGTTGCGCGCTCTCGACCTGCGCCCAGCGCGCAAAGCCTCAGCGCTTGTTAGGGGTTCTTGGCGCTCGCCACTGCGATCGAATCGTCGCGCCGCCGGTGGTCGACGCCGCCGCTTCAGTCGCCGCTTAACGCCGCCCATGGGCCATCGCCGCCGCCGATGAGGGGTTTTTTTGGGGAGATGGGGAGATGGGGAGATGAGGGGAAAGATATTGATTTGGGGAAAAGGACGGAGAAGGGCCTGGTTGAAGGGATTTATATCCATCTAACTAGTCCTCGAAATGTTTAAAGACAACCTTACGAAGTTGTATTAAGATCCTTCAAATACCGTAGTGGTGGATTGTGCTTTGTTTGAACGTGAGCTTGAGTGTTCGAATCTGTTGGGCTTGAATTTTTTGTTTACTATTTAAATCGTCCCTTGCTAGTATGATACTTTTTATTTCATTTTTTATTGATCGTGTAAAATTTGATTTTCTTTTTAAAATTTGTAAAATTTGATTTAAATTTGATATTTGTTCTAGTGATTAGTTAAATAACCTAGTGGTGGAAGGAGCTTTGTTTGAACCTCGAGCTCGAGTGTTCGAATCTTGATGGGTTCAAGTTTTTTGTTTATTATTTAAATTCGTCCCTTGTTCAAAGTTTTTGTTCATTATTTAAATGCGTCCCTTGCTAGTATGATACTTTTTCTTTCACATTTTTATTGATCTGTGTAATATTTGATTTTCCTTTTTAAAATTTGGTATCCATATGTTCTTGCAATTATTTTTAATTCTACCTCATTTTTAATTTGTTATCCCTATGTTACCACTATTTGGTTTGTAATCATGACAAAAAAAAAGTGTAATTATGGGTGTTGTTTATTTTTAAAATAAGACAACTACATTTATTTTTTTGTTTAGCAAAACTTGATGTCAACTGGAGCAAACAGGCATGTTATCGAGAAAAAAATAAAAAGACAAACAATTGTTGTGCCCTCAAAAAAAAAAAGAACCAAGTGACTATGACATATGGTGATTAGTTAGGGACGGTATTTGTTCTAGGGCCATCCTGCTTCTCCTTCTTTAGCTCCTCAATGTCCTACTTCTTCTTCTTTACCGGTTGGTTTTTTGAAGCTGCAGCTTTTTGATCCACTTGTCCTTCTTCTCGATCAAGTCTTTTCTCACGCTCCAACTTCGCATTAAGACAACCAATGCAATTCTGCGAAGAGAAGCCAACAAGTGTGTTAGTTATGGACAAACACAACAATTGCAGATAATATGCACAAAGAGCAAAACATATATATGCCAACAAGTGTGTCATTTATAGACAAACACAACTGTTAATGGACAGCATAAAAACTCATAATGGGCTGTAAAACAGAGATCAATATATGCCAACAAGTCCCATCTTTGTCTTGTTAAAAGCGAGAACTTACGAGTTAACGTGACCAATTATTAGTAGATTTTGGAACTTTTGTTCCATTATCAAAAAAAAAAAAAAAAAAAAACTTGATCAATTATTGTCGAACCAGTTCGGAGACTTAGGTCCTATGCTCTCTAAAAGTTGATAATTTAACTTTTAGTGTTATCGGTTATTACTAGTACAACTTCCTCGAAGAAAACAAACAACCCACGCTCCGGGATATATATTATTTGATTTTCATATCTCAAATCATGTACATGGAGAGCTCGGGAATCTCACCTCGGGGTTGTGTTGTTCTTCCCCATTGTCGATACGAGTTCATAAGAGATCGTCCGTTCGGAGGATCCGGAGTCCTCGATATTGAGAGAAGGAAGTCCCCTCCATTTCGAGGGTTGGAGAGAACAAACAACCCACTTTGGAAGAACTCCGGGCGGGCGGCGGGCTTTGGGAGTACGCCCCCGAGGGACTCGGTCTGAATACGCCGCCCTCAAGGCGCCGGTTTCGGCGAGGCGAGGACTCGGGGGCAGGGCGCCGCCCTCAAGATTACGTTGCGGTTCTCGGCCGGACGAGCGCCGCCCTCAAGACGACGGGTTCCCGCGAGGGCTGGACTCCGGAGGCCCGCCACGGAGTCTGTTGCACCGCCGTGGCACGACTCGGTCACGAACCCCACCCTCAAGACGACTGGTTCCCCGTAATCTTGTATGCAATCAAAAATTATAGAGCATAAAATTGCCAATGATTTAAACAAATGAAAGGAAATTGATTTCAGTAACATACAGAGAATTCTCGGCTTTAAAATATTTGTATCATTTACGATCAATACATAAACTATAACACAACAATTGAAAATTTAAGTATTTGAAGATGCAAACTTTATGCCTGAACAAAATAGAAAATAGTAATTGCAGGTGCTATTTGGTTATCCACATGACACGCGAGTTACTCATGTCATCTATCTTTTTGTTGCTTAGTACATTACATTTCATGAAGGAAACCACAAATTTCACAAAACCAAAATTACACAATGGCCTTCTAATCATCCTAAATGTCATCACAAACTACATCAAATTGTCCAAAGTGTGTAGAATGCTTCAAAAATTAAAGTTCAGGGGGTAATTCTATTATAGTATCAGAAAAACCAAAGCAATCTGATGCCCCTATATATGTGGCATGACTTGCTAAAAGACAGAGATATATATCACTTGTGTCTCCTCAGGATGTGGTTAGTACATAGATGATTAATTGGAGGACCCAGTGGATAAATCTTGCTACAAAAGTGCTGAATATTCAGTTAAGCCATTTCTAATTAATGTACTAAACTACATCAAATTGTCCAAAGTGTGTAGAATTCAGCATACAGTTGAATAACCTAGTTGAAATTGAAACAACATATTTCTATACGTGAGTGCATATGCATAATCAAACACAAGCAAGCTAGCTAGTAGAAAATCTGGAAAAAAACCCCCACCCATTGGAAAAAAAATCCCACCAAAAAACCCTAACCTCACCTTGTAGAAGCCGACGCCCCCACGATCCCCCGCCGCCGCGGACTTCCTAGGGCGAAGAACCCTTGGGGTGGAGGCGACGGCGGGGGGGACTCTGCCCGACCCGACAAGTTGCCGTCGTCGCAGGGCACGGGAAAACTTCGGTCTTCTTGTAGCGGTTGTGGCGGCTTCTTGGCGTTTGGACTGGGGCGGGGGTTCTTCTTTCGGCCGTAGCCATTGACCGTCGTCGGCATCGGCGGAGCGGCGGGCGAGGTCTAGGGCGGTTGTTGAAGCGGCGGCGGTGGTCGAAGCGGACCCGGTGGCGAGATGGGTTAGGAAATTAAATTTGTGCGGGGATTAGCTAAAATGGCGATTAAGGTGAGGTTTTGTTGGCGGGCGGCGGCGGGTTAAATGAAATTTGTGCGCGGATTAGCTAAAATGACGATTAAGGTGAGGTTTTGTTGGCGGGCGGCGGCGGGTTAAATGAAATTTGGGCGCGGATTAGCTAAAATGACGAAAATGGTGAGGTTTTGTTGGAAGGCGCGGCGGGTTAAAAAGAATTGATTAAATATATTATAAGTCTCAAACAATCTCAAACATCTTAATAGCACAATGGTAATAGTCTTTGTGTTGGAGTTGTTGCTCTTGGGTTCAAAACCTAAGGGCAGTTTATTTTATTTATTTTGCCATCATTAATGTTCTTTTTTTTTTTTTTTTTTTCTATTTTATTTTCTTTTTTGTCACACTTTTTGTGTGTGAGCATGGCATATTTTGGCCCTTAGTTTGGTTCCATAGACACCCCAAGAAAGTTTGAGATGATTTTGAGAAAGTGTTACTATACATCCCACACAAGCATCAACATCTCTCACCTAGTGACTAGAACATGTGTGAGAGATGTAGGTCATTGTGAGGATGTGCAACAACACTTTCTCAGATTCGACAAAATTTTTTTGTCAACATGCCCCACCAAAAAGGAGGTGTCCATGCAAATTTTAAACATGATTTTTAACCTTGATTTTGGAATGTTAATATTTTTCTTGAGTAAATCAACAAATAATCACAATAATATGTAAACTTGCTCTAAAAATTGCACAAATCCCCTCGCAACACCATAGTTTGGTTCCATAGACACTCCAAAAAGTTTGAAATGATTTCGAGAAAGTGGTACTACACATCTCAAACTAGCATGAACATCTCTCACCTCGTGACTAGAGCGAGAGATGTGGGCCATTGTGAGGATGTGCAACAACACTTTCTCGAGAATCGACCAAAATTTTTTTTGTCAACATGCTACTCCAAAAGGAGGTGTCCATGCAAAATTTTATATTTGTTTACCTTGATTTTGGAATTTTAACATTTTTTTTTTCTTGAGTAAATCAACAAATAATCACAAAAAATAGGTAAACTTGGTCTAAAAAATTGCACAAATGCAACAAGTGATACACATTTAGGGTCATTGCGTTAAGAACATAACCATTCAATGAACAAATAGACATATGGAGACATATATATATATATATATATATATATATATATATATATATATATATATATATATATATATATGAACCAAGGTACATGGTTTAGAGTTTGAAGGAAAAGATAACACAAAACGGTACAAGTACCATAACCTCCTCACAACGGTTATTGTCAAGCGTCATGACACATATTTGACCAATGCTACTTCACTAGCTAAAGCTGATTAAATAAGTTCTTAAGTCGACATATTTGAAAACAACCAAAAGTTCTTGTCCAAAGCATTTCTTCATCGGCATCCAATGAGACCCGGCCTAAACAAAAGGAACAAGTTCTTGTCCGGCGTCAACCTAATTATCTCTAAACATGTGGACATACTTGCGCTTGAGGAGGAGGACAAGCTTCTCGACCGCTCTCTTGATCTGTCAATTCACAAAGGGGCAAGTTAGCATATATATATAATTAAAATTTAGGAATCTTAAGTTAGGGGAGCAATATATCACCTCTCACGTCGGGATAGGATATTGTCCTGTCTCCTCGTCATTTGTCCTCAGTCATTGTGCTATGAAATATAATCTTATCACTAATTTGAAACACCGACCATGTTTAGGAGCCTTCATTAAGAAAAAAAAAAGTCAGCATTAGAATTGATTGCAAGTGGTAAATTAATACTAAATCTGTCCCAAATTATTAGACGTTTTGGCTTGTATCAAACTATAATTAAACATGGATGATTGGAAGTGTTAAACTAATGTCAAACAATTTCATACTATATATAGACAACAATGAAATAATTAAACATGGATGATTGGAAGTGTTAAATTAATGTCAAAAACAGTTTCATACTATATATAGTCCGGGATCCCAAGCAAGTAGCAATTAATTACCGCTCACATAAGCGGTAGCATCATCATCACAACCCTCCCAATGTGTGCTATCGGTATCTCTTGTTGGTGGGGAAACAGAGTCACTAGTCAACATATATGCTTTAGTTACAATAAAACAAATTTTGTCCCCATGAGATTTTTTTACCTAAAGTCGTTTTATGGTGCAATAAAGCTTTGTTAGGCATTGATTATTTTTCCTAGCATTTTGACACATGATTTCTCAACATGATTGCAATTGCTAAATAACTCTCAATCAATTCAAATCAGACTTAGAATCAATTTCATTCAATATATAGTCGGTATTAAAATTAATCTTTGTAACTCATTATTATCTCTCCAAATCCAAAATAGAAGCAGAGTGCTAATAAAGCACTTTCCTAATCAATCATACACATGCCGGATGCTAATATACGCACATGAATGAAAATCAAAAAATTCAATTCAATGCGCCAAAGACACTATGCAACAAAAAATAGCACATATAAAATCCCATTTAATTCTAACCCTAACCTGATCCATGGGAAGCAACCTAGGGTGGCATCGTGGAGCGGCAGGTTCCTCTTCCTCCTGAATGCATTCACACGTAAGAATCAAGAAAACAAACAAAAATCCAATCTACCATGAACACTAGCACAAGTACACTAGAAAACCCTCTAACCTGCTCGTCAGGAAGATGAACCGCGTCGTGTGGCTCGAAGCCAGGAGGCACATTGGGAATCCCTTCTAGCAACTCTGGCGGAATGCGCCACCGGCGCCATGGCGACGTCGTCGTCCTCCTCGGGTCGAAGCGCGTTCTTGGTCCCATCGGGGCGCGCGATTGCCGGGTCGAAAGTGGGCGGCACTTCAAGGGTCGAAACACTGCCGACCGACGAAAAAGGGGAAGGAGGGGGGGACGGGGAGTCAGGGACGAAGCTCATGGAGCGGCTCATGTCGCCGGCGCGCGGATGGATCAGAGGAAGCGGTGGAGGCGACGAGAACGAGGTGGGCAGCCGGCAGGCTGGGTGATGGGACGGAATGGGGAGAGATGTGAAAGACCGAGAAACTTGCACTTGAAATCATAAGCTAGATTCACTAAATCGTGGCCCCACCATGATTGGACCGTGTCATAGAGTCAACCCCAAAAAAGATGGGCTGTTATTCCACTTTCTCCGAATTGGGTCAAACTTTTTTGGTGGTGTTGTTGGAGCCAAAATATGTTGTTGTGTGTATATCGTGTAATTTTCACGATGTTTAGCTATGTAATTATTTGTTCGGTTACTCAATAAAAAAATATTAAAATACCAAAATGAAGGTTACAAAATCTAAAAACTTGCATGGACCCCACCTTTTGGTGTAGCTTGTTGACAAAAAAAATTTGAGTTGATTTCGAGAAAGTGGTGATGCACATCCTTAGAAAGCCATACATCTCGACACATGTCCCTAGTCACTAGGTAAGAGATGCTCAGGCTTGTGTGGGCTGTTATTCCACTTTCTCTGAATTGGCTCAAACTTTTTTGGGGTGTTCTTGGAGCAACATTATGTTGTTGTGTGTATCTGTGTAATTTTAGGACGATGTTTGGCTATTACTGTAATTATTTGTTCAGTTACTCAATAAAAAATGTTAAAATATCAAAATAAAGGTTAAAAAATCTAAAAACTTGCATGGACACCACCTTTTGGTGTAGCATGTTGACAAAAAAATTTGAGTTGATTCTGAGAAAGTGGTGATGCACATCCTCAAAAAGCTACACATCTCTCACACATGTCCCTAGTCACTAGGTAAAGAGATGCTGTGCTTGTGTGGGCTATTATTCCACTTTCTCTGAATTGGCTCAAACTTTTTTTTGGGGTGTTCTTGGAGCAAAATTATGTTGTTGTGTGTATCTGTGGCGATGTTTTATTATTGTAATTATTTGTTCAGTTACTCAATAAAAAAATGTTAAAATACCAAAATGAAGGTTAAAAATCTAAAAACTTGCATGGACACCATATTTTGGTGTAGCATGTTGACAAAAAAAATTTGAGTTGATTCGAGAAAGTGGTGATGCACATCCTTAAAAGCCACACATCTCTCACACATGTCCCTAGTCACTAGGTAAGAGATGCTGAGGCTTTTGTGTGTTTGTCATTTCACTTTCTCTGAATTGGCTCAAACTTTTTTGGGGTATTCTTGGAGCAAAATTATGTTGTTCTGTGTATCTCTGTGTAATTTTTGAGACGATGTTTGGCTATTCTTGTAATTATTTGTTCAATTACTCAATAAAAAATGTTAAAATACCAAAATGAAGGTTAAAAATCTAAAAACTTGCATGGACACCACCTTTTGGTGTATCATGTTGACAAAAAATTTGAGTTGATTTCGAGAAAGTGGTGATGCACATCCTCGAGAAAGCCACACATCTCACACATGTCCCTAGTCACTAGGTAAGAGATGCTCAGGCTTTTGTGTGCTGTTGTTACACTTTCTCTGAATTGGCTCAAACTTTTTTGGGGTGTTCTTGGAGCAAAATTATGTTGTTTTGTGTATCTGTGTAATTTTCAGACGATGTTTGGCTATTACTTGTAATTATTTGTTCAGTTACTCAATAAAAAATGTTAAAATACCAAAATGAAGGTTAAAAATCTAAAAACTTGCATGGACATCACATTTTAGTGTAGCATGTTGACAAAAAAATTTGAGTTGATTTCGAGAAAGTGATGATGCACATCCTCGAGAAAGCCACACATCTCTCACACATGTCCCTAGTCACTAGGTAAGAGATGCTCAAGGGCTTTTGTGTGCTATCATTTCATTTTCTTTGAATTGGCTCAAACTTTTTTGGGGTGTTCTTGGAGCAAAAATTATGTTGTTGTGTGTATCGTGTAATTTTCGGACGATGTTTGGCTATTCTTTGTAATTATTTGTTCAATTACTCAATAAAAAATGTTAAAATACCAAAATGAAGGTTAAAAATCTAAAAACTTGCATGGACACCACCTTTTGGTGTATCATGTTGACAAAAAAATTTGAGTTGATTCCCGAGAAAGTGGTGATGCACATCCTCGAGAAGGCCACACATCTCTCACACATGTCCCTAGTCACTAGGTAAGAGATGCTCAAAGCTTTTTTGTGTGTCTGTTGTTACACTTTCTCCGAATTGGCTCAAACGTTTTTGGGGTGTTCTTGGAGCAAAATTATGTTGTTGTGTATATACGTGTAATTTTCGGACGATGTTTAGCTATTATTGTAATTATTTGTTGGTTACTCAATATTAAAATACCACTCAAAAATTAGGGATACTCGAAAATAAACATCCCCGTGATTTGGAACGAAAATAAATTAAGTGGCGCCAATTTTTGTCAATTCTTTTTTTTTATCAAGCGCCAAGTTAACCCGAATTTTTTACTTAAGCACCAAATTTTTATCAATCCCAAAGCAACCGTATTAACAGACGTTAGCTTGCGCGTTATTACTAAACGCACACGATCTTTGGAGTCTTTGGCTCACCGACCTTTGGGTCCAATGTTTTTGGGGCCCACGATTCAGTGAATGTACTATATTCCTCTCCCTTTACATGCATGAATGAACCGGGCGGGCGGCGGAATCCAGCGCCCACCGCGCCTTCTTTTTCCCCATCTATCCCATCGACTCCCCGCTACCCACCTCCGCTACCCACCTCGCTCTTCCACGGCCTCAATCAACCGGGCGACATGGTCGGCGCCACCTGGCGCAACTACGCCCTCGACTCCCCTCCTCTGCGGGCGCCATTGTTCTTGCCGCCTAAGGCGCCGCACCACTCGGCCCAGCACAAGCGGGACAGGGATGGCCGGTTCGTCGCCGCAAATGGGAGGAGGAGGACGCCGACGTCGTACCAGAGGCGCGTTCAGAAGGAAGAGGAGGAAGAACCGGAGGTGCTGATGCCCGATGTGCCTCCGGCGGCCGCTCCACAACACCGCCACGCGCACTCATTCCGAGAGGTTCCGTCAGCCGAGGCTAGGGTTGGGGTTTTTTAATTTGATTTTCATGTGCGGATATTAGTATGCTAGTGTTTCAAGTGTGGTTTGGATTTGGGACTCGCTATTTGGATTATGAGAAATTGACTTTGCAATTTGGATTATGAGAAATGATATGGGAGCTTGGCAACAGTGTTAGCTATATATGCATGAATGCTTGCCACTAGTAGACATATATGGATATGGAATAGCTCTCTAATATGGCTGGTGCTTTTTTGCTAACCTGAATGGTTGTATTTACATCCGGTTGTGATCTAGACATGATATGTAACTAGTCCGATATGCATATGCTTGGTATGGATATGTTAGCCTTTTGCTGAAATTTTGTCAAAAGCGTGGTCGATTATTCTTTGTTTTTTTGTTGTTGTCCAAGTACTGTTGAAATGTTGTGAAAACAGGGGGTAAAACATGTCTTCAATTAAAAAAGTCTGATTTGAATTGATTGAGAGTTATTTAAACACCGCAATATATTTTATTTTCAGTTGTAAAAGCTCTTTGCATGCATGGGATGCCAGTCCATATATAGTATGAAATGGATTGTAACTATGTTGTGAAT
The DNA here is from genome assembly GCA_015847255.1 of Hyparrhenia diplandra. NCBI lineage: Eukaryota > Viridiplantae > Streptophyta > Magnoliopsida > Poales > Poaceae > Hyparrhenia > Hyparrhenia diplandra. The sequence continues at coordinate 126,465 of JADLZK010008674.1, forward strand.
TGTTTGAGATTAATTTTGCACTTGCAATCATTCATGTTATATTTATTCTTTGTTGACTATATAGTATGAAATGGATTCTAAGTCAGTTTTGAGTTGTTTGAAATTAATTTACCACTTGCAATCATTCATGTTTGCAATTCTATCTGATCTCGATTTTGTTAATAAAGTTGGAGGATCCCCCTATGTTTACATAATCGGTAAGAAGATTACAATTAGTGTCGCATTTTCTCATGACGGCGATGAGGAGACGCTAGAATGGTGAAGGCGAGGAATAGGGAGGTGATATATGGCTCCCCTACCTTAAGAATCCTAAATTTCAACTTGCCCGTTTGTTAATTGGCGGATTAGGAAAAGGAAAGAGAATGTTCGTGTTGTGCTCGTCAAGCCGCAAGTACTTCCACAACGGCGATGATTCGACTAGTTTTGAAGAAAATCTTTGGACTATATGGTTGTTTAGATGTGTGGGATTTATGAACTTATGTAATCAGTTTTCTTGAAGTTGCATTGGCACTACCGTGGTTGTGTTCGATGTTGTAATCCTATGCGCCCTTTGTGGCACTACTTAATTTATATATATCTTTTATATTTATCTCTCGTTGAATGGTTGTGTGTTCTTGATTCAAAAGCCTAAATGCGTTGCAATCAGAAGCGGGTGTAATAGGCCTTTCGGTGCAAACTTTGATCAATCTCGAATTAAAAGCGTGGTACCTTATGCAATGTATATATCATTTATCTATTTTGTAATCGATTCTTAACAAAACCATTGATGATGTTTAAAGTGCACATTTTTGTCCAAATAATGTGATTCTTTTTCCGACGTAGCTAGGATTTTAATCTAGGGTTCTCCAATTTTGTATAAGTTTTTTTATATAAAAAGTTTCGTTTGACATATGTACATATCACATTTTCGGAAGTATGCAAAAGAAGGTTTACATGTAGCTTGTCGTTGTATAAATTTATAATTGATCGAAAATAAAATATAAACATTTACAAACTATGTTTTACAAAAACATCTAACTAGTGCAATGGTTACATGCGCTTTTTTTAGTTTAAAACCCAGCTCCCTAGTTCGAACCCAAGTTGGGCTTTTTAATTTTTTGCCAACATTTATGTTTTTTTTTTTCTTCCCTTTCTCTATTTTCTTTTTTTTTTTCCTTTTTTTTTTTTGGCACTTTTTTTGTGTGTGAGCATGAAATTATGATTTCCAATGACTTTCTGAATTGTGGTATCCCATGTGTATATCTCAGGATTTATGGTATATATGACCGAACAAAGTGCATGTGGATGAAGTATAGGATCATACTAGACCATGGTCTTATATATGTAAAATATGCATTCATACGTTGAGTATATGGATATACTTTTTTTATATACAACATTCGTGACATTTTATGTAATATATATGTTGGTATTTCTTAGCGTAAGCAAAGAAAGTCCGCAAGCGCATGGAAAGTACCGTTGTAGCACTTCACCTAGAAGTATTCCGTGTATCAAATTTCCACAGGGAACGGGTGCTAAGTCCTGATTTCTTCCTAACTATCAAGGGTCAAGCATAGGAGGTGATCTTAGGAGTGATGTGTTCTTTCAGCACTTAGACTAAGTCAGGCTACTGTCTATTAATCGAGTATTACTTCGGGCATCCGAGTGCACTTGGTCCGCAAGCGATGCCGGCCTCTTGCTCTACTACGCAACCAAACGTGGAGGAGTACAATGGGCGAATAGGGCTGTCACCACCTATCCCCTACCTCACTACCGTGGATTGCGGAGCAAACGAGGGGTGATTCATAACTTAGACACCACGTCTACGTTACTTGTCACTACTCTAGCGTCGATCGGGGATCCCGTCTCTATCGGGGCCCTCTACTAGAGCATTTACCACGAGGGGGCAAACAACGATCCCATAATTCTCGATATAATAGATGATAGCATGGAACTTAAGAATGATGCGAAAGTAAGACACGAATAACCGCCAAGTCGTAAAGTTACCCGTAGAGGTACAAGGTAGGGAGGCGGGAGCCGACAGATCCGCACTTTCCGACGGTCGAAAGATCAAGGGGTCGCTACTCCTCTTTTCCTCTCTACCTTGCACTCTCTCTCACTCCCACTCGAAAGTGTCTTGGTACTCTCTACACCACCCTATGTGTGAGACGTGGAGTGTAATTCCCGAAGGAATGTGGGGCGAGTGATGGATCACATGGTGAAGTGTGTGATGGAGAATGTGATCCTTTATTGAATGATCAAATGAATGATCAAGTGTGAATTGGTTGTGAATTGGTGAGTTACAAGGGAGGCAATGGCCTCTTTATATAGGGAAGAGAGGGGGAGAATGGAGGGCTATGCTTGTTTCTATCTTGAAATTCAAACTCCTAGGCATGCAACCGCCTCCTCCTTGGCGCCATCCCAAAAATACCTTCATGCAAGCCTTCATAGCCATGCAAGTGCACATGTCTTGGCGCCAATTTGATTCCCCTCACATGCAACCAAACATTCTTGGCGGGAACCATATCTTCATAGCATGCAACCTTGTCTTCCGAGGAGTTTTGGCGGGTATTCTTGGTGCATCCCGAAAAGCACCGCATGCAACCGCCTTCTCTCCTCGGGACACGGTCAAGGCAAAAGCGCTAGCGGGTTCGGGCTCCGGGCCACGGCGGGCGCCGCGGAGTGCGGCGGCCGGCCCGTTTGTGTTTGGCCCGCTGGTGCCGTGCCTTTTGCAGGTGGGCTTGTGGCCCATCATATGTTGCGTCCCCGAGGGTGCTTTGGTCCGATTCGCATTGGTTTTGGCCTCGGTGGTATTCCCTTGTCCAAAGCGCAGATTACGATGTGCGCTTCTCTCTTCCTTTTGGCGTACTTTTACATGTTTCCACGTTTATGCACGCAAAACATATTTTCTTCGAATACAAGTGGAACTAGATTAATAGCAAAGGTTCATGTGGCAAAAAAATACGTTATTCATCATGTTATATAACTAAGTTGGCGGTATAATTTGTATGATAAGGACCGCCAACAACTCCCCCACACTTAGTCTTTACTCGTCCTCGAGTAAAGTGCAAGACTAGGTGGGTTTACCTCCAGTGAAATAAAATCTGCATACAAGTTATTTCAAGCTTCACCTACACTTGTGAAATTTTGATGTGTCTACCATATTAATGTTGGGTAATTGAATTATGGAACAACATGGATTCAAATTCCCTTGCTTCAGATAAGTGCAGGAACTTGGGTTTTCATATGATTTTGAAAATGTAAATATAGCCTTGCTCCTCGAATGATTCACTCGGATCACTCAAATATTTGTGTGCAGTTCCTCACCGAGGCAAATGAGAGTTTTGCCTTCTTTCTTTTCTACTTCTAAAAAGCTTATATGGATCTTTGGGTAAGGAAAAGATATGAAAGCATACTTACTCTGCATATATTGCTAGGCCAAAGCTCGGATCCAAGGAGAAGGATGGCATACCCCTAGATCAAGAAGTGCATGTGTGTGGATATGATATAGTGGAACCTATACTATATATACTATACTCCTTGATATGAGTGATCTCTCTCATATGAAAACTTTATTCTTGAGAACATGGCTATCTTTTTGCATGAGCCTTCATGTGCTCATCCCTTTTTTTTTTTTTTTGAACTCTTGGACCTTCATGTGTCCAACTTTTTTTTTTTTTTTTCATGGGACCTTCATGTGTCCCTATATTTTTTTCTCATAGCCATGTCTCTTTTGAATTATTAAATTAAAGAGAGATCACTATCTTTTAGAACATGGAGTATTCATTTCTAAGATGTCTCTTTTTTTTTCTTTTGTCTACTCCCAATGAAGGAGCAGAGCTTTTTGTATGGTGGATGGAAGCATGTTTTAGCGTATTCCCAGTGTAGGAATAGCTGATATATGTGGCATGTACGTGATCTTGATCTTGGGGGCATGACAACTATCTCAACAAGGGTCAACAAGACTTGACACAAGCTCAATGCAAAGATAAGTAGCATATGTGTACGGTAGGTTTTTGCCTTGATAAACTTGATATGGCTCGGTAGGAATTTTGCATATCATTGAGGAGCATGCTATTTGAATTTTGAATTTTGAAAACAAATCCCAAGTTCGTATAAAAGAGCAAGGTTCAAATCATCCAAGCTATATCACATATTCCAATTACTTAGATAACATGGGGTCCCTATGATAGATAATTCACAAGGCATAGGAATATTAGCGAGGAATAAAGAGTATGCAAATTTTTATCAAAGGATAGCATGGAGATGGAGCCTCAAAAGTTTTGTTTATCTTTTAGTGAGGAATAATATATGTTGACTAAAAGATATTGAGGGATTTTAACGAGGTGGAGTTCAAGGATGATTAAATCATTTTAATGATCATACATTTTAATCCTGTTCAAAAGGGGAAGGTAAAGGATTTCAATTTTTACCTTGTGTAGTCTCCTCCCCCACACTTGTTCCTTTGACAAATTATATGGATGGAAAAGACAAAAGGGACAAGTGTGCATCCAAACAGGTTTTGTCTTGTTGATATGTTCAAAAATTTAAACTTCAAAACTTTTGGGGAGATGTGAGAGCGAGAGTTTTGCACAAACCACCACGCTTTTAAGATGAAGGAGTTTATGGTAGTCATTCGTCTCGTCCTTCTCCATCATGAATTGCTCGGCATTTGTGCATTGTGTTGGGGAGATCTCAAAAGTTTGCTCATTGTGTTTGAGAGATCTCCCCCACACTTGGTCTTGTACCTGGTTTTATTTGAAAGCAAGAAAACAAAACAAAAGAAGAAAAACACATGGCTCTATCGGCAAGAATACCGTGGAGCCTTTATTGTGATTATTTTATTTATTTATTTTATTTTGTTTTGTTTTATTTGTTCACCTCAACATGACTCACACAAGGCTAACATAAGGGAACAATGTAAACATAGCCTTGATTTATCTCCAACATAATATACTTCCAGGGATCATGATAACGAAGTTCTAAGTTCATTAACTAAACTCTAACACCATGTCAAAGTTTGATTAAAGAAGATCATTTTAACCTAAGCACCATGCTTAATTTAAAAAGATCTATGAATATACCACATGTGATCACATGGGGACATATCCAAACCAGAGCATACATCATAAACAAGGGAAGTATGAATTTGTATAACCTTATGGAGATGAATAATGAGTATGAGATTTGGTGAACGTTACCTTTGCGTACCTGGATATACTTACCGGCAGCATCTATGGATGAAGCGTCGAAGTTGTTGCTGCGGTTTATATGATGGCTCTGTCCAGGTGCACCTCAAGGCCAAGCCACACACACATGTGTGTACGGACCATGGGTCTTGATGATAGCCGCAAAGGACGAGAGGCGAACCCTTCTTGCTCATTGAAGTGATGAAGGGTGGAGTTAGGTGGCACATTGTATTCATCTTGATCATGTCGTGCCAACCTCATCCTCTTCTCTTCTACATTTTTTTTTTTTCTATATATATATTTTTTTTTTTTTGACAACTCTCTTTCTCTTTTTTTTTTTATTTCTATTTTTTATATATATATATTTGTTGGGATCTAACTTCGCCCCAGAAACTTTTATCCCAAACTTTGAAGTTGACTTCGTGAGACAAACTTTATACCCAAACTTTGAAGTTGGCTTCGTAGACAAACTTTATGCCCAAACTTTGAAGTTGGCTTCGTAGACAAACTTTATGCCCAAACTTTGAAGTTGACTTCGTAGACAAACTTTATGCCCAAACTTTGAAGTTGGCTTCAGTAGATAAACTTTATGCCCAAACTTTGAAGTTGACTTCAGAGACAAACTTTATGCCCAAACTTTGAAGTTGACTTCATCAACTAACTTTGAAGTTGCAGGAAGAAAACTTTCAACACGAAGAAGGAAAAGATATGATGAAAGAGAAGTTGGTGAAGACAACTTCGCTGAACAAAGAATGTGAAGAATCATGATTCAAAGGATCAAGCGAAGATGGTGAAAACAACTTAGCTAGAATAGAAACCTTGAGAAGTTATTAGAAATTTCAAATGTGAAGTTTATGTTTTTATCATACGAAGTCGGGGTCCCTATAAATACCCCCCGATGCACCCCTGTAAAGACCATGTTGAATGGTTGCTTGTAACCATACTTCATCAATAAAGTGTTGTGCTGATATTTCACCCAACATCTTGGCGCCCACCGTTTGTGTGTGTTCGAATTCACCCATGACCACAAGGACCAATGAAGAAGACCCAAAGGAAGAGTGACGTCAGCCGACGAAACAAGGCACATAAGTTTTTGATAACAAGAAGACGACAACTAGAAGAAGAGCATAACATAGCAAGTACAAGCAAAGAAGAAGAGCGAAGACCAAAAGAGTTGGAAAATCAATTCCAAACCAAAAAAAAAAAAAAAAAGAACTCCGAAGAATGTGAAGCAAAAATGCAAAACAATTATATATCATCTAGCCAGCGAAGTCAAGGCAAGCAAGATACAATTAGAAATTCAAACGTGAAGCCATCGACCAAAGCTCGAATTTTTACGTTACGCGAAGTTTACTACTATATCCAAGACAAAACCTCGAACTGAGCGAAGCCACAAGCATGAAACTACAACGAAAAAAGAAAATTTCAAACATGCATGAAGTCGTCAACCAAAGCGAGCAGAAACAAAAGTCAAGCGAAGGTGGATGCATGTCTGCTAAAGCGTGAAGACAAATATAGCAGATTAGTAGAAGCAGCTACGAAGACACTTCGCACGAGGCTCAAAGGCCCAACAAACAAAATCTAAGTCAGGCAATGAGAACAACTACTTACCGAAAAGCGGCGACGAGAACTTTCAGAGAGCAGATTATTCCAGAAAAAATTCAGAGAGCAGACTGCTACTTCAGACCCAACTCGGGGTACCTAGTTTCCATGCGAAGGATTCACGAAGCCAAGCAGCAAACTCCAGTTTTTGTTTCAACCAGAAACATCGGTTGACGGCGTGCTGTTTCCTTCTCTTGCGAAGCCATCTTCAGCAAGCTTCCATCGATCCATCAGCAACCAGTGGAAACAAAACACCAGACGGGTCAGGCGAGCCCATGTCTTCGGACTTCGTCATCTCCAAAACCACGTGCAGAGCACTTCTGTTCCCAAAAGCAGTAGTTTTTTCTAATAAAGTGAATCCATATATAGCTTCGGCAACTACCAACTACCACGGCCACAACAACATGAGATACACCTACACCGAAGAAAAAAAAAATCAAACAAACAAAAGATGAGTAGCTTCGGCAAGCATGTTTACAAAACAAGCACATCTCCAAGTCTTGGTCTACTCCAAGTTGCATGTAGCAAATATACAGCCAGCTGAGATGTCAAGTCAAGCAACATGTACGCAAAGCACCATCGAAACAAAGCACAGGTCAAGTAACCAGCAAAGTCAAAGCAAAAAGATACAATTCGGAGTTCAAGCATAAAGCCGCCCGCCAACCAAAGATGGAAATTCTACCCTAAGCGAGGTCTACTGCTATATTCAAGACGAAGCCTCTAGCCAACCAAAGCCTCATATAATAAATATATAAACCTCAAAAGTCTCCAGCCAAGCGAAGGCACAGGTAAATGTGTGGCAAGGAGCAAAACACAAGTCAACAGGCAAGAACCGAAGGACAACTCGGAACAACTTCGCCAGGCCAAATCTACCTTCGGCAACAAGGAATCAGAAGCAAAGTTCCAACGCAAGCACAAGCAAAATAGAGAAAGCAGAAGCATGCCCACTTACATGCGAAGACAAATACTGCAGGTTGAACAGTCCGTGCAGTCCGTAGAAGATTCAGGATAACTATGTTTATTCAATAACATGAAGATAATATTTCCTACGTGAAGATTAGTACTATGCAGCGAACTAGAAGCTCTCGATCGGCCGGTTTATCTTAGCTATTCATTATACATCAGTGATGACCGTCAGGCCTAGGGGCTGTTCAAAAGAAAGCAAGTTGTCCTTCACTAAAGCGAAGGGTGCCACACCAGTTTCCTTTGTTTAGAGACACTCCAAAGTCATTTTTCCAAAGTCTTGAACAATAACATACAAAAGTCCTGATTTCCTTTTACGTGGAACAACTCAGCAGCATCAAAAGGCCTAGATATCATCCACAAGCAAAGACTCTGGCTAACAAGTATCAAGCCAAATGAAAGGCTCTAGCAAATAAAAAAAAAAACAAGCAAGGAATTTCCTTATCATGCAGGCCCCTCGGACGAAGCCTAGTTTTCAACCCTATAAAATTTTCAAAGCATGAAGAAGCCAACATCTTAATCGAGTCAAGCAGCTCCATCTACAGCCGAAGCTGTTCATTCTCTGGGATCTTTCTCTTCGCAATTAAGATACAATTTTGGTCGTGAAATCGACCTTTGGGCTCCAGACCTTTATCTTCGTTGAACTTGCATAGCTAACAAGCAAAAGTAAGAGAGCCATCAGCTAGTCAACAACGATAATCAAAACTACAGTATGATTCCTTTACCATCAGACAATGACACCTGCTAGTAAAAAAGCTGTAGCACATATCAGCATCTGAATTTTGAAGCCCAGCGTCAAGAGCCAAGACTCAAGAGAAACCGTCGTCAGAGCCATGTTTCAGAAAAATACTTCTCGGACAGCACCTTCGGCAGCGCATTTAGGGAGTACACGTCGGAAAGTGTAAACAATATGCGAAGCCATCTCCAGTCAGTTGCCATCAATTCATTAACAAGTTAAGGGTTTCCATCAGGAACACTTCACTGTACTACCTTTTTATCAGATTTTCAAAGTTCTTGTGCCCAGCGAAGGTTGAAAGAAGAGAAGGTTTGTATTCAAGTGAAGTTGATAATGATTGGATCGAGACAAGCATTATTTCCAGCTCTGGCGCGAAGACTGCGACCTGAGCATTGTCCACGCGAAGTCAACGCCCGGGGCTTATTCTACTTTGGAGATGTGGCTGAAATAAAGAAATTGCCCTCGTAATAAAGATGAGCTGGAATCAACTTCATTGGCTGCAAGCGAAGACACACGCAAGAAGTATACCCAAAATACAAAGACTCAAACTGCAAACAGAGTGCCCACCGGCAAAGTCTGGAGAAAAAAAGAGTCTACGCCCATCAGACCCGATCGGACGACTTCATCAACTGCATCACAACACATGCTTGGTCAATAATGCAGGAAGATATTAACAAATGACTTCCTTGTTAGAAACAACTTCACTTCATCAGATTTGGATGAAACAATTGACTTCGCTGGACATATTAAAGGTCCCTTTTCAAAAAAAATAATATATTGAAGGCCCATCAAAAACCAAATTGGAAGACTTCGCCGCCGATAAGTGAATTCATCAACCATCAGCCAAGTATTTCAAAAGACCACGCAAGGGGCTTCACCCTCAAAGTTCAACATTGCAAGAATAACCACTGGAGTATTTACCCAAGCCAGTCCAAGCAAAAATGTTGTGGCGGAAACCAAATTGGAGCTCGGATACTAAAAGGCTACTCATAGAGAAAATATGGCTTCTCCCAACTTTGGCTCCATCTCTAGAAACTATTTCTCGAGCAAGAATGGCTTCGCTGTTCAAATCAAACATGATTTCACGGCTCCAAAAACATATATGCAGTTAAAAATTCGGACGTTCTAATCAAGCTAGGATCTCATCGGAGCTCAGCATACACTTGAACATCAACTATTGGCTAGCATTGGCCAGCATGTCAATTATTCATCCGCACAGTAACACGGATCAAAATCTCACATCAACTTTCAAGATCTCGAAGTGCAATTTTTAGCAACCAAAGACATGAATATCTGGGAAGCAGTCCTAGTTTGCTGACGACAGCCTTGATTTTCGAGTTTCTCAAAGTCATTTCCGAAGCTACTCCAGAAACCACCCGCAGAACACGTTCATTTGCCAGGGGCTGTCTGTCATCAGTTAACATATTCTAATAAAGGTTCAAATAATGAAGACAAGTTCTGTAAACGAAGCTACCGCTTGCGAAGTTTAGGCCACTACGATGATCTCATCAGAATAAAATAGGGTGCCAATCTAATTTGAGAAGAGACGAGATTTCTTTCAGAATAGAAGATCAAAATCTCTGGCTGGGGCTATCACAATTCAAATCCAGTGCATGAAGTCACTGAAGCACGCAACAAGTTATAAAATTTTCAGACCTATTATAAAGTCACTGTATTGCTAAGGGGCTTCGGACAAAACAGAGTGCCAGGCTAAATGGAGAAGCATGGCTCACGGGAGCAATATTGGAACAAAGAAAAATGACTTCGTCGTTAAAAAACAACTTCGCTTCATTGGATTTGGATGAAACAATTGACTTCATTAGGCTCCTTAAAATGCTGGTTCAAACCAAATTGGAAGACTATGTTGCCGCCAAGTGACACTTTGATTGGAAACAAGTTCATCCGGCTTTTATCTAACACCAACGAAGAGGGCCTTCGTACGCAAAGATTCGATCCAGCAGAGCAAGAAGTGAAAGCTAGCTCCCTTACTACAAAGCAATTTCATGTAAGTACGGAACCAGTACTAGACTTCGTAAGAGATTATTATATCAAAATGCAAACAACAATATTTTTCGATTTCATGCCACTATATATAAAGGCAGCCACGCACGAAGATATTCAGTTTTCTAATCAAATCCCTTTTATGAGCATATCTTTCATATAAGCATGAGCTAAAAATATATATATATATATAAATAAATAAATATATATATATTGTGAGGATTTGACCATGGAACACGTAATGATAAAGTCATGTCAAGTCATGGTTCATCTCAATAACATATTGTTACTTTAATTTAAACTTTATTCCTATCACATACATGCGAAGAGGCTTTTGTACACCCCTTGTAGTATTGATTATTTGCGAAGAACTTTTAAAGCTTGCAAGTTTTATTAATTTTACTTAGTCATTTCATCCCTAAGCGGACACCATCTATGTTTTAATAATAATAATAATAACAACAACAACATATAATTAGTACAAAATTAACAATCACGATACTCTAGACTTGTAAATATTCTCACATATGTATACATACAGTTATATCTATATCTATGAAATATCCCAAATTCATGTTTATGTGCAATGCTTTTATTAAATACTCATACCTCTCAAAAAGCTCTAAGGAGCCAATATCTGCTTTAAGCAGAAAGAAAAGCTCTAAGGAGCAAAGATCTGCAACAAGCAGAAAGCAAAGCTCTAAGGAGCAAAAGAATTGCAAAATTCACCAAGGTGAATGTTGACTTCGAAAAGAAGTGCGTCTTTCAAATTCACTAAGGTGAATTTTGACTTCAAAAAAAAAAAAAGAGAGTTCTTTTTTCAAATTCACTAAGGTGAATTTCGACTTCGAAAAAGAAGTTCGTTTTTAAATTCACTAAGATGAATTTCGACTTTGAAAAAAGTGCGTTTTTTTAAAAATTCAATTAAGGTGAATTTCAACTTCGAAAAGAAGTTTGTTTTTCAAATTCACTAATGTGAATTTTAACTTTGAAAAGAAGTTCTCGCCCAACTTCACAAAAGGAAGGGGACGACGTTTTTCCAAATTCACCAATGTAAATTTTAAGTTCAAAAAGAAGTTTTTCGCTCTAACTTCAAAATCGAAGAACAAAAAGAAACTCAAGAAGGGACAATGATTTTCCAAGAATGGACAATCAATTGCGATGGAGCTTGGGGCTATACAGGGGCTGGAGTAGCTATAACAATAACTTTATCATCAGGCCTTAAAACGAAGTATACAGCAAAACTAGAATTTCAATGTACCAACAACATCATAGAATATGAAGTAGTATCGCTGGGGCTTCGCAAAAGCAAGAATTCAAAAGTTAATAATCAAAACAGATTCTTTGACAAACGAAGTTTTCACGCCCACTTCTCTGCAAAAAAAGAAGGCATGGCGTTTTCAAATTCACTATGGTGAATTTTTGCTATAAAATATTCACGAAGGTGAACTTTAACTTCCAAGAGAAGTTTCGCATACACTTCTCTGAAAAAATAAGGGACGACCTTTTTAAATTCAATAAGGTGAATTTTAACGGAGGAAAAAAGTTTGCTTTTTTCAAATTTTAACTTTGAAAAAAGTTTATTTTTCAAATTCACTAAGGTGAATTTTTCACTTCGAAAAAGAAGTCTGTTTTTCACTAAGGTCAATTTCAACTTTAGAAAAAAGTTCATTTTTTAAAATTCACTAAGGTGAATTTCGTCTTCGAAAGGAAGTACATTTTTCAAAATTCACTAAGGCTTAATTTTGGACTTTTCGAAAAAAAAGAGAAGTTTGTTTTTTAAGAAGTTCGTTTTTTTTCAAATTAGTGAATTCAAACTTCGAAAAGAAGTTTGTTTTTGAAATTCACTAAGGTAAATTTTAACTTCAAAAGAAGTTCATTTTTCAAAATTCACTAAGGTGAATTTCGACTTCTAAAAAGAAGTTTGTCTTTTAAATTCACTAAGGTGAATTTCGACTTCAAAAAGAAGTTTGTCTTTCAAATTCACTAAGGTGAATTTTGACTTCGAAAAAAAAAAAAGAAAGAGAAGTTCATTATTCAATTCACTAAGGTGAATTTCGACTTCGAAAAGAAGTTTGTCTTTCAAATTCACTAAGGTGAATTTTGACTTCGAGAAAAAAAGAGAAGTTCATTATTCAATTCACTAAGGTGAATTTCGACTTGAAAAGAAGTTTGTCTTTCAAATTCACTAAGGTGAATTTTGACTTCGAAAAAAAAAAGAGAGAAGTTCATTATTCAAAATTCACTAAGGTGAATTTCGACTTAAAAGAAGTTTGTCTTTCAAATTCACTAAGGTGAATTTTGACTTTGGAAAAAAGAGAAGTTCATTTTTCAAATTAACTAAGGTGAATTTTAACTTCGAAAAAAAAAGGTTTGTTTGTGAAATTCACAAAGGTAAATTTTAACTTTGAAAGAAGTTCACTTTTTAGATTCACTAAGGTGAATTTTAACTTTGAAAATATGTTCGTTTTCCAAATTCACTAAGGTGAATTTTAACTTTGAAAAGAAGTTCGTTTTTCAAATTCACTAAGGTGAAGTTTAAGTTCGAAAGGCCGAAGAGCAACTTGCTTTTGCATCGCCCCAATTAAAACCATAAGTAGGTGCAATTTTTGACAAAATAAAATTGCTACCTACAAGTTTTTTTCTCAAATTCTCTAAGGAGAAAACTGTAATTTTGAAACAAAGTTTTCGCTCCCACTTCGCAAAAAAAAGAAGGGGACGACGTTTTCAAATTCTCTAAAAGAGAAATTTGAAACTTCAAAATGAAGTTTCGCTCAAATTCTCTAAGGAGAAACATTAATTTCGAAACGAAGTTTTTCGCTCCCCACTTCGCAAAAAGAAGGGGACGACGTTTTCAAATTCTCTAAAAAGAGAAATTTAAAACTTCAAAATGAAGTTTTTTGCTCAAATTCTTGATTTTTCTTGTTTTCTATAAGGAGAAATGTTGGGTTTAAAATTTCACTAAAGTGAATTTTGATTTACAAGCGAAGTTTCAGCGTCAACTTCTCTTCAAAAAGAAGGGACGACGTTTTCAAATTCACTAAGTTGAATTTTTCACTTCAAAATTTCACTAAAGTGAATTTTGATTTACAAGCGAAGTTTCCGCGTCAACTTCTCTTCAAAAAAAGAAGGGACGACGTTTTCAAATTCACTAAGTTGAATTTTTCACTTCAAAATTTCACTAAAGTGAATTTTGATTTACAAGCGAAGTTTCCGCGTCAACTTCTCTTCAAAAAAGAAGGGACGACATTTTCAAATTCACTAAGTTGAATTTTTTCACTTCAAAATTTCACTAAAGTGAATTTTGATTTACAAGTTTAAGTTTCCGCGTCAACTTCTCTTCAAAAAAAGAAGGGACGGCGTTTTCAAATTCACTAAGTTGAATTTTTCACTTCAAAATTTTACTAAAGTGAATTTTGATTTACAAGTTTAAGTTTCCGCGTCAACTTCTCTTCAAAAAAGAAGGGACGACGTTTTCAAATTCACTAAGTTGAATTTTTCACTTCAAAATTTCACTAAAGTGAATTTTGATTTAAAAGCGAAGTTTCAGCGTCAACTTCTCTTCAAAAAGAAGGGATGACGTTTTCAAATTCACTAAGTTGAATTTTTCACTTCAAAATTTCACTAAAGTGAATTTTGATTTACAAGAGAAGTTTCGCGTCAACTTCTCTTCAAAAAAGAAGGGACGACATTTTCAAATTCACTAAGTTGAATTTTTCACTTCAAAATTTCACTAAAGTGAATTTTGATTTACAAGAGAAGTTTCCGCGTCAACTTCTCTTCAAAAAAGAAGGGACGACGTTTTCAAATTCACTAAGTTGAATTTTTCACTTCAAATTTCACTAAAGTGAATCTTGATTTACAAGCGAAGTTTGCGAGTCAACTTCTCCTCAAAAAAGAAGGGACGACGTTTTCAAATTCACTAAGTTGAATTTTTCAATTCAAAATTGCACTAAAGTGAATTTTGATTTATAGGCGAAGTTTTAAAGCGTCAACTTCTCTTCAAAAAGAAGGGACGACGTTTTCAAATTCTCTAAAGAGAAATTTAAAACTTCAAAATGAAGTTTGGCTCAAATTCTCTAAGGAGAAACTCTAACTTCGAAATGAAGTTTTCGCTCTCTCTTCGCAAGAAAGGAAAGGGGACGACGTTTTTAAATTCTCTAAAGAGAAATTTGAAACTTCAAAATGAAATTTTTACTCAAATTCTTTAAGAAGAAACTTTAACTTCCAAAAGAAGTTTCGCGCCCACTTCTCTACAAAAAGAAGAGACGACATTTTAAAATTCAATACGTAAATTTTCGCTATAGAATGTTCACTAAGGTGAACTTTAACCTTCAATTCTTTAATTTGACTTATTTGAATTAGAAAAAAAAAACGAAAAAGTTTTCCCCTCTTCAAAAAGATAAAAACAGGGGTATGTTTTGCTATTTATAACTCGAGGAGTCGAGAGTCAAACTAGCCGTTACAAAATAGTCCAACTTCAAAGGTCGGGACGACGTTTCGGACCTCGTTTTTTTTTCATAAAAACTTTCGTGGGTTTCATGCCTTTGAAGTCGGCCTTCGCCCACGAGGGCTCTTTGTTGGGATCTAACCGCCGTAGAAACTTTTATCCCGAACTTTGAAGTTGACTTCGTAGACAAACTTTATACCCAAACTTTGAAGTTGGCTTCGTAGACAAACTTTATGCCCAAACTTTGAAGTTGGCTTCAGTAGACAAACTTTATGCCCAAACTTTGAAGTTGGCTTCGTAGACAAACTTTATGCCCAAACTTTGAAGTTGGCTTCGTAGACAAACTTTATGCCCAAACTTTGAAGTTGACTTCGTAGACAAACTTTATGCCCAAACTTTGAAGTTGACCGCCAACTAACTTTGAAGTTGCGGGAAGAAAACTTTCAACACGAAGAAGGAAAAGATATGATGAAAGAGAAGTTGGTGAAGACAACTCTTTGAACAAAGAATGTGAAGAATCATGATTCAAAGGATCAAGCGAAGATGGTGAAAACAACTTAGCTAGAATAGAAACCTTGAGAAGTTATTAGAAATCTCAAATGTGAAGTTTATGTTTTTTATCAAATAACGAAGTCGGGGGTCCCTATAAATACCCCCCGATGCACCTGTAAAGACCATGTTGAATGGTTGCTTGTAACCATACTTCATCAATAAAGTGTTGTGCTGATATTTCACCCAACAATATTCTCTCTCTTTTTTTTTCTCTCTTTTTTTTCTTCTCCTTTCTTTTTTTCAGCAAGGCAAGGTGACATCATCTTTTTTTATGACCCCTTGGTGGATGGAACTTAAGATTCTCACCATCTTCCCCACACTTGGACTTTTGTGTAAAAGTCAAGTGTGCAAGGTCCCGTCTCCCTTGTAGCATGTCCCATTATCCATGAGCATCGAGTTTCTTGTTGATGTGCCCCTATGTTCTCGAGCATTGTGTGCCTCTTTTGATCTTCTTAATCGATCTCCACCTGAAATGGTTAGCGACAAGAATACCCAAAGGTGCATGCTAACTTGACAACAAGCTGTTGCTTTTTATTAATCAGAGAAAATGAAAAAACCTTTTTTTGCTTTCTTTTTTTTTTATGAAAACAACTAGAGAGAAATATTCATTTTTTTTTCACGGTCAAGGGTTATCTCCCCGGCGGTTTTATTTATGGTCGCAAACTTGACCGTGGGATTTCTTCTTGCAGCTATCAAGGGTGGTGAAGTTCCCGGCTTCTCCACAGAGCATTATCCATTTAAGATCAAGCTGCAAGGTTAGTGCCATTGTGCTACTACAAGATAAATGAAGGCATACACAACCATTCTCTTAGAGAGTTTGCAAGCGAGGATCAAGAGGTAGTTGTGTTCCTAGTAGGAGCACATGGTCACAAGTGAGGCAAGCGCTAGAGATCCAAAGAGGTGAGCATGAAACATGAGGAATCTCAAAAGAAAACTTTTCATGCCCCTTAACGGTTTCTTTCTTGGTCTCTAAAGTTGGTGCCTCGAGCATGTCCTTGGCGTATGATTTTTTATCCTCAAAAGGGTATGTCATGAAGGACAAATGTTGCATCTCAACCATTGTCATGGGCAACGTTTTATTGGCGGAGGGGCATGTCTTGTGTTCGAGTGAGGGCGATGGGTGGTTTGTTTCACTAAGATGCGAGAGCAACTTAGGTGAATCGAATGGAGTTATGAACCGCCTCCTCGAACAGGTTATGGTTGGGATGTTGCTTTGCCATTAGACTTTTCGGATATGGGTTTGGAGTGGCAAAGGCTACTTCTCCCAATTTTTCATCAAGGCTCCCATGGGTATTTTTTTATGAACAAGGTCTTTGAGTGGATAGCCTATCAAAAGTTTGAAGTTGAGGATGGGCAAGATATAGGGATCTAAGAGCACCTCGGCTTTGTCAATCTCTAATGGCACGACCCTTGCGATCCCACAACACTCGAGGAGATAAGTCCCGACAGATTTTTTTTTCAAAAAGTTCCCTTTAACAAACAAGTAATGATGTTGGAAGGTGAAAGAATCTGAATTGCTTCGAGAAGAACATTTCACTTCCAATGACCATTTTGTTGATGGTTTAGCTCTAGGGAAGACTTCATTTGTTGTGGGGTTTTACGTGCCAAGAGAGGTTCGAGGTATTGCCATAATCCTCGAATTCAATTGGAAACTTCGAAGGATGAATTTTCCTTCGGTGTTCGTGGTTCGGAGAAGGGCTCGCGGTCGATCCTAAGTATGGTAAAGGTACGGATTCGGCTGATGAGGGCTTCTCAAAGCTTGACATGCCCTTGTTTTGGTGGGGAAAAGGTTCTACAATGGGAGAAGCAAGCTTCTCTAGGATGTGATCAAGGATCTTCCTTTGTTCCATCGTAATTTTATCTATCAACGACCCTCCAACGGTCATGTCAAGGCATAGGGCAGTGTCTATGTCAAGACCCGAACGAAAGATATGTGAAAACATACTCTCGGGTAATGACAGGTCTAGGCCAGCGTGTATTAACATAGTAAGCTTGGCTCAAGCTGCACCTAGGACTCTCTATTTTTTTTTTTACATTCTTGTGCAGAAGAATTCGGTCATGTATGGTTTCTTGGCAAAAGCCCGTGTTGTTTGGGTTCTAAAGGATTCCTTGTCACATTTTAGTGTAAGGGATTTGAATGTTTATACCCATAGCATGATTATACATGACCTCCACCAATCCTCAATAGAGTCATGGAGAACTGTTTATCAAGGAATTTTTCAGGATCGGTTGGGATTGGTGGTTTCTTCTATTGTTCGTATTTTGAGGTGTTACTAAATCCCTTAGCAAGGTCAGCCTCGAAAAACAGGAGATCCTACCATGCAGTCCCCTTGGGTTTTGGTTCAGGCAAGGGTCTCTCTATAGGTGTATCAGGTTTGGCAACAGCCGAAGAGACTTCCCTTTGATCTGCTAGGGTTCTACACGGATGGGTTCTAGCGGGAGAGTATTCTCAAAAATATGGTTTAGGAAAGCTCCTCCTTCCGCTGGGTTTTTATGTGAAAACAACCCTCCGGTAGTTATGTCACAAGCTGTAAGATGGATGCTCTATCAATGGGTTTTCCAATTTCAAGCCTGAAAATGTTTGGATCTGAACCATGGCTATAAAGCCAGGGCGGAGCTCAAATCACGAAGCTGTGATTGGCTTCGAAGATTGACATGGTTCTAAGAGCTCGCCCCTAGGAGCAAAAAGGGTTTGAAAGGGTTGCTCCATAAATTAAAAGAAAATAAAAAATAAAAAGAATGGCGAGGGGTAAGGGCTCACACTGATAACTAGGTTTCACAAACTATAACGACAACCGTTCCCCGGCAACGGCGCCAGAAATGCTTGTTGGTATTTCTTAGCGTAAGCAGCAAAGTCCACAAGCGCACGGAAAGTACCGTTGTAGCACTTCACCTAGAAGTATTCCAGGTATCGAATTTCCACAGGGAACGGGTGCTAAGTCTGTTCTTCCTAACTATCAAGGGTCAAGCATAGGAGGTGATCTTAGGAGTGATGTGTTCTCAAAGCACTTAGACTAAGTCGCTACTCGTCTATTAATCGAGTATTACTTTAGGCATCCGGAGTGCACTTGGTCTGCCAAGCGATGCCGGCCTCTTGCTCTACTACGCAACCGGACGTGGAGGAGTACAATGGGCGAATAGGGCTGTCACCACCTATCCCCTACCTCACTACCGTGGATTGCGGAGCAAACGAGGGTGATTCATAACTTAGACACCACGTCTACGTTACTTGTCACTACTCTAGCGTCGATCAGGGGATCCCGTCTCTATCAGGGGCCCTCTACTAGAGCATTTACCACAGGGGCAAACAACGATCCCATAATTCTCGATATAATAGATGATAGCATGGAACTTAAGAATGATACTGAAAGTAAGACATGAATAACTTCGCCAAGTCGTAAAGTTACCCGTAGAGGTACAAGGTAGGGGAGGCAGGAGCCGACAGATCCAGTCCGACGGTCGAAAAGACCGCGGGGTCGCTACTCCTCTTTTCCTCTCTACCTTGCACTCTCTCTCACTCCCACCGAAAGTGTCTTGGTACTCTCTACACCACCCAATGTGTGAGACGTGGAGTGTAATTCCCGAAGGAATGTGGGGCGAGTGATGGATCACATGGTGAAGTGTGTGATGGAGAATGTGATCCTTTATTGAATGATCAAATGAATGATCAAGTGTGAATTGGTTGTGAATTGGTGAGTTACAAGGGAGGCAATGGCCTCTTTATATAGGGAAGAGAGGGGGAGAATGGAGGGCTATGCTTGTTTCTATCTTGAAATTCAAACTCCTAGGCATGCAACCGCCTCCTCCTTGGCGCCATCCCAAAATACCTTCATGCAAGCCTTCATAGCCATGCAAGTGCACATGTCTTGGCGCCAATTTGATTCCCCTCACATGCAACCAAGCATTCTTGGCGGGAACCATATCTTCATAGCATGCAACCTTGTCTTCCGAGGAGTTTTGGCGGGTATTCTTGGTGCATCCCGAAAAGCACCGCATGCAACCGCCTTCTCTCCTCCGGACCGCGGGTCAAGGCAAAAGCGCGAGTGGGTTCGGGCTCCAGGCCACGGCGGCGTCGCAGTGCGGGTCGGCCCAGTTTGACCCGCTGGCGCCGTGCCTTTGCGGTGTGGGCTTGTGGCCCATCATATGTTGCGCCCCCGAGGGTGCTTTTGGTCCGATTCGCGTTGGTTTTGGCCTCGGGTGGCATTCCCTTGTCCAAAGCGCAGATTCGATGTGCGCTTCTCTCTTCCTTTTGGCGTATTTTTTACACGCTTCCACGTTTATGCCGCAAAACATATTTTCTTCGAATACAAGTGGAACTAGATTAATAGCAAAGGTTCATGTGGCAAAAGTACGTTTTCATCATGTTATATAACTAAGTTGGCGGTATAATTTGTATGATAAGGACCGCCAACAATATATTAAAAATATTGGTTCCTTCAAAAAAAAATTTCGCGTAGTAAGATAAGATGCGTGAGAGGTGTGTGTGCCTTTCCGAGGATGTGCACCACTAATTTATCCGAATCGACTAATTTTTTTTTCCAACATGCTACACGAAAATGAGGTGTCCATGCAAGTTTCTATGTTTTTATCCCTTTACATGTGAGAGGTGAGTGTGCCTTTTCGACGATGTGCATCACCACTTTCTCTGAATCGACTCAAACTTTTCTGCCAACATGCTACACCAAATGGAGGTGTCCATGCAAGTTTCTAGACTTCCTTAGCAACATTAGGGTATTTTAATTATAACATTTTTTTTCTTCTATAAATCAACAAATAGTTACAGTAATAGGTAAACTTGATCGAAAATTGCAATGATGCACACAACATCATAGTTTTGCTCCATCAACATCCCAAACAGGGGATGAACATCTCTCACCAGTGAATAGGACATGTGCGAGAGGTGAGTGTGTGCCATTTTGGGGATGTGCATCACCACTTTATCTGAATCGACTCAAACTTTGTTGCCGATATGCTACACCAAAACCAGTGTTTGTCCATGCTAGTTTCTAGATTTCTTTTTTTGCAATATTAGAGTATTTTAACAAATTTTTTTCTGTAAATCAACAAATAATTACAGCAGTATTTGAATTATATATATATATATATATATATATATATATATATATATATATATATATATTCGAAAAAAAAAACATGTGTTACCCGCACGACAGTGGGACACACGAAAACTCACGCAAAAAAGAAATTTGGCGCTGACCTTCCCAAAATTTCCACCAAAAACAAATAAAAAAATTCAAAACTTCCCAAATTTAAAAGTGGCGCCTTTTTTTACCATTTTTTTTTTTTTTTTTTTTTTAGCAAGCGCGCCAAGCTATCGCGCCAACAACATCAGGCCGACGTTTTAGCTTCCGCTTATAGTGACTCTCATCGTATCCCTCCCTAATCCCCTCGCAAAACCAAATCTAGAGGTCGGTTAGGGTTCTAGCGCCGCCAAAGAAGATAACTCTCCTTCTCGCCTTCCACCACCGATCGGTAGAGGGATGCCGAAGCGAGGCGGGAAGGGGACCCCATCGGCGTCGACATCGCTGCACACACCTCGCATCTACGCCGGCGACGCCACCCGAAGTTCTTCACACCAACAACTCGGGACGACGCCCAGATCGCCCCTCCGGCCTAGGGCGGCGTCATCGCTCTTTGGGTCACCTTCGTCCCAAAGAGCATCCGAGGTCGGGCAGCGAAGGTGATCCGGTCGACGCATACCAAGATGCATTTCGACCTTCGTCTCGGGACGTCGGCGACAACGGGTACACTATATTCTCGCTAGTGCTACGTATACCCTAGTTGTATATGCTTTTTGTGCTCATGATTTTAAATTAAAATGTCATGGTGTATATGCGAACGGAAGAAACATGGACAGTATATGTCACTTGCAAAGGGGAGTGAGGAGGGACAAGAGGTAGTTAATAGATATGTAAACGTTGGGAAGAGTCTATTCACGCTTGGTAGCTTAACAACAATGAAATCAAAAGCGGGGTATGGGTCTAGGGACTACATGTACTTCAAGAAGAGAAGTGTTGATGATCTGCATGGCAAAGCAACACTATCTGAAATCGAATACGATCTTGATGTATTAGACATGGTAAATTCTAGCCAGGATGAGAGGGTTGTCGAGAATAGTTTTGTCTAAGAATCCAACAACTTGATTCATGTGTTGCCATAACACCCATTAAAAAACTAGAGGTTCGATCGATGATGATGATGATGTAGAAATGGATGATTTCGAACTAAATGCATATAAAGAATGGCTACATTATATGCACACAAAGAATCAAGCCACGGGTGAGTTATGATAAAGCCCTAGTATGTATATATAAAGATGGATTTTTGCAATGCATCATGACTCATATTATCGTTCTATTTCGGATTATCAAGATATATATTGAGGAGGACACCATCAAGACATACACGAGAATGGTTGAAGCTTGAAGGAAAACTTGAGGAGATCGGTAATATCCCCCCCCCCCCCCACCTGTTGTCAAACAATTCTTTTGCAAACTTCAAATTATGCTAGCTCATCATGTGACAATATTGTCTGCAGATGCGTATAAGGATGTTAGCCTACCGATACATTCTAGTCAAGAGAGCAACCAAACACCACCGTAGAAAGGCACATTCTCATGCCCTGGCGTTGGAGACAAGATCAAGGTAAAGTTAATTTGTGCTCATTTTCAATTAATTTTGTGTTTCATTTATGGAGTTGGAGCCATGGTAATTTATATTTATAGTTATATATATGAATGATACTATTTTAAGTCAATTTTGGAGAATTTTGGTGCATGGTTTCACAATCATTGTGGACAACTAAATAAATGCATGCTAGTGGATAAAGAGAAACAATTATAATGTACCTGTGCTAGTTGGCTATAATTGTAATTTCTATTGGATTGTTGATGTGGATGCTTGCATGTTGAGAGAAGTATTTAGTGGGGTTGACTATTACTTATTTTATTTATAGTTATATGAATGTTTACGTCTTTAAATCAATTTTGGTGAATGGTTTCACAATCATTGTGGACAACTAATTAAATGCATGCTAGTGGATAAAGAGAAACAATTATAATGTACTTGTGCTAGTTGGCTATAATTGCAATTTCTATTGGATTGTTGATGTGGATGCTTGCATGTTGAGAGAAGTATTTAGTGGGGTTGACTATTACTTATTGTATTTATAGTTATATGAATGTTTCTGTCTTAAATCAATTTTGGTGAATGGTTTCACAATCATTGTGGACAACTAATTAAATGCATGCTAGTGGATAAAGAGAAACAATTATAATGTACGTGCTAGTTGGCTAAATTTGCAATTTCTATTGGCTTGTTGATGTGGATGCTTGCATGTTGAGAGAAATATTTAGTGGGGTTAACTATTACTTATTATATTTATAGTTATATGAATGATATTGTCTTAAATCAATTTTGGTGAATGGTTTCACAATCATTGTGGACAACTAATTAAATGCATGCTAGTGGATAAAGAGAAACAATCATAATTACCTGTGCTAGTTGGCTATAATTGCAATTTCTATTGGATTGTTGATGTGGATGCTTGCATGTTGAGAGAAATGTTTAGTGGGGTTGACTATTAATTATTATATTTATAGTTATATGAATGATCTTGTGTTAAATCAATTTTGGTGAATGGTTTCACAATCATTGTGGACAACTAATTAAATGCATGCTAGTGGATAAAGAGAAACAATCATAATTACATGTGCTAGTTGGCTATAATTGCTATTTCGTTGGATGGTTGAGTGGATTGCAAAATATATACGGGGAGGACACCAACAAGATATATACGTAATTGGAAACAAAAAGACGATGTGGTGCCCTCATGGCATTTCTGCGGTTTAATATCATCTGCTATAACATCTTGTTTCCATGGAATAGGCTCAGAAAATAGGAAGAAAAAGAGGACGTGGTACCCTAAAATGCTTGAAGGCACTCGCCAAGAGATCCAAAACAGGCAATCAAAAAGCTGAAAATTGAGTTCTCCGGGCTTGGAGGAGCGTAGGTGAGAACTCCGACGTTCTTGATGAAATAGTCTTTTGTTCACAAGGAGAAGGGCGCCACTCATTGGAGTGAGAACATGGAAAGATGTCCACCACGATGTAAAAAGAGTCAATAACATCGATATATTAGTAAGATTCTTTGCTTACGTGTACATTTCAATTATACTCTAACGTGACAACCCGACCTAGTATTTGCATGTTCTTGTAATTATATAATAGGCTAGGTGGGAGATTGAGGATAACTTTGATTCAAGGAGAACGATATTGGGCATTGCTAAGAGCGTTACAAAGGATGGCGTTCCACTTTAAGTGCTACGGCCAAGGTATACGGCAGCTACCATGAGAGAATGATGCATAAGCCCCGGAAGAATTAGATATTGTCGAATGGCACTATATGTTCTTTGTATTTTAGGACCTGCAAAATTCAGGTCTGTTCCACATTGTTTCTATTCTTAACAATAGCATTTTTTGAAAAATGCCTATGTCTAAATCTTTAAGATAATTGTTCAAATCTATGCATTTACGTAGGCAACGAGCGTAAAGAACTCGGGAATCGATCCCTTAAAAAGACTACACATTTGACAGGGCTCTAAGCCTTTTTCTCAATGTAGCTTTGAGAAGGTAATAAGTGGAGAATCATCTACAAGCTCTCTTCTTTGGAAGAATTACTAAGTTGTTTTGTTCTTTGCATACCAGAGAGACCCGTAAGCGGTAATGAGCCCGATGATTTAGAACTTTGGTTCATTACTCACTCTAAGAATGGGAAATGGACAGACCAAGCATCTATGGATATCTATGTGAGTTCTTAATGAATTTGTACATAACTTACTAGCTAGTCCATGCAAATAGAGAATACTGTAGTTGCATCTTCAACTAACTCATTGATGCGTGCCTTGTAAATGTTAGGAGAAAGCAAAAGCACAATTGGTGAGAAGGTATCAAATTTCGAGAATAACTTCATTTCCCAAAATGAGAAGAACGAGATTTTCCAGGCGGCATACAAGGAAGTCACAGATTGCAAGTCAAGGAAGTTGCATGGTAATGGGTACCTTGCAATAAAACCAACAAGAAAGCAGCTGCAGAATGAGCAACGCGAGGAGCAAATGCGTAAGCAGGAGCAACGACATCGAGGAACACCTCGAGCTCATGGCATCATTAGGGCAGCTAACACAACAAATGGAAGAATGGGAAGAAGACAGGGAACGCGAAAGGAGAGAACACGAACGACAGCTTGAAGAAATTATGAAGGCGAGGGAGGCTGATAAAGAAGCCTTTAGGCAAGAGATCCAATCAATGTTACTGCAGGTACTATTCAATGATCATTTTTAGGTCAATCTAATAAATAGAACGTTGCCTTCACCACTTGTCTCTTTAACATTTACTATGATGTTAATTTTTTTTGCTCCTAGTTCAATGTTAGCTGCTTTTGATATGCTTGACATTTTTTTCCAACTATTTCTGTTCGACAAAGAGTTTATATAGGGTAAATTTTTTCTACACCCTAGGTGTAGTTACACCCATATGTTTATCTCAAGATTTGTGGTATATATGACCGAACGAAGTGCATGTGGATGAAGTATATGATCATACTAGACCATGTATGGTGGTATATACGTTAAGTATGCATTCATACGTTGAGTATATGGATATACTTTTTATATACAAATGCAGTGGAGAAATTATCTATCAGTTTTTTAGATTTTCTTTATTGTATTGTTATAAACCAGATTCTTATTTTTTATAATACATTAACGTCAGCTAGTCTTGCCCTTTTCTCTTAATGAAAATGACACGTGAAGTCGTGTTCGAGAAAATTAATACATTCTATTCTTTTTTAATAGGTGATCTTAATCTTGTTTTGGTGAATGGATTTCTTTCCTTAGGTTCTATATCCAACTATGCTGTATCGTTTTATAGGTTGGCCTAGCTAAAAAATCGGTCGAGTCAAACAACAATGTCTTTGCAATTGAAGATGTGGGCGGCGGCGACTACGACTACTGTACATGTCGTGCCAATCCCTCAAGATTCGGTCTCCACATAGGTACGTTAATTGACAACTTTTAGTGCTATCGTCTTGCAAAATGGCGCCTAATTTTATCATTCCACCTTATTCGTTCCCGGGACAATGTTGAACGCAACCCGGACAAATCTCAACAAGGTGAAAAAGGGGACAAACCTCAACAAGGTGAAAAAGGGGAGAAACCTCAACAAAGTCAAAAGCGAACAAATCGATCCGGCAAAGGCGGGCTAACAAGCGTCATCTAAGAAGTGGTGGTAAAGCAAGCTAGCAATGAAGCAAATACTCCAACACCGCTTTACATTAATTCATCTACTCTGCAGACCCAAGCATTTGCGGCTAAAAAAAAACGACATGCCAACGCCCAAAACAATAAAGCGGTGAAATTTTGAAATCTCCACTACCCGCCGTGAATGTTTTACTGTTCAAATTTGTCAAAATGTTTATACTTGTGTTCATTATATCTTTGTCATTCGATAATTTTATGATGAGCAATGAAACTTTGGCTTAGTGCATGCTGCTGTTGCCCCCTTTTGATAATGTCGTTTACTTAATGCTAAAACAAATGTCTTTCATTCTTTCAGGAAGGGGCGGCACTAATGGAGCGAAACAATGCGTGAAGGGATCGTCTTGAAGTCACCGCTTTCTTTGATCAAGTGATGGGATCATTTAGGGGGTTCGTTCCAACAATGCGATCTTTGGAAACTTTTGTGTTTTTAAGTACTATGTATCAAGTTCGTGCGTGGTGGTTTGTTGAAACAATTGAGTGTTGGATTTTTATCTTGAATGGCTAATTCAAGTATATATACATTTTATTGCGACCAAAAATAAATTATTATTATTGATCTGTATTATATTGTTAAATTATTGGTGGTCCTGAAATATATGAGCGTGGCGAGAATAGACATGTGGCAATAGGTACAAAATTATGGTAGCAACAACATTCGTGGGAAAAGATATTTTATCCTATCGCAACCCATTTTTCGATGTCATAAAGGTCGAAGCAATAGAGGTGGCCACATGTAACAACCATTCAAACTGTGTGGTTTTGGTAGTAATATAATGGCCAACCTATAACAACCAATCCTAGCCGGTGGCAATTGTGGTGGTTATTTTATAGCACCCACAAAAACTTTGGTGGCAATATCGGTCAACAAGTATAGCATCCAAACACAATTCGTAGTAATAAATGGGAACACATATAGCACCCAAAAAAACTTTTGGTGGCAATATTGGTCATCAAGTATAGCATCCAAATAAGTTTTCGTAGTAATAAACGAGGAACACATATAGCACCCACAAAAACTTTGGTGGCAATATTGGTCATCAAGTATAGCATCCAAATTCATTTTGTAGCAATAGAAAGGAACACATATAGCACCCAAAAAACTTTGGTGGCAATATTGGTAATCAAGTATAGTATCCAAATTAATTTCGTAGCAATAGAAAGGAACACATATAGCACCCAAAAACCTTTGGTGGCAATATGGATTGACAAGTATAGCATCCAAACACAATTCGTAGTAATAGGGGATCATCTATAGCACCCAAAGCAAGTTTGTGGCAAAAACGTGTAGCAAGCAACCACGACTAGAGCGTAGCAATACAATCCTTTGCAACGCCTATTTTTGGAATTGCAACGCTCGGTGTTAGATGCCATTGAGACCTCTAGCATCACCTGAAATGTTGCAATAAGATACTATAGCACCAACTAGAGCGTGGCAATATAGTCTTGTTTCAACACCTCATTGGGTTGCAATACAAAAAAAATTGCAACACCCAAATGGACATCGTGGTTGAAGGTTAATACCACGGACTTTTGCGCATCTCAAGTTTACCAAATCGTTTGGTTGTAATTTCAACTATTGCACCCAAAAACGGCATATTACAACACAATTTGTGGGTTGTTATTGACCGAAAACTACGTAGTGGCCGCAACAAATCAATTGACGGTGGGTGGAATTATTGCGACTCGAACTCAAGGATTGGAGTCCAAATCGACTGATAACCAGAGCCGTTTGCCAATTGATGAAGAGAATCGACGTTGGGTGGATTTATGGCGATTAGAATTCAGAGTGGAATCCAAATCGGCTGATTACCAGAGCCGTTTGTCGAAGTGGGGATGAATCGGAGGAACTGGTGTGCGGCGATGGCGGTGGCGGCATGATCCGGATCGTAGGCAAAGCAGTGAAGGTGGATTTGGGATCGCTGAACTCGATACCGGGTTGTTAGCAGCTACTAGCGAGGAAGAAGAAAAGTAGAAGCAGCTAACGATGAATTTACTCTGTAAGATTGAATTGTAATGAACTGTAACGAATTTGAAATGTCAATACACATGGGTCATGCCCTCTCATGCCCATCCCCTTTTGAATATATACCCAGTATCTCTAGCTTGATCACAGCTGCCATTCTGGGCCTGCTAGGCGAGCATTGGGCCGACGATCACGAACGGGTCTTGGGCCGTCTTCGGGACTTGTAGGAGATGGATCCTCAGGGCTAACAGGCGAGCACACATGTCCTCACGGCGTCCTGCGCCGGTAGGAAGGAGAGCATGTGCTCCAGCACCTCTTTCGGGAGGTTGCTGATGTGGTCGCGGTCTCCAACACCGGCGGCGGCAGACGCATTCTTGGGCGCTTTCCGAGGATGCATCCTACCAACCAGAAGATCGAGGATGTCGATATGTGGGATGAAAAGAAACAGTCGAAAAAGACGAGGTTAGCGAATTGAAACAGCTAGTAGCAGTCAGATCGAGGAAGTTGAGGAGATGGATTTGCAAAGTGCAGCAATCACCTGAGACGATCGAGAGAGAGAGAGAGAGAGACGGCCGCCGCCGCACAAGACGATTCGATTCTCTCCGAGATCTGGAGTATATATATGTAGGGTACTCTCGTACCACAGGCGCCAGGAGTAGTGATGGCCTGGAAACTCGAAAGACAATAAAATCTGCTGCGACTAGTGCTTCCCAGCTCCCAGCTACCAACGAGTCCCGAGGAATTTTACACGACCGCTTCGGTTCCTACGTTCTTTTTGAAATGGAACTCGAATGCTTCGTGTTCCTGAATGCATACGGCTGTTTTTCAATCAAGTAGATCTTTTGATCCAACGGACGCCACAACTTTTCTCATGGTGTTAAAGAATCTCAAATCAGGTCCTATAATTTTGATTCAATTGTTTTTCTACTTTTCAGAAATCGGTTTGTTAGGGCACTCACAATGCTAGAAACTATCATGATTTCTATAGTCTTGGATATTGTGTCAAGAAATTATCTCTCACAATGCAATTTTCTATCATGATGTCACAGGACCCACTTGCCACTCTCACAAATTGTCTTGGTTTACGTAAAGACACGGTTTCTTAGTTAGACTGGTTTCTTGTGTTTTCCCCTCTCTCTTCAATAAATATAGCGCCACATCAGAAAAAACAATAAATAGAGGGGTAATAAATGAGGATAAAACCATGGTAGAGTCTGCATTGTGAGTGCTCTTATGTTGTGCTTCAGCAATAACTAAACATACATTAAAATGTACTCCCTCTATAGTTGAAAAGAAAGACGTTTAAGATAGCGACACGGTCTTCAAAGCGCAAATTTGACTTCTTTTTTTCTGTAAAAATATTTATTAAAAAATTATATATGTATACTTTTATGAAAGTATTTTTGAAGACAAATCTATTGATATGATTTTCACATTTCTAAACGACTTAAAAGTTATTCATGATTTATGTTCCCAATGTTTGACCCAAACATTTTCCAAAACATCTTTCTTTTCAACTACGTAGGAAGTACGTGCGTTGCTCAAAGTGTTTAGCTCTACACACGCGCGCACTCGATTTCCTAGCTCTCGGATACACCTGCAAGGGTCCATGCATGCACGTCTCACTCCTGTGACCATGTCTCGTATGGCCAGGCCCACATGCCACCGACACTTGACACTAGTACACGAATGACATACAATACCAGTTCGTAACCCCACTTAATTTAGTCCCGGTTTCCCAACCAGGATTGTCCATCCGGGACTAAAGATCCCCCGTTTAGTCCCGGTTTGGGCAACCGGGATTAAAGTGGCACCTCTAGTCCTGGTTCATAATACGAACCGGGATTAATTGATTTGAATGTCAGACCTCCGTATCCATATTTTTATTTTGATTTTTATTTTCCAATATTTTTTTTTTCAGTTGATGTTTCTTTGAAATTACAAAGACTAGACCGTTGATTCACGAGGTAGTTACACACAGGAAAAAGTTTAGATCACCCCTCGAGTTTTGGCACTCGGGTTAATTCACCCCTCAATTTTAAAACTGTCTAAACAACACCCTAAACTTTACTAAACCATCGAACTTACCCCCTGAGTCGTTTTGGAGGGTTGTTTTGCTAACGTGGACAGCCTGCATGGCTATATTGGACACGCTGGCCTTTTAACCCGTCCGTTCCGTGCGGCTGCTCACACAAATCCCTTTGCCTGCGGCTTGGATTCTCTAACGCGCTGAACTAAAGTCATGGGTGACTTTCCCCCTCCCGATGCCATTCATTTAGAATCCAACGGCTTTGGTTACCCTTCAGCTTTCACACTGCCATGGCCCATTCCTGCCTAGTACAGTAGCCCAGTAAGGCCCAGTTCGCAAATAGGAGGCAGTGAGGCAAAACACTTTGTTCCATCGATTTTTAGGTGAGGAAGATGTATTTTTCCTATTTTTATATTCTCTTACAAAATTAGTTTCTTTTAAAAAATCCAAAAAACTATAATATTGTTGCCAATTGCACCAACTGAAAGACTTAGTGCCGGTTGAATTAGCGGTATTTCCTTTTCTCTATCAACTTGTCTTTATTTACCGGCGTTGTGCATTAAGTGGTAGCGACGTTCCCGTCGACGATGAGGCGCCTATGGTGGCTTCAAAAATCTCCAGATCTGCCGGCTACCCAGTCCTTCGGAGGTGCTCAAAGGGGTAGGGTTTACGTACGTGTGTTCATAGGGGTGAGTGTGCGTGCGTGTTGTGAGTGTCTGCGTTATAATTGTGTAATTCTCAAAAAAAAAAAAAAATCTAACTGTCTACTTTATGATTTTTTTTATATGAGATCGTCCTAAAAAATGATAAAATGTTTAGAGTTTGCCACAGTTTATTTGGTAAATCTTGCGGTTTGCCAACTCGCAAAAGTAAATGTCAAGTTAAAGGGTCACCTGAAGGGTCACCAAGACCGTTGGATTCTAAATGGATGGCATCGGGAGGGGGCAAGTCACCTGTGACTTTTGCTCAGCACGTTAGAGAATCCACGCCGCTCTGCCTGCGCCCTCGCCCAAATTGCGCCGCCTGGAGTTGTGCCCTCGCCGTCTCTATGCTGCCGACGCCGGCTCACCTGCGCCCGTCATCGCCTGCCCCTACGTTGTCGATGTCGTCTCGTCTGTGCTTGCCCTCGCCGGCCCCCCTACGCTGTTGCCGCCGCCCTGCTCCCTCACGGCGCCGACTGCCGATGGCCTGGCCGGCCCCTCATGGCGCAGCTGTACTGAGGTGCGAGCCCTCAACTGCGTGTGTCCACCACCGCTGTAGCGCGACTGGAGCCATCACCTTCACCTTCGCCTTCACATTCCTCTGCTCCCATGGCAGCTCTTTTCTATCACCTGCTATTCCCATGTATGTTTCTTTCCAATCCATAGCAGCAAGTGTTGAAAGGCAACTTTGGCAACGTTCTGATAGTCGTTCTGGGCGTGAAGAATAATGCAGACAAAGATACGCCTCTGGAGTTAAACACTGACAAGCAAGCAGATGCCATCCTCATACCTGGAACAAAAACATTGAAGAAGAAGCATGTCAGCAAGAGCTTGGCAACCTCTTTGGACAGTTGAGGTTGCATAGCTAAGTACATCCCTGTAAATAATGTATACTAAAACAAGAACTAAGCACCGGAGCCTATTTAATACTATCTTTGGAAATTGTATTTTCAGTATAAGCATCTGGTCAAACATAGATATTATTTTGGCAACATCGGAATGTCCTCACTGCTCGGAAGCGAGATAGGAATCACACAGGCACATGGGATTGCTTCTTTCATTTTAGATCAGTTTGCAATGGGTTGATCTATTCCAAATGGCTGCATTCGCATTCCCAGAAGCACAGTCTCCATCTCTAATCAACAATCCTGAGGTCCACAGAGCTAAGCAAGATCAAGTGGCAGTGGAAGAAAGAGGACACAGGTTAGACCTTAGCTAGGCGTGGAGGCGGATCCGGCGCGGCCTGGAGGCGAGGTGGCACCAGTGCAGCTTGGAGCCGAGGTGGCGCCCAGCTCGGAAACCGAGGCTGGCGTGGTGTCGAGGCGAAGGCAACCCCTCAGCTAGCCCTGGTCCACCGGAGCCCACAACATGGGCCTAACTCAACCCAAAATACTATTTTGATAGATGAGGATTGCCCCTGCATGTTGTGCTCCTCCAACATCAGTTACCGATGTGGAACTAAACCTAACAATATCCCTTGTCACATATCAAACCTAATTCTTGTAGGGTCCAGATGGTCGACTAGAGGGGGGGTGTGAATAGTCGTTTCTAACAATTAATCGCAATAGCTAGCCAATTTAAATTGTGGAAGAGTAAAACGGCCTAGCCACGAGTACACCCCTCTATCTAAAGTTTCTAGTACCCTTGCAAAGATGGAACTATATTGCTACTAAGGGTACTAAGCTAGCTGAAAGCTCTCCTACACAATTCTAGTTTGCAAGGTCAATCAATTCTAAGCAACTAGAACAAGAGCGAGCTCAACAACGCAAGGTATATATAATGCAATAAACTTGTGTTGAGATAGGCAAACCACAAAGGAGAGGTTAACATGCGATGTTTCTACTTGGTTCGGTGACTTGCCGGTCACTTACTCCAAGTTGAAGCAAGTCCTAGGATTGCCGCTCCTCTAATTAGTTCCAAGCCCGCAAGCTTTGGACTACCTCACTAGGTAGGCTCCTTGAGCACTAATTCTTGAGCCACTCAATCATCTAGGTACTCTTCTTGCCTCAATTCCACTAAAGATGCTCTTTGCCTTCCTCCGGTGGGGATGAGCTCACAATCCCCTCACAAGTCTCAACTCCAGAGCACCGCACAAGCCTTATTTGCATGCTTCATGGAGACACAATCACCATGTCGTCTAGGAACTAGCAAGCTCCAAGAGAAACAAGCAACCACGCCCATGTGATGATCACCTAGTGCCACAAGCAATCTCTCACGCAAGTATCCGCACCAGCGATGCACACTCACTCTCAAATGTTGCCCTCAAGCTAAGAACATGAGAGGAGGTGTTAGGGAGGAGCTCTCTCAAAGGATATGCTATTAGAATGGCCAAGAGAGCCCTCTCCAACCGGCCAACCGACTATATATAGAGGAGGGGCCAAAAACTAGCTGTTTTGCCTTTCCTGCGACGATCGCGGGCAGTCCGCCTCACAAAGCCCGGACAGTCTGCCATTGAAGAAACTAGCCATTAGGTTCAAACAGAACCTCTGCTTGCTACCGAAAAAACACCCGCGGACAATCGGCCCGATGGGCCCGGACTGTCCGCCATTACCACTTCGGTCACTGGCCAGAAACAGCAGCGCCTCTGCTCGCTGGCCAAAAAGACTTGCGGACAGTCCGCCAAACATGGCCGAGTTGTCCGCCGTTGACAGCGCGGCCAGGAACCAGAGTAGTGAGCGACTCTGCTTGCCGGCGAAACTGATCGGCGGACAGTCCGCCCGATGGGGCGATAGTCCGCCCCTTTCCTTCCAAAGCACAACCGGCCGGGTCCGGCCGGGACTTTGTCTCCATGAAATTTGCCTGCAGACTATCCGCCCCAGAGGCCCGGACAATCCTAGGTTTGCTAGAAACCTCTTCTCAAGCGCTTCGCCACCTTTCGCTTTGGACAACCACTTCACACTATATGAAGGGTTCCAAAACATAAACAAGTTAGACCCAAGCGCTCTCAAAACCTTTTCATGAAAAGCCAACACCTTGCCACGACCACTCCATGAGGATCGTTTCAACAACACCACCGGTTAGCTTTTTGAAATCCTTTTCACAAAGGTTTTATCGAACAACGCCACTTAACACTAGACGTACCTCAATGTTGGATCACCAGCTAAGGCCCCTAAATGACCGCTCAGTGATAAAGGAGGTGGGGGTGCAAAGACAACCAGGAGGTTTGCCTAGAAGCAGCCACCCTTTAAAGAGTGTGTAATAGCTCAATGAGCACCCTTGCGCTGAAGATGAACGGGCCTAAGCGATCTGCCGAAGCTGTGGGATGTCAAAATGCATCAGTAGGGGAGTGTTCAACTTAGAGGGAAGCAAACATGAAAGCGGGGGTCGATGAAGCGGAAGCGAGAATGTCAGCTTGAGTAACGAAAACATTGGTGAGAATCCAATGCCCCCGAAAACCCAAGGTTTCCTTCGCAAGTTTCGTCCACGGAGGGTGAGTCATGGCCTAAGATCAGGCCGAAAGGCGTAGTCGATGGATAACAGGTCAATATTCTTGTACTACCCCTTGATGGTACGGAGGGACGGAGGAGGCTAGGTTAGCCGAAAGGTAGTTATAGGTTTAAGGACACAAGGTGACGCTACTTTTTCAGGGTAAGAAGGGGTAGAGAAAATGCCTCGAGCCGAGGTCCGAGTACCAACTAGATAATCATAATGCAAAGCACGTTTGCCCCTCTTTATAGTACAACTATTTATCCTAAATCTAACTATAATCTTCTCTATGCATCTCATAGCCAAACACCCTATGTTTCATACCTTTGCCTTGCTCAAGGAAAGCCGACATTTTCACCAAGTCACTTGATATAATCAATTTATCCTTGACTTGATCTTCTCAAATGATGTGGATCACTCAAACCATCACATAGGCTCCAAGTCCACCAACCTTAGCCTCACTTGCTCTTCACCTTCACTTTGGTCCTTCGGCACCAAGTCGCTCAAGCTTCACGGCCTTGCGGTCCATCACTTCAAATCCTTAACTTGCCCCGGATCTTCGCATCGGTCCGTCAAGCCAAGTCTTGCCGGTCTTCACTTGCTTGCTATGTTTAATTTGAACTTTCCAACATACTAGCAATGCAAACCAATGCCGAAACTCATCTCATCTTGTGGACTCAACTATTTCTCCTTCACACACTCAACCGAGAAGTTAGTCCACAAGTGTTGTCATTAATTACCAAAACCCAAACAAGGGCCTAGACCTTTCAACTCTTCACATCACACTACACCGAGTGATCTTTTGAAGACATTATCCAGGCCCCGAGTCCAACGCTCCCTATCACCCGTGTCTCCATGTGACCTCTAAGACGTTAATGGGCTCCCCCATCACTGCGACCCTCGAGATTCCTCCAGGTTTTTTCGACCATGGGCTTTGATTTTAGAGTGCGCAGTGGACTATGGCCATGAGCAGACAAACCTCAGGCCCAGGTCCATCGGAGCCCACAACATATCTAGGCCTTAGACCTAACTCAACCCAAAAGATTAGTCTAATAGGTGAGGACTACCGTCGCCTTATATTTTATGCTCCTCCAACATTAATTATTGATGCAGGACTAAGCCTAACACATCCTCTGTTCTTATTTCGTGACCAGGAACCCCACACTACTGGTTCGGGTAATTGGTAGCTAGCAGTCACCAACCCATACAAGGTGGTGGCTGTTATGCCTGTCCGCGTGGGATGAAAACTATCACGATAAATCCCGTTTTGTTCCATCCTGATTTCTTTATTTGACCGGCTGACATTCATATCGACAATTCATCCTAACCATTTTTGCATTTTCTGTTTTTAATATAATATAAATGTGAAAAACATGAACAAAAACAAATGGTCCTTTATAATTCATTTTTTGTAGAAATATCATATTTTACCCACATAGGATATCCCGTTTTAAGAAATGAAATGCTGGTTGTATTCTTAATACACGTACTCGACAGTAGTAAGGGGACCTCGATCTGTTTAACCTTTACAGTAGAACCTTGGCCCCTCAAGAATGTCATTGGGCATAGCACAATGTTCAGTTGTCAGATAGATCATCACACGTTTATTGTCATCTCAGCAGCAAGTATAATCCTTCATTTTGGCAGTGCAAGGCGTCCCACATGGAGCTCATTGAAGCCAGCCACAGTCAATTTAGTCTATGTGCCGGGAGAGCAATAAGCGATGTATCAAGGTTTCAGCAAACAGTTCAAATCAGTATGAGACCTGTTTGCATGCATCCAGCATTACTTGAAACCATTACATACAATTACCTTGGACATTTCACTCAGCTCAAAGCGCAAGCAGCCAAGCACCATCTCTCAGAAGATACAAGGTAGCTTTAGCTTGAGCAAGCTATCAAGCAATAGGGTGCTGCCACGCCGGCTACCAGATTATGGACACAGGATTACATCCTTAATACTAGTGCTGCTTCCTTAATTAACCCTGACTTGATCAAGTGATAGTAGGTCCAGCTTCATGCAAAGCCTTGTCCATAGCAGGTCCACCTTCATGGAGAGCCTTTTGTCCCCTGAACTGAAATCGTTCACATAGTCATGACATAAGTTGAGGAGCATCAACAAATATATGACAAAAACATAGAAATGACAATATTTATACAGGAATACACTAGTGCACATAAGAAAATTATGAAACCACAGCATAAGACATTTGTTTCAACTTTCAAGGCTTGACAGAAATTTATTTAGAATAAAGGTCATTACCACATAGAAACACAAGGTGTTATATATTTCAATATAACCACAAAAGTTAATGGTGGTGCTGTTCTGAACTGTCAGAAATACTAATACAGTTGGCCATTCAGGGACCAAAGGAAATCAAGTGAATGTAACATTCTGGTTTCTTTTTCTTTTCTTTTTTTTTTTTTGAAAAAAAAACAACTTTGCATTCTAGTATGACATTTGTAGAGCTCATATTTTTACATACTCAATAAATAGTTATTAATGCAATAATTAACAACTTTCTAAGCTGGTGGCGATGCTAAGAAAAAGTCCCAAAAGGAACCAATTGGTTACCACGAAACAAAGGTAAACTGGCTATTAAAAATAATTAAAAACAAGCATTTGTATTTTCGTTGATAAGCAATAAGCAAGACAACGCTAGGCTCAGAACTAATAGTTTCACTGCTCAATGCAACTAAATTTAGACACTTGGGTGTCAAGGGGCTCATGGCTCAATGGTAAAGGCCATTGGTTGGGGGCTCCCACCCGGGGTTCAAATCACAGGTGCGACACTTTATCCCTGGATTTATTTTAGGATTTTCGGCGCTATGCATTAAGTGGTAGGCGGACGTCCCCGTCGATAGCGAGGCGCCAGTGGTGACTTCGAAACTTCAAGATTTGCCGGCTTAGTCCTTCGAAGGTGCTCATAGGGGTAGGTTTTGCGTATGTGTGTTCATAGGGGTGAGTGTGCTGCGTGTTGGCGCCTACGTTGTCTTGTGTAATCTCAAAAAAAAATTTAGACACTTGGGTACATACAGTTTGAAAGCAAACAGTAAAAATAAGGAATATGAATAATAATGTCAGTTAACTTACATATTTGTTTAGTAAGAAATGTCAAAACATTGTTAATTCTCTCGTCATACACTTGATATTTGATTTCCACTATCTTAAGGTGTCGTGAAATTTCTGCTGATATGTCCAGTGGGTTGCAGTTCAGTTTGATCTCCACTTTATATTCAGGTCCTGAAGTAAATGTAACGAGTTTGGCAAGATCAATTTCACAAACAACAATAATAGTAGTATGTTCTAGTTTCTATACATGCAGTGCAGCAGTTTCATTTGAAATTATATACCCATGAATAATATGGTTCAAGAGTTAGCTTCTCCAGCACCGGGCAAAGTTTGAGGAGGCAAGCTAAGGCACTGAAATCAGCAGGCTCACACCAGTATTCATCGAGGAGCAAAGACTTCAAATTGTTAAAACTAGAGCAAAAATTTCAAGTCCCTTCTGAAAATAAACTAGAAAACACAAAGAAATGTCAATAGAATCTAAATATGCGGGTTTTTGTTAAATAACCGCCACAATTAATCAATTTCCGTGGTGGGGCAGGAAACCGCCAACCGTGACCTAGCTATGTGGCGGTTTCAATGCCCGCCACAGAAAAGCAAAAAACCGCCACGGAAAATCGTTTCAAAGAGTGAGTGTCAGTCCTGATTTCTATATTTAACCCTCTCAAATTCATATTGACAATTCATCCTGACCATTTTCACATTATCTTTTTTTTTTATATATAAAATAAATTTGAAAACAAGACAAAACACAAGTGTTTCTTTTTAACAGTTTTTGTATTTCATCTTTTGTCGGAATATCATGTTTTACCCACATAGGACATCCCGTTTTAGGAAATGAAAAGCTGCAACAAACTCATCACAAGTTTATTGTCAGCTGTACGTACGAGACTGCCATCATCTCGGCAGCAAGTAGAGAAGCCGCTTCGCTTGCAAGTTCTTTATTTTGGTAGTGCAAGGCGTTGCTGATGTAGCTCGTTGAAAAGCCAGCCGCAGTCAATTTAGTCTATGTATTTTACACAACTAATGAGAGAACTATAGGCGATGTATCAAGGTTTCAGCAACAGTTCAAATCAGTACGAGGCCTGTATGCATGCATCAAGCATTACTCGAAACCATTATACCATTACCTTTGATATTTCACTCAGCTCAAAAAGGGCAAGCCGCGCCAAGAAGTCGGTTACAAAGAAAATGTAGTTACTACTTTTTAAGGCTTAGGAACAAAATACTACATCCTCCATTCTAAATTGTAAGTCATTCCAAAAATCTTAAAGTCAAAACATTTCAAGTTTAACCAAAAATTTTATGCGCACAACGGTGGCCCACCGACGGCAGAGGCCATCCCAGATGGTAGAAATAGAAAAACACACAGTACAGCATGCTAGTTTTCTGATTCATTTATCTAGCTAAACCACAACCCTTCCAAACACCATGATCAAAAAACAATTCACGACATATAAGTGGCCATTATTTAGCACAGGTTCAAATAGCAAGCAAATATTAGGTTTCTAAGACATCAATAGGAAATGAAAAGATACAAGGTAGCTTTTAGCTTGTGCAAGCTAACAAGCAATGGTGCTGCCAGGCCGGCTACCAGATTATGGACACAAGATTACATCCTTACTACTAGGTGCTGCTTCCTTAACCCGTACTTGATTAAATGATAGTAGGTCCAGCTTCATGCAGAGCCTTATCTCCCATGAACTGAAATCGTTCACATAGTCATGACATAAGTTGAGGAGCATCAACAAATATATGACAAACACATTACTCAAAATAGATGACAAACACATTGAAATAAATCACAATATTTAGACAGGATTAGACTAGTGCACATAAGAAAATGTTGAAAGTTGAAACCACACCATAAGACATTTGTTGCTTGACAGAAATTTATTTAGAATAAAAGGCCATCACAGCGCATAAACGCAAGGTGTTATATAGTTCAACATAACCACAAATGTTAATGGTGGTGCTGTTCTGAACTGTCAGAAATCAAGACAATGTAACATTCTCGTTTCTTTTTTTTTTTTTTTAAAAAAAAAAGCAACTTTGCATTCTGGTGTATAGGACACTTGTAGAGCTCATCTTTTTATGTACTCAATAAATAGTAAGTGTAGAGACGTCATATTTTAACTACATAATTTATGCAATATAGCATTCCGAGCTGCAGGTGGTGATGCTAAGACAAAGTCCCCAAATGAACCAATTGGTTACTAGGAAACAAAAGATAAACTGGCTCAATAATAACTGAAAACAAGCATTTGTATTTTCATTCATAACCAATAAGCAAGACGACGCTATGGTTCAGAACTAATAGTATCACTGCTCAATGCAGCTAAATTTAGACTCGTGGGTACATACAGTTTGAAAGCATACTGTAAAAATAAAGAAAATATAAACAATAATGCCAGTTATTAACTTACATATTTGTTTAGTAAGAAATGTCAAAATATTGTTAATTCTCGTCATCAGTCGACATTTGAGTTCCACCATCTGTTCTTAAGTGCCAGAAAACAGTAATACAGTTAGCCATCCAGGGACCAAAGGAAATCAAATGAATGTTACATTAATGTTTTAAAAATAAATTTGCATCTTGGCATCACACTTTCCGTGTACTAGGCAGTCAGAAAAAAAGTTATAGTGATCATCCTTTTTTTACATATTTAATGCGATACGCCATTCTAATCTGGTGGTGATGCTAAGACAAAGGTTCACTGATGGTTAACAAGAACTAAAAACAGGCATTTTTATTTTTGTTCACAAGCAATAAGCAAGAGGACAAACCATGGTTCACAACTAATAGTATCAGTGTATCACTGCTCAGTAGACTGCTAAATCCAGACACTTAGGTTCATATAATTTGGAACTAAAATACTCTAAAATAAGGAAAACATGAGCAGTAAATGTCAGTTAACTTACATATGTTAAGTTTCTTACTAAGAAACGTCAAAACATTGTTAATTCTCTCGTCATACTCTTGAGATTTGACTTCCACGATCTTAAGGTGTCGTGATATTTCAGTAGACATCTCCCATGGGTTGCAGTTCAGTTTGATCTCCACATTATATTTGGGTTTTTCCTGAAAATAAATGTAACAATTTTGGCAAGATCAGTTTCACAAACAACAATAATAGTACATTCTAATTTCAATACATGCAGTGCACTAGTTTCATTTGTAATTATATACCCATGAATATAGTTCAAGAATGAGCTTCTCCAGCAGCGGGCAAAGTTTGAGGAGGCAAGCTAAGGCACTGAAATCAGCAGGCTCACACCAGTATTCATTGAGGAGCAAAAACTTCAAATTGTTAAAACTGGAGCAAAATTTCAAGTCCCTTCTGAAAATCAACTAGAAAAAACAAAGAAACGTCAATAGAATCTAAACGTGAGCTGCTCAAGTGTGTAAGGAATAAAGGTACCGTTTTTGTCGGTCCGAGATTTTAGGGACAAGTTCGAACTTCTGATAAACCATGTAATAGAATACTTTGGTTGCGGTAATCATCATCAGATTTGGCAGTATCATCATCTTCAGATTCAGCACTATCGCCATAGTAGCTGTCGATTTTGACATGTGCTGTTATTAATGACGGCATCCTCTGAAGCAATGGAATCCTGCCATCTTCGACTTCAAGCCATAGTGAAACAAGATTCGTGTACAGATAGACTTGCGACATCCATTACCAAATCTACAACGAACAATGCTTAGATGCTTTAGGGACTGTGACGAGATGAGTAAGGCGTGATCTAGGTAGCAGTCAACAATCTTGAGCTCTTCCAGAGTTGGGCAGTAGCAGAAGTCAAGGAATCTGCTGGGCATGCTGAGACAGTCAAGCTCTAGGTTCTTCAGGTATTGGGAGATAAACATAAAATGGCCCTCTGGAGGGCACATGCATGGATCATCCACCAACCAGGAGAGCCGAAGCACCCGGACTTTGCAATCGAGAGCTATACGGATCCAAAGGATGATGTGACTCATGTTGTCCTCATTAATCTCACCGAGATCAAACTGGCAATTGTCGAGCGGCGTGCCATTCATTTTAGTACTAGATAAACTGGCACTTGATAAACTGCTGAATCGCAGGTGCAGCAGATGGTCCACGAAATCCTGAATATCCTTCATGGACTTTGGTCCCTTCATTCTGTTTATGTCGCACACGAAGCGCAGACCCGTGGTGGATTTCCACATGTGGCGCCAGCGCTTGGCGAGCACACATGTCCGCACGGCGTCCTGCGCCGGTAGGAAGGAGAGCATGTGCTGCAGCACCCCTTCCGGGAGGTTGCTGATGTGATCGGTGCCTCCGACTGCGGCGGCGGCGTACGCATTCTTGGGCGCTTTCCGAGGAGGCATCCTGCCGACCGGCAGATCGAGGATGCGACAAAAGAAAAGGGTCAGTCAAAGAAGACAAGAGCGTAGAAACTGGTAGCAGATCGATACACGGAAGAAGAGGAGGAGATGGGTTTGCATCTGCTTCAATCACCTGAGAGATCAGAGAGGCGGCGGCCGCCGTCGCGCAAGACGATTTGCTTCCGCTCGGCTCCGCCTTGTTCCCTTCTCGCTCCGTCGCCCGAATCTTCTCTCCCTCGACCGTCCTCTTCTCAGATCCGTGAAAACCACCAAGGGGCGCCGGCGCCGGCGCCGGCCCAGAAACGGCCAGAAGCAGCGGGACTGTCGGGAAGCAGAGGCTGCCTCCAAGGGTCGGGGTCGGAGAGCAGCGGCGGCGAAACGAGCGTGGGGGCGGCGGGCGGCTTGCTCGGAGCAGAGCGTGTGTCACGGTGGACACCGTGGACCAGAAGACAGAAAAGCGAAGGCGTAAACAAATTTGGGCGCGTTCCAAGTTGGAAGACAGTAAAGTAATACGTTTCATATGCATGATGACTTATCAGCCCCGCATTATCAACCATGTTATAGTGTTTTTTTTTCTTTCACGGCAAAACAACTTTAATTGACTTATCAACCATAGAAACCACTAGACATTGTGGGCAATGACTTGGATAAAAACCTTACTAAAGAGGTCCGTAATTAGCAAGCACAAATCAAAAGATTTAGTACTAGGCGACATCTATTGCATCCGACAACTTTTTCATTTGAGATCATTTAGAGTAAGATATAAAAGAATACCATAGTGCTACTAACGGAGCTGATATGGACACTTGATGGAATGTGAACCTTGACTTAGGTTTGAACCCTAAAAGATCATATTTTCTGTTTTCATCACCTATCACTGTTGGGTCTAGAGAACCCCAAATAATGTCACTCCATCACTATGTGCAGAGTCAAGAACCAGCAAATTATAAATCACACCTGTTTATTATCACGGGCATGGTGTGTACATATATGTATTAGAGATATTTACTTGTATGACCTTAAAAAAATACGTCTTCCTTCTATGCATGGTCCTTTTTTCTGAACTTACTCTATTTACTTACCTACAAGGCTCCAAAACAAAAATTCCTTCCCTGTATGGCCTTCCGGTGGTTTCAGGCACTTAATGGTATTAACTTATTTTATACCCCTGGTGAAAAAAAATAAAGTAATCCCTCTGTGTAAGAAAAGGAAGTCTTTTAGGATAGCGATATGTTCTTCAAAGCACAACTTTGACTTCTCTTTTTATAAAAATATTTATTGGAAAATTATATATGCATATTGTTACGAAAAGTAATTTTCAAGATAAATCTATTGATTTGATTTTTATATTTCCAAACTCGATGACTTCAAACTTATTCATGTTTTATATTCCTAATGTTTGAACCAAACCTTGTCCAAAACTACTTCTTTTTTTCTATACGAGGGGAGTACATAGTTTAGTTTGTTTTTTAGATTTGGTGTAAATATTGCACAAATATTGGAGTAAAAATTTCATGACTTTTGCTCACAGCAATATTACTCCAAATATAATATAAACTAACTAAACTTTGCACTTACTTTTTCACGAAGAGTAAAAGTCATTTTTCATGTGACTTAATACCATTAAGCGTCTGAAATGGACTGAAGGCCATATAGGGAAGGAATTTTTGTTTTTGGGCCTCTTAGGTAAGTGCGAAAAAGTCGTACAATAGAAGGAAGAAATTTTTTTAAGGTCATGCAGGGAAAAAATCTCTACGCATAAATGCTATACCACAAGGAATGTCATTCTTTTCCATCAAATCAAATAAATAAACGGAAATGCTAGGTTTCGCACGTCCGATGGCCCATACGAATATCATAAGGATGCGTGGTCACGCCGCTGGGCCCGCCAGGTGACATTAATAAAAAAAGAAAAAAAAATCTATTCCCCTCACTCCCTCTCATCCTTATCAACACGACTACACAGTTTCATGCTTGTGTTTCTTCCCAAGCCCACCCCCAGCAACCCACGCCACGGCTCCCTGGCGCCACCTCTGCCAGTGACCTCCGCGTACACCCAGCCCGGCGCCCTTCCCCACCTCGAGTCCTCTTCCTCCACCTTGGGGGCTCCTTCCCCACCCTAGCGGCGCCGCCACCCCAGGCCCTGCGGGCGGGCCCCAATCCCGGCTTCCCTTTCAAAGGCGGCTTCCTCCCCAACCTCCGACGAGGCTTCCACCCCCATTCCCCTCCTCAGCCGAAGCTCGAGCACGCAGGCGGAGCTCATGCAGCTACCCCGAGCCTGACGTGCTCCTCCACCCTTGCGCACCCTCCCCAACCCCTCGACGACGTCCATGAGCGTCCTTCCAGTGGTGGATCCATGGAGCAACCCTGTGCCTCCCTCTTTTCCCGATATCTCCGCCCTCTTTCCTCATTAACTTCGTGGCTGCGATGGATTTTTTGGCGTTGTTGCAATCAGTTTGAGGATGTTTCAATATGTATTTTGTGGATGTTGCAACTGCCGTTTTGAAATGTTGCAACATTATTCTTTGAATGTTTGAACAAATCGATTTTTAAGATGTTGCAACATGTCTTTTTGAGTGTTGCAACTGCCGATTTGAGATGTTACAACATGTGTTTCCATGCACAATAGTCAATTTTTAAGATGTTGCAAATGTTGATTTTGTGAAAACATATTTTTTTGGATGTTTCATTAGGCATTTTAAGATGTCACAACAATTGTCTTCAAGATGTTAAGTGTCGAATGCTGCA
This sequence comes from Hyparrhenia diplandra, assembly GCA_015847255.1. Lineage (NCBI taxonomy): Eukaryota > Viridiplantae > Streptophyta > Magnoliopsida > Poales > Poaceae > Hyparrhenia > Hyparrhenia diplandra. The sequence goes on from JADLZK010008674.1 coordinate 170,557, forward strand.
ACTCGCAGTCCCTGTCCAACCCTGCACATAACAAGAGGACGTGGCACGAGACACGAGGACACAGGCCCTGTGGATGTGGATGCGGAGAAGAGTGCAGGTAGGAAGAGTCAGGTGCGGGTGTGTTGTTTGCGGGGCGTTCGTGTAGAGGGGAGGCAGGCATCCGATGGATTCCATCGGACGTCCTAGCGCTAGCACTACCCATAAATAAAAAGATGGTGGATTCTTTTGTCCAGATTACACATAGCCTGACGATCATCCCTGAATTTAGCATCTCCTTGGATGTAATGCAACGGGAAGGTTTGGTCAAAAGGACACTTTATGCATTGTAGCTGAGCAAAAAGAAAAGATGAATGTATTCGAAGTAATCTTCACTCTGGGCCAATTAAGAGCAACCCAACCCACCCCCTACTTGAGCCCCTACCCTAAATTATAGGGGGCTTGGACAAAAAATCAACTCCAATGGTACCCCTAAATGAGACCTCAAATTTTATAAAACCCCAAATTTTAGTTTGAACCCCGATTTGGATCCCCCTATTCCGTAGGCCCCACCTCTTTTCTTTGTCACCGGTCAAGATCCGTCGGGGACTCGTGTCATGATCGGCGCGCGCCCGCCGCGCCCGGCGTCTTTCTCCGGGCGCGCCGGCGGCGCATCTCCCACCCACCGCCCCCTCACCACTCCGCGCCGCCCCTCGCGCTCCCCAGCGAGCCCTCGCCATCCGTCGATCCGCGCCACCACCACGATCGGTCGGCGCCAGCGGTGCTCTCCTCTCCGCCGGATCCCCGCCGCGCCCGCATCTCCTCCCGGCCGGTCCCCAGCCCAGGTGAGTACATGCTCTTGCACTCATCCCGGTTCAGTTCATTCGTCGGCCCGCGCCGTGCTAACGCATCGGCTAGCGTAGTCGATCGATTCAGTTCACTTTCCCCCGGTTGGTCGGTCATCCACGATTCTTTATGCTTTCTTGTGTCTCCTTGCATGGTCCTTAGTTTTGTGTCTATAAACTAGAATATAGTCGATCTAGCTGAGTTAGCAGTACCTATGTTCCTCCTCCGTGCTAATTTTCAGTGATGGCCATTTGTAGGGGCAACTTTGAGTGAGCAGGGACTTCCACTTTAGCTTACATGTAGGAGTTGAGTTTTGTTGCCTTGATTCAACTTACCACAGGCTATTCAATTTACCAAGCAGTTAAGAATTAAGGTAGCATGCCATTGCAAGTCAGTTTTAAAATGAATTGTAATTCCTCAACAAAATTTAGGCAAGTGCCATCGCTTGTCAGAAGAAAAAAGTTGTTCCATACTAACCTACAACCTACAGCAGGCACATGGCGGCGTCCGGATCCTCGGGAGGGGATCGCCTCCGTCCGCCTGTTGGCGCCACACGACGTCGTACCTTCATCGCACCTCATCGCCAAACTGCCTCAAATCCTCCCTCAACGGTCCGGCAGCAGGGGAAGGTACTTCTACGGCGGCGATAGCAGCAGGATGCTAGCTCTAGCAGTTGGCGGCAATTGCTTTGCCTCGTTGGCTCCCCTGACCAGCCTCCACTTGCCCTCGCGCGCCGACATTCGGGCGAGCCTCATAGTCAAAGCAACAGCACAACATCAACAACAGAGATCTACGAGGTCGCCGGGCGACGAGTTGAACCCCAACCACCGGTTGCACGACTACTCGGTGCCCAACCATTGGGCGCCCGACTACTCGGTGAGGTTGCTTTGCTTTTCATTCTATATTTGTCACAATGCAACAATCAATATGGATTCAGGTTTTGATCTATCTATGGTTGCCCGCCGCGTATGTGGCTTTGAACCGAACCGACAAATAATGTTTAAGTTTTGATGTAAATAATGAGCTTCAGATTGTAACAGGAAGAAGTATAGTGAACCTGATACATGCATGTTTAAGTACAACTCTTTTGCTTTTCAGTGGATGCTCCTGCTTCCTTTGTTCGTTTAACTAGCACAACCATGTTTAATTAATCGCAGATTTTTAGTTCGGACTGAAATCTAATATCACCATATAGTATTTTGACTGTCAGTACTCTACATTACTCTGTACTGTCAATGTTGCATTTACTTTGACTGCTGTAGGTGGCCAAATGCTTCGAACTGAACATTTCAGTTCTAACATCTTGAACAAGATCTGTTCTAACTAGTTATTTTTCTTGCATTCCAACAAACTGTCAGGATTTTTAGATAGCAGCCATGTATGACTGCTGCATCTATACCACAATCTGAATTGAACACAATGAATACCTATGTTTCTGTTATTACAATATATATATACCGAAACAAGCTGAATTGACTGAATGTTTTCGTTGTCTATATATTAATGTGTACAGCCAACTTTGTCTATATATTAATGGCTGATTTTGAATTGTTTGCAGCAACCAAGGTCTTCAAGTTCACAATACTTCACAGATATGATGACACAAGAAGGTGCCGATGATTTTCACATCAACAGAGACTTCGATTCTAAATGTGTATATGACTGCTGTTGGTTCAGTTCAGTTCAGAAATAATGTGTATATGACTGCATTTGCAGCAGTGAATCTTCCAAGGGTTTCCCAATTTTCGGTTCAGTTCAGTGAAACTTGACTGAAACTGACTGAATGTTCCCTCCATATCAAGTTTCAAGTCGACTGTGATGTTTACTGAATGTTTAGAACCTGACAGCAAGCTGATAGTGAGAAAATGCTGACGATCTCTTATTTGAAACATGGACACCTGCCATAGCAACAAAAAAAGGGCAATTATTTAGAGCTGTGATTGACAAATAATGGAAGACTTGTAGTTTAGACTAGCTGTACTGTACACTAAAAAAATATTTGTTGGTTAAAGAAAGAATGTACATTCAAGAGACCAAGAATGGTAAATACATTTCAGTCAGTCTCTCAATATTTCAGTCAGTCAGTCAGTCAATCAGTCATCTAAAATGTAGATTCAACATGCTAACTTTAGCCGCCATGACAGCTAAATATTAATTAACTCATAGCCAAAGTGCAAAGCTTTAACAGATTTTGCTGGCTAAATTTACAGAACACATCATGGCTATGTCTATTTCAATAAACAATGATGCACAAACTCAATGGTGCACTCGTCGACTCAGGCAAAGTCACCCTTAGTTTTGCTTTGCAGTTATCCCAAGAGATGACACACACACAGAGGCAAGGTAACTCCTGTCACATGGTTGTCTGAATGTTCAGATGGGAGTCAAGACCATATTCACCTGTAGTTCCATCTACTTCCTGATGACAATACAGTTACACATTAAAAAACAGTTGTCCATTGACAACAGAAAAATGGAAACAAATCACCTGTAATTCATTACTTCCTGGTGAAAATACTAGAGTATTGGTCATATATATGCCTGTCACACAAATCTATTTGATTCTAGAGTATTGGTCATACTAGCATTGTCATATACTTGCAGTAGCAAGCAGCTAGCTAGAACCTGTGCATCCATTGAACTCATACAACAGGCCCTTTTCATAACTTGCAGAGAAGACACAACAACATTTCTAGCAAAGTGCAATGCTAGAAACATGCAGTGTAACCATGACATTGTGCAACTCCATAGCAGAACCATGACATTCAGACAAGTGAACCCACTGTAAATTATTGGAAATTGTCCAACAAATTTATTTATTGGAGATTAACAACATTCAGACAAGACATTCGGTACTTCAGTAACGATAATTCAACAATCAACATTCAGAAACTCTCCCCAACCCAACATTCAGGAACTCTCCCCAACTTGACCAGCATTGTCTGAAGAAACTTCTTGTACCTCAGTGCCTTCGATCTCGATGGTCTCCGTGGAGCTTCCCTTGACGCTGACCTCCGTGACCTCGGCTGTCGCGTCCGCGGAGATCTCGCGGTGGTGGCAGCGCGCCCGATCGTCTCTGGTGGCCTCCCTCGGTGCTCGCGGAGGAGGGACCGTGGTGGAGGCGCCGCCAGGAAGGGAGGGAAGGGGATGACGACGATGGGCCTCCTATCCGATTGGGCGGGCGCCGGTCTTGTGAGCGAGGAGGAGGTGGAGGCGAGCCGGGGCGGCGAAAGCGAAGGAACGGCGGCGGCGGGGGGGAGGACTCGCGACGAGACGAGAGAAGTAGGGGCCTGGTTTCGGGCCACTGGCGGAGTTGGGCTGGAATTTTAGTCCTCAAAATTTCTGGTCGGACCCCAAATAGAAAAATAGGGGGGGGCTGATTTGAGGTCTTGGGCTGGAGTTGCTCTAAGCAAGGTGTATTTTTTTTTGGAAAAAGTCTACTTTAGGTCCCCAACTTTTGCGAAAGTCGATTTTGGTCCCTCAACTCCAAAACCGGACAAAAGCGGGTCCCTCAACTTTTGAAACCGTGCAGATTTCGTCCCTCGGCGGTTTTGGACGGTGGTTTCTTCTACAGTAACTCCGGTTTTGCTACAGTGACCGTGGTTTCGTTTTTTTTTTTTTTTATTTATTTAAATTTGAATCTTTCAAAATCATAGTAAATCACGAGAAAATTCATAAAATAGAAAATCCAATTTTGTTGGACTCCACATAGTAGAGCTACGCAATGAATATATAATATGGTATACTTTAATATAAAATTTTTTTGCTATGAAGGTTTTGCCTTTTTCTTTTTTATTTATTTCAGCTCAATATTTAAAAATTATAATAAATTATAAAAAAATCCTAAAATTGAAAAAATAATTTTGCTAGACTCCACATAAGCATATTTACACAATAAAGATATATAGGTGTACTATTTAATTTATTGGCCAGATCCGGGTTTTATAGGCAGACACGCGTGATCAAGACAAAGAAACCTAGCTAACCTAACCCAGTTTAAAGAGCCCAAGAATTACGTCTTTGTGTTATTGCACGCCTCATGCGGAGTCCAACAAAATTGAATTTCTTATTTTATAATTTTTTTTCTGTAATTTACTATGATTTTTTAAAAATTGAGTGAAATAAAAAAAAAGGCAAAACCTTCTAGCAAAAACTTTGTACAAAAGTATATCATATTATATATTCATTGCGTAGCTCTACTCATGTGGAGTCCAACAAAATTGGATTTTCTATTTTATAAATTTTTTCGTGATTTACTATGATTTTGAAAGATTCAAATTAAATAAATAAAAAAATAAAAAACGAAAACCACGGTCACTGTAGCAAAACCGGAGTTATCTGAAGCGAAACCACCGTCCAAAACCGCCGAGGGACGAAATCGCACGGTTTCAAAAGTTGAGGACCCGTTTTGTCCGGTTTAGAGTTGAGGGACCAAAATCGGACTTTCGTAAAAGTTGAGGGACCAAAAGTAGACTTTTTTTTTTTTTTTTTGATCAAGTATTAATTAACGCTCATCAATCGCTCGGGCCCAATCCAGTTGGTTGAAGCACACCTTGCAGCCCGACCCAAAAGCTTAACCGGCAAGTGTTGCTACGGAAAACATAACTGCCGACTTTTGCTCAAAAAGCAAAAGCAAAACAAAACATTGCCAAAAAAAACCCCTGCCGACTACCGTCGTCTCCATACATGGATCGACCTGTTCCTTCCGTCAGATAGCTAGCCGTTGTCAGAGTTCGCCCGGCCGTCGTGCTCGTGCAAGCTCAATTCCATATATGATATATGCATGATGATTCTGTCCGTCCTTTGTATGCTCGTGGAAATACTACACGCGACGACACGAAATATAAACGATTCGGCCGGACGTCGTGCAAGCACAATTCCGATCCATATATACTAGAGCTGCAGGGGGGGGATCGGAGCGCTCCTAATCCTGACCCTGCGCTCCACTTGTATTTAGTCAAGGGTCAGGGTCGACCCTAACCCTTTTTGGAGCGGCCCGCGGTGCTCCGCGGTTCGAACCGCTCCTAATCACGGTGCCGCTGTGAGCCGTCGCCGCTGAACCCAACGTGCCGGCGCGACCGCGAGCAGCAAGCACACGGGCAGGGCCAGGACCAGAACGGCGCCGAGCAAGAGCCTCTCAACATGCCTGCTGAACGCGCTCAACCTGTCCTTCGTGCCCATGCCTAGGATGCGGGTGAGTACGGCCGCCGACGAGCACATGTCGCCGCGGGCCTCACGCACATATAGCAGCTCGTGTCCGCTCTATGCACGGTTCAATTCCATCCCATCGCGACACAGATCGTCGCGAGTCGCGACCGGGCCGACCTCCTTGCATTGTTCTATACAAGATCGAGACGAAGGGGCGACAGGATCCTGGCACGATGTCGTCGGCGGCCGGGGCCAAGGTCGTGTGCGCGGCGAGGCAGGATGAGGCGAGCTCGGCCTCGCGCTCGACTCAATCGCGTCGGTGATGCTCGGGTGCAGCGTCCCTGGGCGTGACGACGCCCAAGCAGAAGCTCAGCTTCGATGGTCGCGAGCTGGCGCGCAAACAGAAGCTCGCCTTCGATGGCGCGACTCATCAGCGTCGAGACCGTGCACCCAGGTTCCTCGTCGATCCCGGGTAGACGGTCGGCTACGTCAAGCAGCAGATCGCCAAGGTCCGGCGGCTCCACCCGGCCACGCGACCCGACCCCAAAGAGCAGCGGTTCGTACTCGGCGGTGAGAAAACCTCGATGAGGCGATGACCGTCACCTCATCCACGGCGCAGTGGTCGGCGGCGCCGTCATCCACCTGCTACTGCAGCGCTTGTTGTCCAAGATCAGCGGCGGACCCTTCGGCTCCGCGCCCCCCCGTGGGCGACTTCGGGCGCCGCCGCCGCCGGCCAAGACCTCCGCCCGGCAGCCCCCTCCGCCGCCGCCGCGCTTGCTCACCGCGGCGGCGGCGGCGGATCCTGCCCTCAACAAGGGGCGTGGCCGCGTCCCCCACCCCCTTCCTTCCGCCCCCCCCCACCTCACCGGCGTTTCTCGGCGGCTCGCCGGGCGGCGGCCGGATCCGGGCGTCTCGCCGGATCCGCTCCCTCCCCTCCTTGGATCTGCGCCCGACGAGCTCGGGTGGACTTGGCGGGGGCGGCCCCCGCCGGGTGGGCGCCGGTCGGTCCCGGGCAGCGGGGCGGGTGCCCGGCATGGAGGGCGGGGCCATCCCCACCTCCCTCGCCGGATCCGCCCGTGAGCGGCGCGGTGGCTGCTCTGGCGTTCGGGTCATCCCCCGGGGTGCTTCCCGGCCAGGTGGGCCCGTGGCGTCCTCGGGCGGCTGTTTGGGGCGGCGCCATGGCGAGCATGGCTGCGGTGTCTCCCCCACGCCTCCCTCGCTGCGGCGAAGCCGAGCTGCGTGTTTCGCTCACGGAGAAGCGGCGACCGTCGCCTTGAGAGTTTTCGAGGTGGCGGTGTGCGGGCGAGTGGCGTCTTGGGGGCGTGTCGGTTGTCACGCCGTCTCGCGCCGCGGTGGTGTGGGCGGCTGCTCCGCGGCTTGCCATCGACGCCGTGGTGGTGTGGATGGCGGTCGCGCCCTTTGCGTGGACTGGGATGTATGGAGCTCCATGCAGCTTAGCCCGACCGCGGTCGGCGGACGACGGCGACGCCTTTTGGCGCCGCACCCTTCTTGAAGGCGTCGTCTTCGAGTCTCGATCCCGTCACCGGCGCCGGGTTTTGGGTGAAAGCCCCGCCTTAGCTCTCTAAGGCCAACAGCGATGGCGCCCCGGCATCACCCCCTTCATGAAGCTATTTGTTGAAGAATCCGTGCGGCCTGCCGCCGCTTGTCTTGCCGTTCGCCGCCCCGGGCCTATTGTGCTTCATGCCGCTCTTCATTTGGTATGTCCATTGGTGTTGTCGTAGCCGTAGTTGCTGTTTGGCGGATGCTTTGCCGCTGTTGTGGCTGTTGTTTTGCCACCAAGGTCGTGTTCTGGCGGATGCTTGGCCGCCGAGGAGGTTACGGTGGATGCTTCGCCACCGAGGTCGTCGTCTTTCCGGCGGATGCTTTGCCGCCGTGGTGGTTCCGGTGGATGCTTTGCCACCGACGAGGTCGTGTTTCCGGGCGGATGCTTGGCCGCCGAGGAGGTTCTGGTGGATGCTTTGCCACCAAGGTCGTTGTCTTTCCGGCGGATGCCTTCTTTGCCGAGGTGTTTCTTCTACGGCTCACGATCACCATTAGCTACCTAGGTGTTGAGTTACCTTTTGTATAGGCGAAGCTTCTTTGGGATGTTAGGTGGAGGGTTCCGCCCCTCGCTTCCTCGCTTATCGTTTATGTTTAAGTTCTTCGTTGTTGTTTTCGCTTTGTGATGGCTTCTCGGCATCGGGGCTTGTGTATTTGGATTTGGTTTTCCTCCTCTTAATGAAATACGGGTGAATGGCCCGATCGCGAAAAAAAGATCAGCGCGGCCCGATGCCGACGACGACGGCCAGGAGGGCTTCGAGGTCTCTATCGCCGCGCGACCCTAAGGATCGATTGGGGTCGGAGGATCGTGAACCTTGTCGACCCGCTCTGTGATAGGGTCGAACCGCTTTGCTCCATTTACTGAATCGAGGAGCGGGTCGTGATTCTGAAGAGGGTCGAACCGCTCCCTTGCAGGCCTAATATATACTTCCATTCCTCCCTTTGTACTCACTATATACCGAGGGCGAGGTCGGTTAATTTATCAATCGTTCTTGAAACAAAAAAAAAAACATAGTACTGCATGCGAGCTTTCTGATTCGTTTATCACAACACTTAAACCAACCACCATACCACAGCCAAAGAAATGCGATACAATTCCAAATCCATTACGTGTTTTTTTTTTTGTTAAAGAATGACCAACCATTTAACCAACAAATTTCAGATTAATCTTGGTATAGAAATCTAGAATACCCTGCTGACTGCATTGTTCTAGACTTTGGCATTTGCAAAAGGCGGTGACATCTGAATATTTTCTCTAGTGCAACAAATGCTAGAAACATTGATAGGCTAGAATATCAAACTTTGAGGAAAACAAGGTGATTGTTCCTTAACACAGGTACGTTCAACATTGCAAGCAAAAATATGCTATTAGGTTTCTGATTACATCCATAAAGGAAATGGACATATAAAAGAGGTAGAATTAGCTTGAGCAACCTGTTTACAGACAAAAATGATATCCTTAATTCTTGTGCTGCTTTAATTGATCAAGCTTAACCTTGACTTAATTAAGTGATAGTAGGTCCATTCTCATGCATAGCCTTCTATCCGTTGAACTGAAACCCTACACATATATCAAAGGCATGCCATAAGTTTGAGCAGCATCAGAAAATACACGAGAAACACATAGAAATGGTAACAAATATTGTATTAGTACTCCCTCCGTTCTTTTTTATATCATGTTAATTTTGTCCTAAGCCAAACATTCCTAACTTTGACCATCAATTTTTAGCAATTTGTACAAATTAACAACGAAAGATTTAGTATGTTTTAGATTCACTATGATAGATATTTTCTTAGTATATAATTTACATATTGCAATGTCTTATGCCTTTGTGTGTGTGTGTGGTCTTTTTACTTGTTTCATATGGGTTTCATCTCTAGCCTATCCCAACTACCTTGGGGCTAAAGGTTATGTTGTTGTATAAGAAATTCTTAAAATTGACGATATGAAAATATTTAACTTAGGACAAAACTACTAAGACATGTAAAAAAGAACGCAGTAAGTATTATATTTTCATAATGCATGGGGTCATATGTTCTAAACTAACCACAGAAAAAAAATATGGTTGCGCTGCTCTTAATTGCAAATTTCTGAAGTTGTATTAATAACAATTTGCAAATCAAAAGAACATGCAGCAATAAAAGTTGGAACAAAAACTAGCCACCCAATGAGTGAAGGAAATCAAATCCATGTTAGGTTCTCATTTTCTTTCAAAAAAAGTACTGTGGTAAAACACTATTCATCGATTTTGTTCTCTCATAAAAGTTAATGGTCATATTTTTTTATGTATCTAGCAGCAGCAAAAAAAGGATTTGCTGTTTTCCAGGTGCCTGAAAATTAGCATTTGTTCAGACAATGATGTGAGCCATGAGATATATAAATAAGCAAGCAAGATCAAAGGATCACATTATCGCCTGAATCAAAAGATCTAGATTTTAGGCGCTTGGGTTTTTAGGAAAAGTGACAGAGAAAATCAAATGATACAAGTGAACATTAGTGCAGTACAACTAAAATGATTAACAAGCATTTGTGTTTTGTTTATAAGCAATTAGCAATATTACTATGGTTCAGAGCTAATAGTATTACTATTCAGTACAACTAAATAAGGAAAACAAGAACAAAGCCAGTTAACTTACATATGTTAAGTTTCTTACTAAGAAACGTCAAAACATTGCGAACACTCTTGTTATACACCTCACAGTTGACTTCAAGTGTCTTAAGGTGTCGTGATATTTCAGCTGACGTCCCCAGTGGTTTGCAGCTAAGTTTAATCTCCACTTTATGTTTAGGTCCCTGTAGCAAATGTAATGATTTTGCCAAGATGAGTCCAGATAATAAAACAATAATTTATTCTAGTTTCTATGATCGACACAACAGTTGCATTTGGAATTACATACCTCTGAATATAGTTGAAGAGTGAGCTTCTCTAACACCGGTGAAAGTTTGAGGAGGCAAGCTAAGGCACTGAAATAATCAGGCTCACACCAGTATTCATCAATGAGCAAAGACTTCAACTTGTTGAAACTAGAGCAAAATTTCAAGTCCCTTCTGAAAATAAACTAGAAGAAACAAAGAAACGTCAACAGAATCTAAATATGAGCATGAACATTATGACTGTGTGTAAGGAATAAAGCATACCATTCCATCGTGATCAGCTATCAGGGACAAGTTCTGAACATCTGATAAACCATGCAAGAGAATGCTTTGGTTCCTGTAATCATCATCAGATTGAGCTCTATCACAGTAAACATTGTTGCTGAGGTTGACAGATGCAGTTATTAAGGACGGCATTCTCTGAAGCAATGGAGTCTTGCCATCACTGACATCAAGCCACAGTGAAACAAGATTCGGGGCACAGATAGGCATGCGACATTCATAATCAAAAGAACAACAAATGGTCAGACGCTTTAGGGATTGTGACGAGATGAGTAAGGCATGATGTAGGTCGCAGTTAACAATCTTAAGGTCGTCCAAAACAGGGCAGTCGGAGAAATCAAGGAATCTGCTTGGCATGATGCCAGATTCGAGTCCTTCAAGCTCTAGCTTCTTCAGGCATTGGGAGATAAAGAAAGGATGGTTAGCTCGAGGGGAATTGTCTGGACGATAGACCCAACAGGCTAGCCGAAGCACCCGGACTTTGCACAGGAGAGCTATACGGATCCAAAGGATGATGCGACTCATGTCGTCCTCATCAATCTGGCCGAGATCAAACTCGCACGTGTCGAGCGGCGTGCCTCCGCGGATGCGGTGGCACAGCAGATGGTCCACGAACGCCTGCATCTCCTCCACGGACCTTGGTTGATTCCTTCCGCCGCACACGAAGCGCAGGCCGGTGGTCGATTTCCACATGTGGCGCCAGCCCTTAGCGAGCACACATGTCTGCACGGCGTCCTGCGCCGGTAGGAAAGAGAGCAGGTGCTGCAAAACGCAGTCCGGGAGATTGCTGATGTGATCGGGGCCTCCGACTACGGCGGTGGCAGATGGCGCTTTCCGAGGAAGCATTTTGCCAACCGGCAGATCGAGGATGCCACCACCAGGCTGTGTGCGGCAGTCAGATCGATCCACGGAGGAAGTTGAGGAGACGGATTTGCAAGTCCAACAATCACCTGAGACAGAGAGAGATGGCCGCCGCCTAAAGACGATCGATTCGCTTCCTCTCCGAGCTCTGTGAGTATATGTAGGGTACTCTCCTACACCTGATCCAAAGATTTAGTTCTTCATGCAGCACAAACCGTCCAAAACGGCAGCCAAATACATCTCTTCATGTTAGCCCACAAAAAAGATTACGTATTGTTTTTTAGTGAAAAAAAAACACCATAATGCCCAGATAAGATCCAAGCCCCAAAATTTTAGCACAATCTAACAGGGGTATTCTTCTGGCGCCCTCCCTTCCCCCGAGAGCCCTCCCTTTGGGCGACTCAGCGGCGATCGATCCCCACCACCCTCGAGTGCACCCCACTGGCCATGGCCACTGCTATCCGGTGAGCGGTCGTGGCCCTAAACAATGGGTCCCGTCCGCATAGCTTTCTTCCCTCTTCTCCATTGTCTGCGCCCCTCCAGCCCACCTCATCCGCTCCTCGCCAACATCGGCCAACGTCGGTCGACTAGATCCGACCTCTAGGCGGACGGATCTGCCATCCTCAGCGGTGCCCCCACTGCTTCCACCCGGGCGGACTGTGGCTACACTCTAGTGGCTGGGTCCACCACCACGTCGTGGGTGCTTGATGGCATCTCATCTGGCTAGTCGTAGTTCACTAGTGCCGCTCACAGGTGGCCGGATTCGCCATCCCGCGGGTGGGCCTGTCAATTCCCTCCATCTTCGGTAGGATCCAGGGCCACTATGGCTGCATCTGGCATTTGACGGGTCTTGTGCTCCTAGCGGGTAGCCATTTAAGGATGTCGCAGTCCGTCACAGTTCCACCCGACCCTGCTATGGCGGACCGACAAGGTTGGATCCATTCTCTAGGGTCAGGATTTGGCTCTTCATTGCTTCTCCCATTGGCTAAGTTGCTACCCTTAATCCTCGCACGCGGGGATAGCAGCCGGGCCTTTTGTTGCCGACGGCCTAGCGCCAGGCGGCCAGCAGGTTAGCGTCTGGTGGTGGTGGTGGTGGTCGGCATGGAGCTTCGGGCGAAAGCCTAGCCCGATGGTTGTTAGGTTGGATGATTGTGACATCTTTGCTCCACATACCTCCTGGAGGCATCATCCTGCAAGCCCCATACTCCTAAGCCACCACAGTCAAATTCTGGGTGAAAGCCCTGCCTTGGATGCCTCTTAGGGCAACAAAATGATGTGTCCATAGTGTGATTATGGTCTCCCCCTTCCTAAAGGCATCACGGAAGAATTGATCATCCTGCCTTGGCTCCTCGGGGAGTCCCTCTTTATGCCCATTGCACCTCACTCCCACTCGCATTGGTTTGTCTTGCATCTCTCAACCTGTCTGTTTGATTATCACTTGTTATCGTAGTTGGATGCTTAGCCACTATTGTTCGTTGATGGATGCTTTGCCATCGTATGGTGCGTTGGCAGATGATTTTCCGCTGTGTCGCTGGCCTCCTCTTAGGTAGTTGTTGTGCTGCCGAGAGTGATGGCACTGCTTGGTCCGTTGGTAGATGCTTTGCTTTCGTGGTTTGTTAGCAAATGCTTTGTCGTTGTGTCATCTACCTCCTCATGGGCAGCTACTAAGCTGCTAAGAGTGATGGCTGTTGGTTGGTTCGTTGGTGAATTCTTTGCCATCATTGCTCTTTGGGCGACATTATGTGTTGACGATTGTGGGGGGAATCCCCGGGGGGGTACCAGGGGACGCACCTCTTGGGTCAGGACCCCTAGGAGCTTGGCCCAGGATGTAGAGTGCAGATCGAGGCACCAAACCCCGCATCCTGCATGACATTGGGAGGATATCCTAAAGATGTCGATATGATAGGATAGACTCTGATCCTAGAAATCATGTAACAAATTACATTCTACTCGACCTCGTAGTTTCTATCTGTAACCCAACACCTATATAAGGTAGGTAGGGACCTCCCTCAACTCAATTACCTCATTGTATACTCCACCATACAGAAAACAAAGCCCAAGACATAGGGTTTTACGTCACGCTGACGGCTGGATACTTCAGGTGTATTGTGTCTGTAATAAACCACCTAGATCTTGGTCTTGCGCACCTCATCGAATCAATCTCCCATCGTGGGCAGCCCCTCGGTGGACTGTCGAGCGTGATTCTTTGACAGTTAGCATGCCAGGTAGGGGTGTGTGCATTAGATCTACATTGATCTAGATGGCTTTCCCCATCAACCCCACTTCCTCAACCTTCATCGGCTTCGCTTTTCAAGTCGACACCATGATCTACTTCATCAACACTAGCGGAGGCGAGGAGGCCTCCGATCTGCTACCGGTCGTCTTTGGTTCCGTTAGCACCGCACACCGGCAAACACTTCATCACCGGCTCGCGATGGCCACCCCGAACGTTCTAGCCGACAATCGTGATGTTTTCAATGTCGGCCATCACTCTAACCTCATCAACTACGGCTCGAACCTCGTCATCAGCGATGATGGCACTGGGATCTGCGACACCGACCACTCGAGGTCTAGCACCGACCTCTCGAAGTTGGTTTGGGCGACAACTTCTTTGGATCTCTGAGCGAATCCTCACCAAATCCTATCGGGAGGCCCGGGCTGCAATTCCTCGGCCCAATGGGAACCAACATGGCGCAATCCTTATCTCGACCTCATCGATCATCGAGCGAGGATACGCTCGATGCCACGACCACCGCCCCCTACACCGGCGGGGCGGTGACATTAGTATACTTCCCGCACATGGACCGGCCTTGCCTCCAGCACCTGTTGTCATTGCGCAGGCATACTGAGACGACCTCTGTCGGCATAATCGCTTTCTCGCCAAGACTGTCCTCTTCACCAGGGCGGCGTGGCGAATCAAGGCCGACCCATCGCGCCAACCACGGCGGGCCACCTCCGGAGGCATCATTTTCACCACCATGTGAGAAGGACGCATGGTCCACGGCGGGTCTCTTCTCATTTAATGTCGATGGCGGACTACATCGACAATGTGCCGATGATAGCATGACCCCCGCCGCCACTAACGTTGGCGGTTCATCCAGAGGACAACATTGTCATCACCTTTGACCAACAAGGATGGGAGATGCATCTCGACCACGACACATATTCAATCTGGCATGTCGTCGAATCAAACATCGGTCGGGACCTCCCGGGTCCAAGCCGACGCCCTTTGGCCTCGTCAAGAACGCCACATGTCACAACTCATCCGACAGGTCAATGTGAGGGGATGACGAGGGTGTGACATAACGAGAGAGAGAGGGGGAGGAGGAAGGAGAGGGCGCACATGCGCGCGCAGCCCAAAGGTGGGCAGCGGGCGCCACGCGGCTGTGTGGTAGCGGCGACACACCGGTGGTGGCGGTGCGGGTGGCTTGAGTGGAAGCCGCGCCGAGGCGGGAGCCGAGGGTGTTAACCCTAAATTGTTCTTTCTTGATTATTCGAAACGGTCTACCCCCATATTTATAATTACAAGTGCTAATGGGCCGGGCCCATTAGTCTTTTATGCTATTTTAATTAATAAATATTCTACTTATCCTTGGAAACTCGTTTGCTGAGTGTGATATCTCTCCCCGCCTGGAGATTCAGCTCATCCTCGAGCTGGAATTCTAGATAGATCTGATGAAATAGATCTACGTCCTCCCATGAAGCGTTTGTTGTTGTGCGGTTCCTCCATTTAATCAACACCTACAGCTATCCTTGACGGACTCTAGATTTCAACATTAACTCTGGTTCAGGTACCTGTGTACCTTCATCCAAGCGCGGTAGCTCTAGTGGTACTGATGGAATCTTTCTCTGATGTGGTTTCAACATACTAACACGAAAAGCATTGTGTATACGGGTGCCCAACGGAAGGTCTAACTCGTATGTAATAGGGGTAATGACTTTACTGATTCTGGAGGGCCCAAAGTACTTGGGGAATAACTTGCCTTTATATGTTGATGAGATAGTTGCAGCTGATCTGGAAAATAATTTGAGCCAAGCATATTCTCCCACTTTGAACTAGCGTTCCATGTGCATAGCATCAAAGTGTTTACGGCTATAGACGAACCTTTATCTGCTCGAGGAAGGTATCACGCTGAGATAACATAGTATCAATTGTTGGAAGACTAGTCTTAGCCGGGCTATAGCCGACCGCGTCCATAAACCAATTTAAATGGTGTCGTTTCGGTTGATGAATGATATGAAGAGTTGTAACGAAATTCTGCCCAAGGTAGCCATTTCATCCAATCTTTTGGTCTGTCTCCAGTCAATCAACATAGGTACACTATAATGATTTTGTTTACTACTTTTGCCTGACCATTTGCTTGAGAGTGATAGGCTGAGTCGGCGTTGCCGTCGTGTGATTGGGGTTGGCCCTTGCGATCGCGAATCACGACCTAGAGATGGGACTTTGGGAGTGGAGTACGGGTTGACTACTACGTACAAGTACCTACTACCTAGGGGCCATTCAATACTTGGACTTGGGACGAGTGCCCCTGCTGCCCCACAAGGGCCAGGCCTGCTCCCACTAGACGGGGATGCAACACGGCCTCCTGTACAGGCTGTACTCGCCTCTCCCTCTCTCCTACTTGCATGTTGCCTCTCCATTTCCCTCACCACTCCCTCGTCCTGTGGCGATCTCCTCTCTCTTCCTCTCCTCAACACGGTGGGGCAACGTGGTGGCCGGTGGCACCCACCACCAATCTCCAACCAGTGGCTGGCGGTGCTCCCTCCCCTCGTGGATCTAGCGGCTTTGGATTTCGGATACAGTGTCATGGTGGCCAGATCCGGCCTCCCCACGGTGGATCGGGCCGACGGTGGACGAGGCGACAACGGTGACACGACGTGGCAGCATGGCGGTGGATCTCTCCTCACGGATCCGGCGTGGAGGCGGATCCAATGGCGTGGTGACCGAATCCTACATCCCTTCGGTGGATACAATGGTGGATAGGGTGGTGTGGTCGCGGTCGAGGTGATGCTAACCTCCTCTCCATCTTCCTCTCGATCCAGCGGTGGATGAGGCAGTGGACAAGTGGTGGTCAGGCATCAGCATGCCCAGATCCAGGACTTGTTAGAGCTGGATCTAGTTTTTTTTTTTTTTTTTCGATTAACCATGGCGGACAAACAAACCGCCATGGTAAATGGTCCATATACCGTGATCTTATGTCCACGGCGGTCGAAAAATCGCCACAGTTAATCAAAGAAACCAACTATCATTGGGAACGCCTTGAGGACAAATTTCTACCGCAAAACTATTGATATTAATGAATGACTATTTTCTTCCGCCACTAATGGGAGAGTTCCATGCTGGGCATGAGCAGCGCTAAAAAGGACATTGCGTGTGCCTGCGTGTCCAGGCTAGGGCAAGTTCCAAGGTGGCGAGACGAATTGGCATGCCATGTCAGCAAAAACGGCACAATCAATTTATTCTTTCGAATCAAATAATGGTAGAGTTGTTATAGGCCATGCTTCAATGTTCAGCAACAGTTCAAATCCACGAGACTTGTTTGCATGCATCTCCTTACAGAGAAAATGTGGTTATCACTTTTCTTTCACAAAAAACATTAGTACTTCACTTCACTCCTTGTTTGTTCAACTTTGGAGTGAGCACAATCAAACAAAGTGAGAGCACAACGTTGCCATGGAGAACAGCATGCTGGATACTTAAAAAAAAAGCACGCTGATTCCTTTTTACTATACCGAGGACGAAATATAAAACCCATTTATCTAGGTAAGGTAAAACCCATAAACCAAACACCGTAACTGGATAATGAAAAATTTCAGATAACTCTCTGGTATGGATATTCAGAATACTACTGTTACTGACTTGATCGTTCAAGAGTTTCACATGTGCACGCAACGGTGACATCTGAACATTTTCTTCACTGCTGCAATAATGCCATAAAAATTAATAGAGACTAGAATACTTCACTTTGAGAAATATAAGTACTCATTACATAGCACATGTCCAAATAGCAGGCCAATATTAGGCTTCTAAGATATCAATAGGTCGAGGTAGATTTAGCTTCAGGAGGCAATTCAGCAATCGGGTGAGCCAGAACTGCATAGCGTGGTACCACCCTTGCTACCTAATTATGGACACACGTCTGCAACCTTAATACTAGTGCTGCTTCCATAACCATGATTTAATGAAGTGATGTCCATCTTCATGCAGAGGCTTCTATCCGCCGAACTGAAACCCTTCATATACGTCAATGTCATGCCATAAGTTGAGAAGCATCAACAATAGATCACAAACACAGAAATGAATCAAAATATTTAGGCAGGAATAGACTTCTGTACATAGGAAAATGATGACACCACACTACAAGACATTTGTCTCAATGCTTGAGAGAAATTTATTTAGAACTGTAATATTTAATGACAAGCGTCTGGTGTTTTATAGTTTAACATAACCACAAAAATTAATGTTTGTTCTGTTCTTAATTGCCAGAAAACATTAATACAGTTAGCTCCAGGGACCAAAGGAAATCAAATGAATGTTACATTCATGTTTTAAAAAATAAATTTGTATTATGGCATCACACTTTACATGTACTAGGCACTCAGAAAAAATGTTATAGTGATCATCCTTTTACATTTCTAGAAAAAACATTGATACAGCATTCTAATCTGGTGGTGATGCTAAGATAAGGTACAAAACTGTACTGAATGATTACCACGCAGGCAAGGTAAACTGATGGTTAACAAGAACTACAAACAAGCATTTTTATTTTTGTTCATAAGCAATACGCAAGACGACACACCATAGTTCAGAACTCATAGTATCAGTGGACCACTGCTCAGCACTGCTAAATCCAGACACTTAGGTTTACATAATATGAACCAAATACTGTAAAATAAGAAAACATGAACAGTAATGTCAGTTAACTTACATATGTTAAGTTGCTTACTAAGAAACATCAAAACATTGTTAATTCTCCCGTCATACACTTCACATTTGACTTCAAGTGTCTTAAGGTGTCGTGATATTTCACCAGATATCTCCAATGGTTTGCAGCTCAGTTTAATCTCCACTTTATGTTCAGGTCCCTGAAGTAAATGTAACAATTTTGGCAAGATCAATTTCACAAACAACAATAATAGGACATTCTAGTTTCAATACATGCAGTGCAGCAGTTTCATTTGAAATTATATACCTCTGAATATAGTTGAAGAGTGAGCTTCTCCAGCACCGGGCAAAGTTTGAGGAGGCAAGCTAAGGCGCTGAAATCAGCAGGCTCACACCAGTATTCATTGAGGAGCAAAGACATCAAATTGTTAAAACTGGAGCAAAATTTCAAGTCTCTTCTGAAAATTAACTAGAAAAAAGAAAGAAACAGTCAATAGAATCTAAATGTCAGCATGAACACTATGACTCAAGTGTGTAGGAAACAAAGATACCATTTTGTTGTTAGCAGCTATCAGGGACAAGTTCGAACTTCTGATAAACCTTCCAAGATAATGCTTTGGTTGCTGCAATCATTATCAGCTTCGGCACTATTGCAATCAGCTTTGTTGTTGATTTTGACATATGCTGTTATTAAGGACGGCATCCTCTCAAGCAACGGAGTCCTGCCCTGACTGACACGAAGCCATAGTGAAACAAGATTCGGGGCACAGATACGCATGCGGCTTGCATAACCAAAAGAACTACCAATGGTTAGACGCTTTAGGGATTGTGACGAGATGAGTAAGGCATGACCTAGGAAGCAGTAAACAACCAGTTCTTCTAAAACTGGGCAGTTGGAGAGGTCAAGGAATCTTCTGGGCATGACGTAAGAGTCGATTGATTTAAGCTCTAGCTTCTTCAGGTATTGGGAGATAAAGAAAGGATGGTCATCAAGAGGACAATTGTCAGGACGATAGACCCAACAGGAGAGCCGAAGCTCCCGGACTTTGCACAGGAGAGCTATACGGATCCAAAGGATGATGTGACCCATGTTTTCTTCACGCATCTGGCCGAGATCAAACTCGCACGTGTCAAGCGGCGTGCCTTCACGGATGCGCTGGCACAGCAGATGGTCCACGAACGCCTGAATCTCTTCCAGGATCTCCACAGTTCCTGCTTCCTTCGATCTGCCCCACACGAAGCGCAGACCGGTGCTTGATTTCCACAGGTGGCGCCAGCGCTTGGCGAGCACACATGTCCGCACGGCGTCCTGCGCCGGTAGGAAGGAGAGCATGTGCTGCAGCACGCCGTCCGGGATGTTGCTGAAGTCGTCGTGGCCTGCAACTGCGCCGGCGGCAGATGCATTCTTGGGCGCTTTCCGAGGAGGCATCCTGCCGACCGGCAGATCGAGGATGCCGGAAAAGAAAGGGTTAGCCAAAGAAGACGAGAGTGTAGAAACTGCTAGCAGATCGATAGATGGAAGAAGAGGAGATGGGTTTGCATCTGCATCAATCACCTGAGAGAGGCGGCGGCCGCCGCCAAAGACGATTTGCTTCCGCTCGGCTCCGCCTTGTCCCCTTCTATCTCCCGTTCCCCTCTATCTCCCTCGACCGTCCTCTTCTCAGATCCGTGACAATCTCCAAGGTCCGGGCAGCAGCGACGCCCCCAAACGGCCAGAGCAGCGGGGCGGTACCACAGGGGCGGGCACCGGCGGCGGGCCCCAAGCGGCGGGGAGCAGTGGCGGCGAGTCGGCGACTCGAGCGTGGGGCGGCGGGTACTGGACACTGGACAAGCAGAAGACAGGAAGCGAAGGCGTAAATGAGGTCGGGCGCATTCCAAGTTGGAAGACATTACTAGTAATAAAAATTCTAGTAAGAAAAGTAAATGAACAAAAAAAATTTGGCACAAAAATTAGCCACCCAGTAAGCAAAGGAAATCAACTGCATCGTTAACACCATCACAGGAAGTATAATGACACACAAAAAAAAATAGCACTGATAAATGACGTTCTGAAGAAAGTTGCATATGAATATTGAATTGAAGATTATATATAACAAACATTGGAAGGATGATAATTACATCTAAGACATACTTCAACGCAATTCCAAAATGTGTGGAGTACTTTCCTACAAAATAACAAGACCAGGTAGAAGTAGAAGAGCATAGCCCAATAAATGTGTGAAGGCTGCTAGAGGTATTCTCTCCGTCCCGCTTTAAGAGTCGTCCTTCCATTACTTTTTTCTTGTCCAAGTTTAGGATACCTTAAATGCATCCGGAGCACAAAGCTATCTAAATTTATGGCATGCAGAGGGAGTATGTGCCATTAGCAGTTTTTTTTACAAAAAAAATATTTCTAGGGACAACCATCATGTATGATCACTACCTGAGGTGAGATATAGGATTGGATCCATCTCAAAATGGTGAGAGTGTAATTGAGTGTGTTCCTGCTCATTTCTATTGGGATGAAATTTAAATGTCATGCTAAAACTAAATGTCGAAGCCATGAAATCTACAAAAATTTCTTCAGTTCTACAAAATCGTGTCGTTATCTGGTGTGTGAATTTGTGGAATTTAAGAATAACTAAGTGGAACACACACATGACCATGACACTTTTGTCACCTTCGTCTCATCTTGTCCCCTCCTTATATCGATAACAAGTTAAAAACGAAATTGGGATAAAAATTTTGAATTCATAAGTTACTGATATAGTAATTCTGCAACAAAAAGTTAGAAGCCTTTTATATTACAAAAATGTTTTCAACTCAAAATCTTTCTCCGTGACGAATTTCTTCCATCCCTGTTCGCTGCACAGCGCTTCGGACTCGAAGCAAGTGTTGCCTGCCTTTTGTTGCCTTAGATAAAAATAAATAAATAAAGCCAGTAATCTATGGAGTATATACAAATCATAATGTACCATTAACCATACGAATCAAACAGTACCGAATGCTGCATACACACCATTGTCCGATTTCAAGTGGTATTTGGCGTGTCATAGTACTGAATGCTACATACACACCATTATCTGAAAAAATAGACGCGCAATTCCTTTCCGAGACGATAAAACTTGCTGTCAAATCCCGTCCTATGAGACCAGAGGAAATTATTTCCATCGCAAGATCTTACGGCTACCAAATCTTACGGTTGCGTAGTATAAATCCATAAAATTTGGAGAGGCGGCCAGGCACATGAAATTTGGAGTGTCGGCTAAGCGGGCATGCTAGCAGGAATTGGACGCCTTTCCCTCTTTCCATCTTTGGAGGACGACGATTGGACGCTCCTCACTCCTCAAATCTATACCTAGATTAGGAAAAAAGAATTGGACACAAAAGTTTCCCAAATTTGACCAGATCCCCATGAGTGGGAATCCAAGTCAAAATTTACAAAGTGAAGCTTGGTTGAACCTCTCTTAGAGGAGTGGCCGTGTTGGGTGAAGGATTGGTAGGTTGCGTGGGCGTCGGCGAGGAGGCTGCGTTGGGAGAATCAACGTCAATGTCTAGGACAGAGGAGAAGCCTCAGTGGAGAGGTCGTGTGCGCATCGACGGCAGCCATGATTGGGGAGGCTGCGTGGAACAAAGGAGGCAAGATCTGGCAGCAACGGTGGAGAAAGTGTGTTGGTAGTTTCAGGATGAACCGTCGAGTCAAGGAGGCATAAGAATTGGGAAATGGCACGTGAATGGATCCATAGAGACACGTGAGAGAAACCATAGAAATTGTTAGGAGCCTTTTATTTTACAAAAATGTTTTCAACTCAAAATCTACGGAGTATGTACAAATAATAATGTACCATGCATTAACCATGCGAATGAAACACTACTGAATTCTACATACACACCACTGTCCGATTCCAAGTGGTATTTGGTGTGGCACAGTACTGATTGCTACACACCATTGTCCAGAAAAATAGGCCTGAAATTCCTTTTCGAGACGATAAAACTAGCTAGAGACGATAAAACTAGCTATCAAATCCCGTCCTATGAGATCAGAGGAAAATCTATCCATCCAAGATCTTACCGTTATCAAAATCCTACCGTTGCGTAATATCAATCCACGAATTTGGAGAGGCCACCAGCGCCCGTGCACGGAAATTTGGAGTGCCGGTAAAGCGGCGTGGCGTGTGGCCAGAAGTTGGACGCCTTTCCCCTTTCCATCTTTGGAGCATGACGATTGTGACTCCATCTAGACGCTCCTCGCACCTCAAATCTGTACCAAGAATAGGAAAAAAAGAATTGGACGCAAAATTTCTCCCAATTCGACCAGATCTCCCTGAGTGGGAATCGAAGTCAAAATTTACAAAGTGAAGCTTGGTCAATCCTCTCTCGGAGGAGTGGCTATGCAAGGCGAATGAAGAGCAAGGTTGCGCGGCGGCCCTGTTGGTGGAATTCCAGGCTTTTTTTTGATTCGTCTCAGCCTTTCGGGGCATAAGCAGTCGGCGAGGAGGCTGCGTCGGGAGAACCAATGCCGATGTCCGGGATAGAGGAGAAGCCGTTGTGGCTAAGCCACACGCCCGGACGGAATAAGTGATGAGGACATCCTAGGGCACGATTTGGCTAGGCGCAGCAATAGCCGTAGGCGGCGGTCGTGGCCCGGGGGGAGCATGGTTTGGCCGGGCGCACAACGGTGTGTGCAGCGGCGCCGTGCACGCGGTTTGGCCAGGCGCACTACAGTGTAGGCGGTAGCTGTGCACGTCCGAATTAATCTCACCTTGCTTAACTTGGGAGGAGGAAGCCACCTTAAAAGGGAGAGCAACCCTTCCCCTATTGGACTAGTCTTTTGGGGTGATTTGGCCTTTTCAGTGGGTGTGCATAAGAACTGTTGGGGTCCGGGCGGCCTTAATTTGTTAGGCCTCGGCCAACCCCACTTGAGTCGGATGCTTGCATCAATAAGCCTCAGTAGAGAGTCCGTGTGAGCGTCAGCAACAGCCACCACTGGGGAGGCAACGTAGGACGAAGGAGGTCAAATCTGGTAGCAGCGGTGGAGAAATTGTGTCGGTGCTTTCGGGAAGAACCGTCGGGTCAAGGAGACATAAGCATTAGGAAGTGGCACGTCAATGGATCCACAACGACACATGAGAGGAATCGTAGAGAAGCTGTTGAGTCTGAGACTCCCTCCGAGCCCCAAGGAATGACGGTCAGGAGGTGTATTTGTGCGCCCCTCAAATTTGAAGACTCTAGTACAAGCCTGCTAGACTTTTTTTCTTCAAAACCTCAAACTTAGTTCTAAGCCATGAAAAAAAATAGCGTGCTATAAGCGTGCCAATTGAAACGCCGCGACGCTATTGTCAATTTCCACGCTATTGGCTCTATAGCGCGCGCTATTGCGCCGCTAAAGCGTGCTATTTCCACGCTATTGCGCCGCTAAAGCGCGCTATTTCCACGCTATTGGCGCTATAGCGGCAGAAGAGTAGCTGGCGCTTCTGCATACAGAAGCTGCCACTATAAGCGGCTATAGCGGCGCAATAGCGCCCGTAAAAAAGCCTCGACGCTATTTTTCATAGCCAGCGATAAAAAACATGGGTTCTAAGCACTCAAGCTGGGCCTGCTAAAGTTGTTGTCATGAGAGTCCACTCAAACGTTAAGAGCAACCTACGCTGAAATAATCGACACTCAGATAGCTTACATGCATCTTTTTTATATTGGGTATATGTAGTAATGACTTGTGCATAGAGTTGAAGTTACCTCATTTTTTTTTGGGGGGGGGGGGGGGATGAAGATATAGGATCTAACTGTCATTTTGATTAGTCTCGTGACCTATCTAATGACTAAGGGATTTGTTCACAACATCGTAATAGAGACTTCAGTCTCTATCTTGTGTAGAGAGGGACTATTCTGAATATCGTGTTCTGAGAGAGAAGTCGATCGTGAAGTGTGCGAAACTATCCCCAAAGAGGTAAAACACATGGTTTAAAAAGTTGAGGAGATCGTTTACCTGGTTTTGCAGTTCAAAGAGGAAAAACAAACTTTCACGAAAATTAACGGATCAAAACTCAACATTTCCCTAATATGGCCAATCTAGATGGAGCACAGTTTGATTCGGCCCAAAAGCTCAACCGGCACGTGTTGCTTCTCGAAAAAAAAAAAAAACCGCTGACTCATTCTGAAAAAAAGATAAAAATAAAAAGAACATTGCCGACTGCCGTCATATCCATGGCAAGCACATTCTCTTAGTTCTTGATTCAGCTTGTTTTAGCTTATTCTCTCCCACAAAATATTATTGAATTAGCCGAAATCAATGTTTCACCGAACACAAAGATAGATGGCCTCTCCATGCGCATCGTCTCACATTTTGGCAGTCCAAGCCACACATCAATTTGCTGTTGGATCACATAATGGGAGATCTGTAATGTAAGCCATGTTTGAAGGTTTTAGCAAGAGTTCAAATCCGCGACGAGACCTGTTTGTCTAGGGGTATTTGGGACTGCTCCGCTCCAGTTCCGCGGTGGCAAACACGTCAAGCTCCACAAACTGCCCTTGAAGGTTCAGCTAAAAATGTGGTTACCCTCGAAGGTCTCGGTCAGTTTGCATCCCACTTTAAAACCCACAAGTCGTTAAAGAGAAAATGTGGTTACTAGGCTTAACAAGGATAAAAAATTGGAACGTGGGTCCGTGGTAAATACTAGTACTACTGTATACTTCATTCCTTTTTCTTTGGCGCTGGTTTGTTCGACTTTGGACTGAGCAGAATCAAACAATTGAAAGCTCAACATTGCCGTAAAGAATAGCACGCTGGTTCCTGTTTAGTTTTTTACTATAACGAGGACGAGATCAATTATCAATCGTCCTACTAACCTTGAACTAAACACCATGACCAAAAAAAAAAAAAATCAGATACATTTTCAAACCCTTTGCATTTTTCTGAGAAAATGAACTATTTATCCAAAGCAACTTCAGCAACAAATCTGGATATCAGGTACAGAAATTCGGAATACTACTGTTACTGACTTCATGGTTCTAGAGTTCCACATGTGACATCTAAACATTTTCTCAACGGCAATAATGCTAGGAAAATAGAAACTACAGAGTACAATGCTTAGCATAGGTTCAAATAGCCAACAAATATTAGGTTTCTAAGACATCGATAGGAAATGAAAAGGTATGAGGTAGATTTAGCTTGAGCAAACTATTAAGCAGTAAAGGTAGCCAGAACTGCATAGCATGGTACCATGCTGGCTACGTGATCGACACAAGACTACAACCTTGATACTAGTGCTGCTTCCTTAACCATGACTTTATTAACTGATACTAGGTCCATTTCGTGCAGAGGCTCCTATCCACTGAACTGAAACCCTTCATATACATCAAAGTCATGCCATAAGTTGATATCCTTAATTCTTGTGCTGCTTTAATTGATCAAGCTTAACTTTGATTTAATTAAGTGATAGTGTAGGTCCATTCTCATGCATAGCCTTCTATCCGTTGAACTGAAACCCTACACATATCTCAAAGGCATGCCATAAGTTTGAGCAGCATCAGAAAATAAACGAGAAACACATAGAAATGGTAACAATATTATATTAGTAATCCCTCAGTTCTTTTTATATCATGTTAATTTTGTCCTAAGCCAAACATTCCTAACTTTGACCATCAATTTTAAGCAATTTGTACAAATTAACAACAAAAGATTTATTATGTTTTTAGATTCATTATGACAAATATTTTCTTAGTATATAATTTACATATTGCCAAATTATATGAATTTCTTAAAATTGATGACCAAAGATGAAAATATTTAACTTAGGACAATACTAATAAGACATGTAAAAAGAACATAGTGAGTATTATATATTTTCATGATGTATGGTGTCATATGTTCTAAACCAACCACACAAAAAAATATGGTTGTGCTGCTCTTGTGCTAGAAAATTTCTGAAGTTGTCTTAACAATTTGCAAATCAAAAGAACATGCAGCAATAATAGTTGGCACAAAAACTATCCACCCAATGAGTGAAGGAAATCAAATCCATGTTAGGTTCTCTGTGGTAAAACACTATTCATCTGTTATGTGCTCACATAAAAGTTAATGGTCATCTTTTATGTATCTACAGAAACAAAGAAAAGGATTTGTTGTTTTTTCAGGTGCCTGAAAATTAGCATTTGTTGAGACAAAAGATGTGAGCCATGAGATGTATAAATCTGCAAGCAAGACCAAAGGATAACGTTATCGCCTGAATCAAAGATATAGATTTTAGGTGCTTGCGTTTTTAGGAAAAGTGACAAAGAAAAATCAAATGATACAATTGAACTTTTAGTGCAGTACAAGATTCCAAGTTACTGTTAATGATAAGACAACTAGACAAGAAAATTAACGAAATGCAAATGGTTGTCACCAAGCAAAAGTAAAATGATTAACAAGCATTTGTGTTTTGTTTATAAGCAATCACAATATTACTAAGGTCCAGAGCTAATAGTATTACTATTCAATATGATTAAATAAGGAAAACGAGAACAAAGCCAGTTAACTCACATATGTGAAGTTTCTTACTAAGAAACGTCAAAACATTGCGAACTCTCTTGTCATACACCTCACAGTTGACTTCAAGTGTCTTAAGGTGTTGTGATATTTCAGTTGATGTCTCCAGTGGTTTGCAGCTAAGTTTAATCTCCACTTTATGATTAGGTCCCTGTAGCAAATGTAATGATTTTGCGAAGTCGAGTACAGATAATAAAACAATATTTTATTCTAGTTTCTAAGATCGACACAACAGTTGCATTTGGAATTATATACCTCTGAATATAGTTGAAGAGTGAGCTTCTCTAACACCGGTGAAAGTTTGAGGAGGCAAGCTAAGGCACTGAAATCAGCAGGCTCACACCAGTATTCATCAATGAGCAAAGACTTCAACTTATTGAAACTAGAGCAAAATTTCAAGTCCCTTCTGAAAATAAACTAAAAGAAACAAAGAAACGTCAATAGAATCTAAATATGAGCATGAACATTATGACTCAAGTGTGCAAGGAATAAAGGTACCATTTCGTCGTCCTGAGATTTTAGGGACAAATTCTGTACTTCTGATAAACCTTGCAAGAGAATGCTTTGGTTGCAGTAATCATCTTCAGATTCAGCACTATTGCAGTCATCATAACTGTTGATTTTGACAGATGCTGTTATTAAGGACGGCATTCTCTGAAGCAATGGAGTCTTGCCATCACTGACATCAAGCCACAGTGAAACAAGATTCGGGGCACAGATAGGCATGCGGCATGCATCACCAAAATTACAACGATAAATGGTCAGACGCTTTAGGGATTGTGACGAGATGAGTAAGGCATGAGTTAGGGAGCAGTTAACAATCTTAAGGTCTTCCAAAACTGGGCAGTTGGAGAGGTCAAGGAATCTTCTGGGCATGATGTAAGAGTCGAGTGATTTAAGCTCTAGCTTCTTCAGGTATTGGGAGATAAAGAAAGGATGGTCAGCAAAGGGGAATTGTCAGGACGATAGACCAAACAGGTGAGCCGAAGCACCCGGACTTTGCACAGCAGAGCTATACGGATCCAAAGGATGATGTGACTCATGTTGTCCTCATGCGTCTGGCCGAGATCAAACTGGCACATGTCGAGCGGCGTGCCTTCGCGGATGCGCTGGCACAGCAGATGGTCCACCAATGCCTGAATCTCCTCCACGAACTTTGGTTCATTTGTTCCGCCGCACACGAAGCGCAGGCCGGTGGTGGATTTCCACATGTGGCGCCAGCGCTTGGCGAGCACACATGTCCGCACGGCCTCCTGCGCCGGTAGGAAGGAGAGCATGTGCTGCAGCACGCCGTCCGGGAGGTTGCTGATGTCGTCGCGGCCTCCGACTGCGGCGGCGGCAGACGCATTCTTGGGCGCTTTCCGAGGAGGCATCCTGCCGACCGGCAGATCGAGGATGCGACAAAAAGAAAAGGGTCAGTCAAAGAAGACAAGAGCGTAGAAACTGCTAGCAGATCGATACATGGAAGAAGAGGAGATGGATTTCCATCTGCTTCAATCACCTGAGAGAGGCGGCGGCCGCCGCGCAAGACGATGCGTTTCCGCTCGGCTCCGCCTTGTCCCCTTCTCTTTCCCTCGATCGTCCCCTTCTCCACAGATCCGTGACAACCACCAAGGAGGGCGGCGGCGGCTGCCCCTTTAAACGGCCAGGGGCGGGCACCGGCGTCGGACCCCAAGGGGGTGCTGAGCAGTTGCGGCGGCTCGAGAGTGGGGGCCGCGGCGGCTTGCTGGAGCAGAGAGTGCGTCACTCACGGTGGACACTGCGGAGCATGAGACAGAGGACGGGAAGGCCTAGGCCCAGCTCCGGCCCTGCCCGCCGGGATGGGATCTAGCCCAGGTTGTATTTTTTTAAAGCAGTATTAATTAAGGGAAAAGCAATACAAGATAACCGTATAAGGATACGTATGCCTTGCCTACCCCGCTTTATAATCTACTAGGACCTAGCAAATAAGGAAATTACAAACTGGTCCTTAGACCCTGCCAGAACGGACACCAGCCTCAACCGCCGCCACCAAACCTGAAGCACCAAAAGCCGGAGGAAACCCCCGTTGTTGAGGTGGATCAGTAGAAGACATTTCGATCTCGCAAAAGCGAAGAAGTCGTTGAACGCCCATCCGTCGGGATCACTATCCAAAGTTGAGACGACGATGGTGGAGTCGACGATAGCATCCTCCGTCACGGTGAAGCCGAATCGGTCGAACCACCAATCTCCTTGAAGACCCGCAGCCACCACCGCATCCACGAAAGTAGGGGCGGGAGCCTCCACGCACCAAGACGCGAAGACCTCGCCGACCAAACACTCCTAAACAAGATCCAAGAACGGACCTACCTACCCCTTAAATTTCTTATACGCGTGGGCCAAAAATTTCTTATACCCCTTGTATTCTTCGTTTCTTCGTGGCCCAATAAACCACCCAACCTTTTGCCTTCAGCGTCGCAAGCGGTGTCGCGAACTCCGAACTCCAAAAAAAAAAAAAAAGCGAACTCCATCCCCTTGTCGAACTCACGGAAACCTAGCGGTGACCGGCGGCACCGGCGTGGCGGCTCGCGGAAGATCGCAGCTGCGGGGGTGGCGGCCTCCGGCGCTCCCTCCCCTGGCACTGCATGGGGTGCATCGGGCGCGGCGGGCGGCGGCGACATCCGGCGGCACCGGCGCGTCAAAATCCGCCCAGCTCGCCAGCGATTCGAAGGCAAGGCCGGCTGCCAATCGCCATGGACAACGTCGTGTCCTCGTCCCCGGCGCCGCCATCTGCGGCCGTGGTGTTCTCGTGGCTCGAGTTCGGCCACCCACTCCCGCACCTGGAGCTCCGGAGGCGTGGCGCGCGGGAGCCAGCGTGTCCCTTGTCTCCACGCCGGGCAACATCGCCCACCTGCGTAGCACCGCGCGTCGACCTCGTGGCGCTCCTGCTCCCGCGTGTCGAGGGCCTTCCGGCGGTGCCGGAGTCCACTAACAGCGTCCCACGACAAGTTTGAGCTCCTGTTAAGGCCTTCGACGGCTTCACCGCGCCCGCCGCGGGCGCGTCCTGCGCCAACGAGGGGGCGGGAGACCTGGCCGGTGGGTCATCGCCCGCTGCTTCCACTCTGGGCCGCCACCGCCGCCGTCGACCACAAGGTTCGGTTGTGGTAAAATTGTTTACTAAGTGGCCTTATGCGTCAAAATCCGCCAGCTCCGCCACTGCCGCCGGGCAGCCATGGTTGTCTGCTCTAGCCGTGCGATTCGTCGCCGTCCATGGTTGCCTGTTCGTTATTCTTGCCTGCTCGGAGACCCTGTGCCACGGCAAGAATGCTTCTTCAAATACTGTGGCCACAGAGATCCTGTCCGTCATTCATGCTCGAGCACATCCAACTACTCCGTTGTTTGATCTGCTCGGTGAAGAGCCATGTCATTCTTGCTCGGGCTACTTGAACCACTTGTCTGCTCAGCTGCTCGCCATGCTGCTTACACTCGCGATGGATGCCAACCACTCGTTGGATGAAATTTCTCAAAGGGTAACCGTACCAATTTGGAGAACAGGTGACTGTATCGAAAAGCCAAACAACCAAACACACTTTGAAGCAGGCTTAGATGGTACAAGAAACCAAACAAACGGGTCATGGCTTGCTAGAGGCAGGCTTAGGCTAGCCTGGCTACGTTTTGCTAGCTAGGCTGCTCTAGGAAACGAACCAAACACACCCTATTTGCACTAGGTCCGGTACCCCCATCCTGGAGTATCGATACTGGAAACATTAGTTGCGATCTTTGTCCGGGATGTGGCCAGGTCATCTGGAATCCCAGCCTCCCTCTGGCAAATCTACCGGGGTAGCGGGCTTCCGGTACACCCGTGCCGGCCCCATTGCAAGGGATTCTGTCGGAGAGAGAAGGCGAAGGGGATAGAGAGAGAGAGAGAGAGAGAGAGGAGGGAGGATTCCGCGCCCAAAACCACCGCAAGGTGAGGCTTCCGCTTGAGGTTGCCCCGACGAGCTGTCGTCGGACGCCGCCCGCTCCGACCGCCACCCTCGTCCGCCCCCATCAAGCCCGCCCACGTACCGTAGTAGGGCGGCGGCCGCCGCCGCCGCGACGAGCATCCGCCGCCACCGCGGGGAGGCCCGCCGACAAGGGAGGCACGGGAGCCATCCATCGTGGCGCCATGGCTACTCGCCCGCCTAGAGGTCTTGCCCACCGCCATCCTGTCCCCGTATCTCCATCCCCTCCCCCGGCTGCCCTATGAGTCCGTCGCCGCGAGTTAACCTGCCGTCCATCCGTCGCCGTCGTGATTTTCGCGGGGTGGCGGCTCGCCCCCGCCGTCCATCTGCGAGTATGCCGAGGTGACCCTGGCCGCGTTGCTCGTGGTCATGCCGCCGTGGCCCTCTGTTGACGGTAGTTATTGACCACTTTTATATATATGGAATGCTATCAATCATGTGATGAATGCTACTGAAGTATTATTATTTCTAATGATTTCCACGAGTATCGGTGCACACTCAATTTTGCAGGAGAACTCCGGAATATTCCAGAGTATTGAAGAAAAGAGGAGAAATAGAGAAATAGAAGAAAAGGACTAAATCAAGGCGATTAGTATAAATTCCAGGATCTAAAAGACAAGAGAAGACAGCTCACGAAGACTGGGCCCCACATGTCAGTATGTGGGGCCGGGCGACACCTGGCTGTGGACCCACGGGCCCAGCTTCTGGAAGCTTCCCACCACCGACCTTGAGATTCAATCTAAGTCGTCCAATCAAGTCGGTTTGATCCAAGGGCTGAGATTCATCCCACCGGCCTATATAAGCAAGGGCAAGGGTACCCCTGAAACCCTAATTCATTATCTCTTAGATGTAGAGGAGTCACAATGTAAGGATTACCTCTCAAGTATTAGAGAATTAGAATTAGATTATACATGAAGATTAGAAGTAGATTAGATCTAATCAAGAGTAAGGGAAAGTGGAGCTGTGCTCCAGTTCTGGAAGAGTCTTTAGAGTGTGGTATTTCTTTGTATCTTCTCTACAAGATTTATGCTTTAATATATTTATCCGTCGTCCATCTGCCGACGTCATGATTCTGCCCGGGGTGGCGGCTCTGCCCCGCCGTCCGTCTGCGAGTATGCCGAGATGACCCTGGCCGCGTTGCTCGTGGTCATGCCACCGTGGCCCCTCGTTGTGGTAGTTATTGACCACTTTTATATATATGGAATACTATCAATCATGTGATGAATGCTACTAAAGTATTATTATTTCTAATGATTTCCACGAGTTTTGGTGCACACTCAATTTTGTAGGAGAACTCAAATATTCAGTATTGAAGAAAAGAGGAGAAATAGAGAAATAGAAGAAAAGGACTAAATCAAGGCGATTAGTATAAATTTTAGGAATCTAAAAGACAAGAGAAGACAGCTCATGAAGACTGGGCCCCACATGTGCGGATGTGGGGGGGGCGGCACCCGAGTGGGGGCGACACCGGTCGTGGACCCACGGCCCGGCTTAGGAAGCTTCCCACCACCGACCTTGAGATCCAATCTAAGCCGGGCCCAATCAAGTCGGTTTGATCCAAATTTGAGATTCATCCCACCGCCTATAGAAGCAAGGGCAAAGGGTACCCCGAAACCCTAATTCATTATCTCTCGGATGTAAGAGGAGTCCCAATGTAAGGATTACCTCTCTCGGTATTAGAGAATTATAATTAGATTAGACATGAAGATTAGAAGTAGATTAGATCTAGATTAGATCTAATCAAGAGTAAGGAAAGTGGAGCCGTGCTCGGTTCCGAAGAGTCTTTAGAGTGTGGTATTTCTTTGTATCTTCTTTACAAGATTTATGCTTTAATATATTTATCTTCTCTATTTATTTTTATGCTTTTCATATATATGTTTAGTATAGTGTTTATTCATTTGCATGGGATATTTGCTCGTATTGAGTGCTCTAGTTATTTGCATTAGCTAGAGTAGTAATCTATAGTATTGACATGGTGTTTAGACTCAGAGGTTACCCGAGGTTGCGCTCAATCCTCCGGTTAGTTGTGATAGCCCAAGGGATGACGACTCTGTAAGGCCTTTGTAAGCCACCACGTTAGGGTTGATGTTCGTAGAGCTTTTGGCGACCTTCCCTCAACTACTTCTTCTCAGTCTTTCCGAGAGTTGGAAAGGTACTTTGTTGCTCCAAAGTGCTTGTGTATGATTGCTATATCTATCCATATTTAGTTATCTTAGAACCAAAGTAGTAGAGAAGTAATTAGGAATCTTTGTCTCTCCCGTTGTCCTCTTGATTAGCTAAGCTATTCATTTATCATAGTATTCTTTTAGTCATTATTAGTAGATTAGTAGATTACTTTTATGCTTTACTATTCATAGCATTATTTATATTTATCATTTATCACTTACCCCTCTTTAGTCTAGTTGGTTTACTAAGTTAGCAAATACATGATTGTGAGTTATTAGAATTTTTACCATTAGCTTACATGTGGATACGATACCCTAGAATACTCACCAAGGGAAAAGCTATGATGGTGTTCGTGCACTTGTAGAATCCTTCATATTCTTTTAGCAATTAACAAACATCAACACCCTCACGGGCCAAGCTTGTGCTAGCAGCGGCCGTGGCCCTCTATTTCCATCGAACGAGGAGAGGATAGAAGAGAGAGAATATAGAGAGACCGGGGTGGGGGTAAGGTGGGTGGGGAAAATTAGTATGAATTAGGGGTCCCACCAAATAGAGGAAGAGATATAAAGGATGTATGAGTGTGGGAGAAATCGGTGTAAAGGGGAAAATATTGATGACTAGGGTGGAATATTCCTTTTTAGAGTGTGTAAATAAAGGATGACGAGTGCCGATAGTCGAATAGACTATACGCACTCTAATCTGAAAAACCATCAAGGAGGAGATTTTTACCGGAAGAAAGCCCGCAACGGTTACGGTATCCACCTAATGTATGCTCCCGGAACGTTGCTCATCCGCCAAGTTAGCTGGGCTTCCCGTTCGTCCGGGATGGTCCAGCGTGGCCAGGGGACCGCACGTCGAAAGGGAAAAGGAGGAGAGAGAAGACAGGAGGCCGCCGTCATGGATCACAAGGACGCTGCTGTGCCCTTCCGCTGATGGTGAGCGAGCACCACAACCATCCATGTGCACGAACGGAGCTCCTCTATGGTGATCACCGCGGGGAGCCACCACGTGTAGGAGGGAGGAGGAGGAGATGCGCCGTCGGCGGAGCCGTCGGATCTTAGCCCTCGTCGTCTGCCACGCTCGAGCTCGGCGGCGTCCATGGCCCGCTTGTGGCCGCTTCCCAAAGATCGGCGAGGAGGGTGCGTGGCTCCCAAAGACCACCAAGCACATGGCCAACATCGGCGATGGTGTTGACACTAGTTATAGCATAATATTAATAGTCAACTAATATGAAATGAGGGCATAAAATGAATATCAACATAAGTCTAGGGGCTTTACTAACATAATTCCACTTGTTTTGGTGATTTGTATAATTTGAGGGACTTAACAGATAAATACGAGGAGAAAGATGGAGGAAAATATACAAGACATATGATGACAAGACTTGACCAGGTGAGGCAACTCAACCCGAAAAAGTGAACTAAAACACTCTAGAAGGTACCGAAGACACCGGAAGAAACGAGAGGCCGAGAGGAGACTCGGCGCGGCCCGGCCCCGATGGCATTTGGCCGCGCCCGTGGCCACGATAGCCAAATCAGCCCATCTTCGTAGGTCGGTTTGTAACCCGACTTTGAGGTTGTATCTACACAGTTGCCAAGGTCGGTTTGATCAAGGGCTATCGTTCATCGTAAAGGACTATATAAGCGACCCGTGGTCAACCCCAAGGATTCATCTCTCATTATTATTTCATTATTATTCCATAGAGCCAAAGTTAGGGTTTCAATTAGAAGAGAGAGATCCCTTGTAACATCCCCGATTTTCCACTAAGGGAAAATACACAGAATCGAATAATAATGTGAAAGTAGCACAAGATATCTCCATCACATTATTATTCACGATTAATATCATAGTCAAGCTTCGTACATTTTACATCATTACAAGAGAAATACAACTCCCAGGGACTCACCTAATACAAGATTAACCTAGCGGGCGTAACTCAGAGATCTTAGGGTACACGTGAGCGTCGACAGTGAAGGCTCCTCCTTCACGGGCTCCATCGAGTCGGCGTAGAGATTGGCGAGATTCAATCATCTTCTTCAAATCCAAGCTTGGCGTAGGCACGAGACCACCTAATCCTTTTATTTACTGCGAGGCAGGTAATCGCACACCGCCGGGTATGTGCGGGTCATGGTCGACACCGAATGAGCTTTGGTGGAAAAGCGAGAAAATAAGGGATCTGGCGATCCTAGAATTTGGTTGTGGTTTGCATCCTTAGCGCACGCGAAAAAGACAAGTAATAAATAATATTATTATTCACATTTTAACTCATTCCCAACATCTCCCAAAGTCCAACTCATCTCAACACGTGTCTCAACACAAGCCTCCAGCTCACTCACAAGTCGACAAGACAGCCCCTGCATCTTCTTACGCCTGCCTAACCGGCTCCTCGGCCCTCCCGGGCTCTCACCGTAGCACACTCACCACCACCACTTTCGGGTAAGAAGAGAAAACACCCTCTCTACTCCGGAGAAGTTGAATCCAGGGGAAAACTGGTCAAAAGACCGGCGCAAGCCGTAGGAGGTTTGCACAAATTTTGAACAAAAGAAGTTTGAAATGGTTTGCACAAATTTGAAAACATTTGTTCAAAACATTTTGCAATCGCGAGGATATTTTCTAAAGAAAACATTTACAATTTCAAAATTTTTTAAAGCGAAAGTGATTTCAAAATCCTTGTTCGAAATAGCGAGGAGGGAGAAGTTGTAGCAACTTTGCAATTCGGGTGGGATTTCGGGAAGAGGGTTGAAATCGAAATGCGTTTTCGACAACAAAACCTTTTAAAACTTTCTCGAAATTTGTTTCAAGAAGCTTTGCTTTGTAAAACAAATCATTTTTCTGTTGAAAGATGTCAAATCAAATAACTTTTGAAACTTCATTTGGTTTCTGAAACAAATAATTTCTTTTTCTTTTCACAACAAAACAAGTTTGAAATTGATTTGAAATAGTTTGCAAGATTAGCCTTTGAAAGGAATTGGCTCAGGAGAGTGAAATCAAATACTTTGAAACAAGTTTTTTTGAGCCAAAAGATCTTTTGGTTTGCACACTTTTGTAAAACAGGTTCGCAAAGTAAAATTTTTGCTTTTCAAAATTTATTTACAACTCCTTTTGAAATAAGAAAGAGTTTCAAACCAGTTTGAAATGAGGGGTTTTCCAAAATCTTTTTTTCAAATCAACTTGATTGTAAACGCCGATTTCAAAAGTGGTTTGAAAGAGGAGAACTTTCGAAAAGGTTTGAAGTCGGTTTGCTTTTTGAAATAGATTTGCTTTTCAAAAGAGGAGCTTTTACAAACAAAAGGGGGAACCACTTTGAAATTCTTTTAATTGAAATTTGAAAACAGTTTCCAAAATAGAATGGCAAAGATATGATGCATTGGCTTTACTGTTTCCAAAAGATCACTTGTCTGGTCATAGGGCGGCTTGGGTTTAGCTTGCTAAATGAGCGGGGATCCTAGAGTCATACATATATAAAGTAGCTTATATACCCTACACTTTCGGGTAATAAAGCATACAAGAAACACAACGACAAAGAAGCAAGCAATCAAGCGGCATTACAACTCCTATATGCAATAGTGTTGACTTAAGGCGACTCTAAGCCTTAGAGTCTCACACGTCTATCAATGTAGCGTGGGCGGAAGGAAGGGAAATTATTTCCTAGAGGTCAACTTTCCATGACAGGGATGGTCATCCTGTGAGAGATTCAAGGTAGAGACGAGGGAATCAAGGAGTTAGAAACTCTAACTCGACAACATGAACAAGATGTTTGGCTTCTATACTAGTGTTGGGTACTAAAGGTCTCGTCCCTAAGGTCAAACACGGCTCTTGATACCAATTTGTAACATCCCCGATTTTCCACTAAGGGAAAAATATGAGAATCGAATAATAATGTGAAAGTAGCACAAGATATCTCCATCACATTATTATTCACGGTTAATATCATAGTCAAGCTTCGTACATTTACATCATTACAAGAGAAATACAACTCCCGGGGACTCACCTAATACAAGATTAACCTAGCGGAAGCGTAACTTCGGGATCTTAGGGTACACGTAGAGCGTCGGCAGTGAAGGCTCCTCCTTCACGGGCTCCATCGTAGTCGGCGTAGAGATTGGCGGATTCATTCAATCATCTTCTTCAAATCCAAGCTTGGCGTAGGCACGAGACCACCTAATCCTTTTATTTATTGCTGCAGGAGCGGTAATGCGCACACCGCCGGGTATGTGCGAGTCATGGTCGACACGAATGAGCTTTGGTGGAAAACGAGAAAATAAGGGATCCGGGCGATCCTAGAATTTGGTTGTGGTTTGCATCCTTAGCGCCGCCTTGAAAGCGATAAGTAATAAATAATATTATTATTCACATTTTAACTCATTTCCAACATCTCCCCAAAGTCCAACTCATCTCAACACGTGTCTCAACACAAGCCTCACAGCTCACTCACAAGTCGACAAGACAGCCATGCATCTTCTTACGCCTGCCTACTTAGGCTCTCGACCCCTCCGGGCTCTCGGTAGTAGCACACTCACCACCACCACACTCGGGGTAAGAAGAGAAAACACCCTCTACTCGGAGAAGTTGAATCCAGGGAAAACCTGGTCAAAAGACCGGCGCAAGCCGCAGGAGGTTCCGGCAATAGGCCAGGGTTACCTTTAGCGAGTCCAGGTCTAGACAGGTCCTAGCCCGAAGGCCGGACTATACGTATAGATTTACAGCTCTGCAGAGCGTGCACTCAAGACCACACGGTCGCCATCATCGGCATAGGCAAGTGCCTGGGGCGACGTGCGAGACCACCTAGCCGGACAATGCCACCTTACCACTCGGCTGCAGGGAAGCTCCAGGAGTACCACCGTCGCGGCACGAGGCGTGAAAGCGTGCGTGTCAGTACTCCGCGACTCAAGATCACCCCATTTGTCTCGGCGCGGGATGGAGGCCATCGGGGCCTGTCACTGCTATAACACTATCCGCTACCACCTAGTAAGTATGGCATCATCCAGGTAGATGGGGCAATCCGCAATCCGCCCATAACGTAAAACATGAGGTGAGCACCAATTCCCAAGATCCCAGGTCCTCGAAGATACAAGTCCTTAGGTATGACCAAGCAAGACATCTTCTGCACTCCTCTTCCCGGCCTTCGTCCCGTCACAGGAGTCAGCACCGGGCCTCCAAAACCGTACCAAGTTACCCGCCACAGGTAGGACAAGTGGGAGAGGCCCAGAAGCACACTCCCCGGCAAGACTTGTCTCAGCGACTTGTCGTAGATCCTGCTCGGTCGACTCGACCCTCACCACACACCCAGGTCTAGACAGAAAACTCATCCGCCCCAGATGGCACAGATCTCCGGGCACCGAAGTTGCCCGACACCATACTCAACGCCCGGCTCATATATCCTGGTTCATATATATACACGTAAGTGAGATATAGCCACAAAGTGGCAAGTGCAAGCAAGCAGGTAGAATATATAAGTGCGAGCGCAAAGCTGGGTAATAGTGGTGGATGGGTTTTAATCAGGCAATCAAGGCTCAGGCAAAAGCATGCACCATATACTAGCAAAGGAATAAAATAAAGCGCTAGCATATCTATTTGCAATATGTCTAAATAGGATTCTCTAAGTAAAGTGCTGCCATGACACCTGCGATGTCGAGGAAGTAGTGGTACTAGCTTCATCAGCGGGGTAGTCGTACAACAGGGTCTCCTCCTGGGGCAACTCCACTCCACGGTCCTGTTGTCCTCCTCCTCCATCGAGCTCTGGTCCAACACTAACCTCGATGCAACTACCTTGCGAGACTACACGCGACAAGAGAGCAATCAATCAAAAGAGGTGCGACAGGACTCAAAAGGACTACGACATCAAAGGAACACAAAAGAGAACGGCTGAGCCCTTTCGGCGTATATCCGATCCTTGGACTAAGGAACAAGAGTGGATGTTTGCTAAGTACGAGCTCGAGTCGTAGCCTAGCTCGTACTTCACGGGTCGATCGAGTCAACCTATACGGCTTGGGATAAATGGCATGGACTCTAGCTCATCCTAGGCAAACACCACTGCTCACTAACTTTCGATTCAAACGTTATTAAATTAACGGGAATCGAAAGGAGTGGCAAAAGCAGTTCTGATCTCCCCTAATCCGAACGCCATTATAATTGACGAGAATTAAGAGAAGGTGAAACGGGAAAGAGAAGAAAAGGGCGACACGCAAGAAGGCGAGTGCTTAATCCATTTGTAGGGTACCAAGACCAGGGTGCTTAAATTGCACTAGTTGGGGTCTAATAGGTACAAGCATACAAGGGCTTAAGCATGAATGAATCAAAGGAGACGTGACATTCACACTTCTTTAACCCACTCGTCATGGCAACGGCGAGAGTTAAAGGAGTGGAATCAAGTTTGCAAATAAATGCCAAAGCGAAAGCTCAACCAACGCCTTACTAGATCGACGAAGATTGAGATAAGAGGCGAGAGGAAATAGGATCCGCACTCCTTCGACCGACTCGCCATAAAACGGCGATGGTTGGGAGAGAAGAGAAAACGATCCAACGATCCAAACCCATTCATAGGGCACCATGATTGTGCATCTAATAGCACGAGGGGCTATTCCAACGGGTTCATCGCGATGATGTTGTCACCGCTAGATCCAATGAAATGCTAAGGTCGTTGTGGTACAAGCATACGAGAAGGTGAGGATAAACACCGCGAAAAAGAAGGTAAAACCCGATGGCCATGGGAGGGCCATGAGCTACACCTAGGCGAAGTTGGCATCCGTTTGCAACACACGGAAGGTTAACTCATAATTCGTATCCCACATAACTTTCGGTCATTGTGGACTCAAGGTGTGCGGGTAATAACGCGTCGAGCTTGACATCGATATCAAGTCCACAATGACCTTGTTAGGTGGGACGAGCACGAAGTTAACGACCGGGTACGGCGGAGGCAACTAAACACGAGGAACGAGTTACGCTCGGTGTCACGGCCACGGCGAGATGAACCCACGACAAAGCGTCCGAGCGAGATACGATCCCTCAACCGGCTCGATGGCACGGCACACAGGCAAGCAACTACAACACAAACCAAAATGACACGACACAAACGGACAGAGTCGCACATTTCCATATCACAAGGGAGAAAGATTAGCGCTGAAGGCAATATTAAGATTTATACAAGAATAAATTGTATATACAAAAGAGAGTGTATGAACGGTAGGTGTAAGAGAAAGTGGGTGCATTTGCCCATGGCATAGGGCTCGATTTTTGAAAAAATATGGGCGCTGGTTTCATATTTTTCTGAGATCGGATGAATTTTCTACGAATATTTGAAGCTGAGGAGGAATTTTTTTTTGAAAAGAAAATGAGAATGGCAAGGGTTCGGTTGGGCTGTGAACGTGATGATATCTTGGCAAGCTGCTGCCGTTCGGTCCAAGGACGAGGGAGCCGAGTTGGGCCGGTCTCGGTTTCTCGGCCCAAGTCGGTGGGCTCTCAGGTTGGCCTGCTCCTGGGCTGCGCTCCCGGGTAGCAGGGAGGGTGGAACGCCTGCAAGGTGTTCGGAGAAAGGCCGGAACGTGCTCGGTGAATGCGCAGGCATGGCTGACTGCCAGGTTTCCGGCTGTGCCAAGACGTGTTCGAGGTGACCGATGAGTTTGGCTCGACGACAGACGCGGCCGTGGTGGACGCCTGGACAGGAAAGGATTCACCTTGGCTAAACTGCGATGCAGCAGCTAGGCTGTTGTTGCGGTGCATGCGTGCTGCTCCAAGGCCATGGCAACTGTGGCTGCCAGCGTCGCGGCGAGGTTGGGCGAGGGCAGCAGGGCAAGGGACGTGGTCACCGTGTCCGTGAGTTCGAACAGCGCAAGGTCACTGGTAGGTGTGGTTGTGTTTGTGCGACGGCAAGGTGAAGAACACACCAGCGCCGTGCTGTGCGGTCTGTGCCCACATGCCGAGCCCGTGTTAGCGAGTGCGGCACGTCGGGGTCGGACGAGGTGGGCAACACGGTGGTTCACAGGCATGGTGACCATGGCGCTTGGCGTGTTTGAGCAAAAGAGGCTTGGCAAGTATGGCTTTGCTCCGGGCACGGACGTGTGCCAACAATGAGTCTGTGGCAAGGCAAGGGCATGAGCTTGGGCGTGCAAAGCTGTGCCCGTGCGATAGCAAAGGCAAAGCCTTGATCTGTTTGTGCTAGGATGAAGGGTGAACGTCTTCGAGTGCCGTGCGGCAAGACCAAACGGTGGCTGTGCACTACTGCTGGAACTGCGAGTGGCCATGAAAGGCATCGCCTTGGTCCTCCTGGAACAGGCGTGTGCGCGTGCTGGTTGGGCAACGCAAATGGTATGAGCAACTTGTGCCCGAACGTGCAAGTCTGTGCTAGTGCCATGGCAAGGTGGCACCTTGCCTGCGTGTGCTAATGTCTGCAAGGGTTGGTGGCCATGGCGGCCGCGATTGGTGCGGCATCACCGTCCTGTGCTCGCGTTGCAGTCAGAGTGCGTGTGCCGGAGGCTGTGTTTGGTCAGTGGCGTGATGATGCAAGCCGTGTGGCAAAACAAGCCGGCTCGAAAGGCGGGTCAGGCAATACGGCAAGACATACGGAGAACAGAAAGGGGCTTGAGTGTGCTCACCGGAGGGATTGACGGTGGCAGAACGCTTCGTGTAGGTCGGGCTCGAGGTTGAAGGTGTGCTCGACGACTTCAGCGCGCCAGACGGCTCGCGGTTCAGGGCTGCTACGCCGTGGTGGAAAGGCGCTGCTCGACGACGAGATGGAGGCGTTCCAAGTGCCCGAGGCTGCAGTGTCCGCGGCTCTGTGACGAGGCCGTGGCTGCGGATCAAGGCGAGGCCAGGTCCTGGAACAGAGTTGCACATCTCGCTGCAAGGGTCAAGACTCGGTACAGAAGCCGGTGTCAAAAAGGAACGGGAACAAGAACAGAAAGGCAAAGGCTTGGGCTTTTGGGCTCACCGCTGATGGCTGCTGGTCATCAGCAAGGTGGTGCTGGAGAGGTCGCCTTTGCAGGTGTTCGACGCGGGGAACGGAGAGACGACGGCCATGGCGTGCTCAAGGACGTCGTGTTCAAGGTGGCGCGTCGCCAGGCCGCGGTCGTCGTGGACGGCGAGGTCGGGGTCGCGACGCTCGCAGACGGGAACGCTGCTCGCGGTTGTGGCTCGAGGTCGCGGCGCGAGCGACCGTCTCGTTCATGGTGACGGCGCCGAGCATCTGCGGCGCTGCCTCTTGCCGTGCTCCAGCGGCAAGATGGCAGGGGAGGAGAAGGGGCTTTGCGGCGGCTGGGGAGGGGAGTTGGTGGAGGCAGGCGGCCGGTTGGGGGATTTTATAGCCCGAGGGCTAGGGTTCGCAGCAGGGGCGCCGGTGTCCTCGCCACTTGATGGGACGGCCGGTGCACGTGGCGGCCATCCGGCGTTTGGTCCTGGGAAGCTTCTCGAAGGGCAAGGCTCGACGATGCGGTTACGGGAGGGCATCCGAGGAACAGGTAGGCGTCCTCCGGCCGTTGACGGAAAGCAGCGCGGTTGCTTCGTACGGAGAGAGAAGGAAACGGCGCTGCGTTCACGGTCGGGCGACGGAAGAGAAACGGAGGCATCGCTCTTGTCGCTGACTGCTGGGCCCGCGTGGATGACGCTGCGCGTCGTTCTCACGCAAGCTAGGCCACGTCCAGCTGACCGGTGGGACTACAGGGGCATGCAGTGCGTGAAGCGCACGCGAGGCGTGGCGGCGGTTTTGTGCCCTCGTACGTGAGACGACGTGGCTTCTCCTCCTCGTGCAGCTCACGGTGCTTTGGGCCGGTAAGTAGCTGGGCTCTGGTCTTTGCGATAGGCATTAGCTAGTACATGTATGTATGTATATATATATATATATATATACATTATATGCACATACACATACCTGTTTGAAGGGACCTGATGGTGTATGCTGGCTGCAGGCTCCGTGCATGGTGCGAACGTGATCGAGGCAGGCTTACATGGTATATATATACATTATATGCACATACACATACCTGTTTGAAGGGACCTGATGGTGTATGCTGGCTGCAGGCTCCGTGCATGGTGCGAACGTGATCGAGGCAGGCTTACATGGCAGGCCACGGTACCCAAGTTGGTTACGTGACTATCAAAACGAACACAGCAGCATGCAAAGTGGCAAGTTGGCATGGCCAAGCTAGAGTTGCTCGGTTGATCACGAGAGTGGTCTTCTTCATTAGCAAAATACATTTGATTAAGAATGGTGGGCTGGGTGTGAAGAGTAATAGGAAATGGATTTCCCTATTATAACTTGTGTCGTGGTCTGATATCGCGGTGACCACTGTCACAGTAATCGACTGGCTAGTGCGTTCTCCGAATGGCCTAGCTCTAGAGACAATGACACAAGATTTATACTGGTTCGGGGCAAAATCAGGCTCCCTAGTCCAGTGTGATCACTATCCGAGCTCAAACGCTCATACCGGGGTGCGTACAAGCGGATCGAGAGAGGGAGCGGGCTCCCAAGTCTCTGTGATTGAGGCGAGTGCCAATATGAGGGTGAGCGAGGGTGTTGGTTTGTGGGAAACTTGGATGCGTCTATCCTCGCTTGTTTTGGCGAGGGACCCCCGCCCCTCCTTTTTATAGTGGCAAGGGGAGCAGGACATATGAGCTCCTCGAATTGAGGCGGGAATGGATAGAATATGGGGTCATGGAGTGGCGGGTAGGTGAAAGGAGGCTCCCGGACGAGCTCGCTGATTGGCCGGGAGCTCTCTTCGAGCTCTCGGTAGCCGGATGTTGGAATCGGTCGTCGTCGCATGCGGGAATCAGTCGGACGATGGTCGGCGTCGCCTGTCTTCAATCGTAGTTGAAACCGTCTCTTCGGTATGGGAGGGACGGCCATGCCGGGCCGACGCCGAGATGCGCTCATGCGCCCGTCGTGTGGACCGTAGTAGAGCTGTTGGATGCGACGGAGTGCGCGAGGGAGCTCTCGGACGAGCTCTTTGATCGAGGAAGGAGTCTCTCGAGCTCTTTCTGACCTTGGATGCTGAAATTGGTCGTCATTACACGCGGAATCGAGGTTTGGGCGGTGAGTGCGGCGTCGGTCGCGCAACAATCGTGGTAGGAATCGATCCGTCGACATGGGCGTGGC
The DNA here is from genome assembly GCA_015847255.1 of Hyparrhenia diplandra. Lineage (NCBI taxonomy): Eukaryota > Viridiplantae > Streptophyta > Magnoliopsida > Poales > Poaceae > Hyparrhenia > Hyparrhenia diplandra. Next base: position 214,714 of record JADLZK010008674.1, read on the forward strand.
CATACCATGGATGAAGACGCCGCGACGTCGATCGGTCGAGGGTCTTGTGGCGGCGTTGGGTCGATGGGGTATGGTATTTGTGATGGAAAAGACCTCCTCCTCGTAGGCCAGCGGCTGCGTGGCTACGGTGCTCGTCGAGGGTGGTTGGCCAACCGTACCCGTTGGCAGCGGAGAGGGGAGAGCTCTTCCGCCGTTGCGGGATCTGGCGGGCTCGAGCTCGGCGAGACGGAAAAGGTCGCGTAGGAGGGTGCATCGTGCGGTGGGGGGAGCTCACGTCGGGGGGCTCGGCCAGGCGGCAATAGGTCCCTCGGCGTGGAGGCTCGTATACGCGTACTCGGCCGTGGGGGGCCCGCCGCGGCGCGAGCTCTTCGGGGCGTGACCTCTTTGTGTTGACCAAGTGGGCTTTTAGAGCTGTATTAGCTTGTTGATGTCGAGTGGGGAGCTCATTCTTAGTGTCCCGAATATCGATCCCCACAGTAGCCCCCGGCGTTTGGGAGAGGCGGGGTCTCTCCCGGACTATTTGTCTTAAGTTGGGGAAAGTTTTGTCCGTGGGTGCGCTCGGCGCACCCGCGGAGTGCTCCGAGGCTCGTGAGAGCTGTGAGCTCTTGCGGAGGCTTTTTGAATTCTTTGTGGGCGCATCGACCCGTTGTCTTTCGCAGTGTGAAGATGGTGAGCTCGAACCCGACCTAGCCTTGTTGGCCAAGATCGGCGCTCGGTGAGCTGCCGTCGGATGGTCAGGGTGAGGCCCGAGTTCGTTAACTCGTTCGTACGATCGGCTAGTGGATCGACCTCAGATTCTGAGGGCCCAACTTCCGTGGTCCTCGAGCCCGGGGGTTGCCCGGAGCGAGGTGCTTCCTCCTCGAAGGGGCCCCGGCAGGTCGTTTAGGCGCCCTCGGATACGGGACGCATTTACGGACCCGAAGCCCCGAGCCCTTTCGGGTGCTCGGGCGCGGGCCGTCGATGCCGCCTCGTGAGGTGCTCCCAGCTCTCACTGCTTTGGGGCGGCGCAAAGGGCTCTCAAGTCGAGCTTGACCTTTGGGCCTGCGGCGGTGAGCTCATGCCGCGAGCTTGGCGGCCGAACTCAGCGTTTTGACCGTTGCGTCGAGCTCTCAACGCTTCAGCGGATTGTGTGAAAAGGCTAGACTTGTCCCCAATCGGGTTGGAAAAGCGTCTTTCGGCGTGGGGGGTCGCCCATGCCGCGCGCCGAGTTAATGCGAGGCATCGCGCCCGTCGGCCCTGTTGGAGTTGACGGGGTGCGGCGGTATGATTGACCGGCCCCTTCACGTGTCAGCGTAGCCTTGCATGGCTACGGTGATTAAATCGGAGTGGTCGGCCGTGTCGAGAGAGTTGGCGGCCAATCCTTGTGCATGAGGCCCCGGTCGAGCTCTTCGGGGGTAGCCCGCGCGGGGCTTGTTGTCGGGAGCTTCCGGGCGGCCTAGAGGTCCTCGAAGAGCTGCGAGAAGCTTTAGTCGGCGAGCTCGTCCGGGAGGCGGATCAAACGGCTGTGTCGGGTGAGCTCCTTCGGAGCTCGGGTGGGCCTGTTCGCGATGACGGTTTCTCGGTCCAACGTCGCGCGGGCCGCCGTCACGTCGGCGGTTATCACGGGCGCTCGTGCACCCCTGTGATTGGCGTAGTTATGGCGGGTCTTCGTGCGTCGTTCTTGTTGGTGGCGGTTCCTCGTAGATCGTGCGTCGTCGGTGGAGGTCATGGGGAGTCCGTGGGCGTCTCCCCCAGTGTGCGGGAGGCGAACCGTCATCTCCCCGGCTATAAATTCGGGGGACTCGAGTCGTGGAGGTGGCACCCGCCTTCTTCCTTGCGTCCTTCTTCTCTCCTTCGGAGACTTCTTTGTCTTGGAGATGGAGGGCGAGGGGTCTTGGACACCGGCGGCCGGGAGGAGGACGTCGTCATCGGCGGAGGCGGGGTTCGTCCTCCCGCGCCCTCCTGCGTCGCCGGCTGATCCGGCGCCGCCGAGGCCCATGCCTCCCCCTCCCGGCTCGGCGCCGCCTCCTCCGCGGGAGAGGGGCGGTCGCCGAGCTCCGTCTCAACCTCGGGCTGTGCGAGGTCAAGGGGATGCGAGGGGCAGCCCTTATCGACCGCCTGGAGCGGGAGCTCGCGATCGCGGCGTATCAATGCGAGAACGCCCGATCGGTTCGCGGCGGGTGGCGTTCTTCTTCTGGCTTATCTTCAGTGTCGGGCATTCGTTGACCCTCCGGCACTTTCTTCGCGGCTCGCTGGAAGAGGCGGATCGCTGCGGGGCGGCTCGGGTGGTTGCCCGTCCCGTGGCGTCCGCGCGCCCGGTGGCGACGGCCGGCGATGGCGTCGTCGGCGGCCGGCGCCCGACTGACGGAGTCCGAGGGTTTTCGGACGGGGACTCCATGGCGACCTTTGCCGGCGACGTCGGGGACTTTGAGGCCACCGCGGGAGGAGGTGGTAGCGAGTGTCGACGTCGGTGCCTTCTTGCGGAGGGTAGTTCATCGGGCGAGGCGGGGCTGCGGCTTTTGGTCTGCCCGGCGAGGCCGTCCACCGAGTTGAAGCTCGTCAAGGCCGGCAAGGCGCTCCTCGACCATGAGCTCGGTGCAGCCTCGGGCGTCACCGCCCGTGGAAATTTGCCGTAGCTAGGACCTTCTTTGTGCCCCTTTTGCTTTCGTGGTCTCCTACTGGTCATGTATTCATACCCTATGTATATATATCTATGAATGATGAATGGTGGGGTTCGGATCACCTTCGGGATGCCCTTCATTACCTCGAGTGCTTAATGTCGATCTCGTCTTGTGTCGGCAAGATCGATCGTAGTTAGGCGTGAGGTCCCGAACTCGTCGGGCGGGTGCTTTCGTGCTTAGCTCGTCGTTTTTGCCGATTCGACTCGGCGAGTAGCCCCCGTGTCTCTCCATCTGTTTAGGATTTGTCACCGGGGGCGTTCGATCACTTCGTGGGTGCGCTCGGGCGCACCGCGGAGTAGGCTCGAGGCTCCACGGGAGCGAGAGGTTCGCGTGTAGGCTTTTTAGAGGTTATCGTGTGTTCGTTTTCTATTCTCGCTCGGGCGGTAAAAGGAAGGTGAGCTCGGACTCGATTTTGCCTCGTTGGTTGGAATCGAAGCGCTCGGTGGCTGATAGCGGTAGTTCGGGAGGTCAAGCTCGAGGCTCATTTCGATGTGGTCACCGGTGGACCGACCTCGTGTTCAAAGGCGCAACCTTTACGGTTCCGAGCTCGTTCGGGGGAGCTCGAGGACTTGAGTCTCCTCTCATCGTAGAGGATAACCTAAGGTCGTCTTTCGCCTCCTTTGGCAACCCGAGCGGCAGGCTTAGGGAAGCCCCGAGCTCGTTCGCGTGAGCCGGGCGAGGGCGTCGATCTTTGCCCGCCTTAGCGCCTCGCTCGTGGTGTTCCAGGCGGCCGTCAGTTCCATGGGGGCCGGCCTTCAACCCTAGAGACAAGTCGCGCTCGGTATGGACCGAGCTCGTGGTCGCTCGGGCTAGCCGTATGTGCTAAATCTGCGGTAAGGACTAGTTATCGCGATCTACGGGCGTTGGAAAATTACCGTCGGATGTTGCGATTATTGCCGCGCCTGCCGCCTTTGTCTCGGTCGCACCACGCCTCTGCGCCGTTATCGGGCGGGCCGAGATGAGGCGGAGCTTGTCGGCTCGTTCGTTTGGCCCGGCGGTGGATCGCCCCTCGGGCTCGAGAAGCTTGTTTCCGCGGCTCTTCGCGGCCCCCGGATGCGCGTGGGCGAGGGAACCTCAGGGCTCTTTCGAGAGTCCTCGGGGGTCGTGTGAGCTCGTCTGCGAGCTTACCCCCTCTCGCCGCTCGGCGATCGGGCCGTTAAGTAGAGCCACGGGATTTTAGCTTCTTTGGGTAAAAAAACAGCCGTTGGGATCTTACCGATTAAGATTTTTACCGTTGGGGAGGAGTCGTCCCATTAAGACGGCGTCGGTTCAGCGGCGCTAGGGGCGTCGCGCCGCGTTTCGCGGAGCGGTTTCGTGCGGGGCGTGATGTGTGGCGGGCCCCTAGACGGTTTTCGCGCATTGCCGCCTCCATCGATGGCGGAGCCCTATAAATGGCGGGGAGATCGTGGGGCGGGCTCACCTTCCCGTTACTGCCTTCCTTCACGCCGAGTTGAGAAGAAGAGAAATCCGGCGCCGGTGATTGGCACATAGATTCAATCCTCCACCTCCCCTCGCATCGTCGGCGGGCCTTCTGCAGGTGCAAGATGGGCTCAGCGGCGTTCGTTGGCGACGGAGGACTTGATCGGCGGTGCAGCCTCGTCGGCGGGTTTGCGTTCCGCGCTGAACGGAGGCGGAGGAGTGGATCATCCGGCGATGCGCGGGAACTAATCGCCGCCGAGACTCGTCGTCTCGTTCGTCGCGTTCCCGAGCGCGGGTTGGGCATGCTGGCGGCGACTTCCTCGGCGGGCGATCCGTCTTGGGGCGTCGAGCTCGGCCGGCGCCCGAATGGGGTCTTTGCTCCTCTCGACCTTCGCTATGCTGCGAGGGCTGGTTGGGAATTCCCCCCTGGCGGGAGCTCTTCAAGCATTACATCTTCGCCAAGATCTAGCCCAGGCGGCCAGGGCGGCGGGCCGGCCCGATCGCTGCGTGCCATTGCAGCTCCGCGGGGAAGGTTCACGAGACCTTTCCGGTGGGCGACTTCGGCGAGGCGGCTCGTTGGAGGGAGGAGTGGTTCTGCACGAAGAAGCGGCGACTCCTTCAGCTGCCGTACCGCCGGACGTACCAGCCGGCGAGGGGGGCGAGTTATGGCGTGAACCCGCCTGGCTGGTGCGAAGGCGGGACGTGGCGACGGCCGTGGCCAAGATCAAGGCGGCTGCGTGATGGCCTGGGTTGGCGGTGAACCACATCATCGAGGCTGGCTCGCGGGCGGTGGTGCCGCGGCGTCGAGCTCTCCATATGTGGAGATGACGGGGGACAAGGCCCGTTCGAGTGCGAATGCCCGCGATCTCGATGGCGACCAGGTGGAGTTCTACGAAGTTGGTGACCAAGACGGGGACGAGGGGCGGGAGCCCCGAAGCTCTCCGAACACTCTGGCGGCGTTGGCGCGGTAAGTGCCCTTCTATTCGTTTGAGCTCTCCTCCACTTCGGCTGCGTGAGGTTTGCGCCCGACGAGCTCGTGCTCTTCGGGTTGGGGTGATGAGGTCCTTCGGGCCCCGACCTCCTCCCAACGAGGCCGGCGCCCATCGTTGTCCGGCGCGGCTCGTGCGGGCGGTGAAGCGGGCTCGTCGTGCGGAGCGATGACCCGGTCGGTCGAGAAATCGGGCCGGGCTATCGACAGAGCTCTCGGCGTCGTCCACCCCCACCAGGAGTCCGGGTCCCATTGAGCCCGCCGAGCTTTCGGACAACGGGTGGTGGCGGTGTCGGGCACGACGGCGCTGATTCGCGGCTTCGCTGCACCGGTGATCAAGCCCGTGACCGGAAGGTCGGCTCCTCGGTCGACGGTGAAAAAGTCTTGTCGGCCGGCGGTGCGGAGGAGGAGGAGGTCGAGCGGGTGGCTCCCGGGTGAGTTCTTTGTCTCCGTTGCTGCGTGGTGGCGTGGTACATGGTCGCGTTCGCTGAGCCCTCTTCCATGCTCGGGCGGCGGGAGATTACCGGGGAGCGCCCGAGGACGGAGGGACTCGGCTTTGGCGACGCGAGCTTGGGCTCGGAGGCTGCGGGCTCTTTGCCGTCGTCGTCGGTGAGCTTGGCGCCGGTGATCCCGGCTATTTGTCGTCATGCTCGGAGATGACGAGTGTGATGGCGCCGTGATGATGAGCTCCATGGGAACGAACTCTTCGGCGGCGGTGGCGGCGGCGGTCGTGATGACAAGGTCGCGAGCGGTGTTGCCGCTCCCTTCGGGGGGGAACTGTCGGCCGATTCCTCGGCGGGCGTGGGAGCTCGCGGCGCCCGGGCTCCTCGTCGGCAATTGCCGCTGAGCTCCGGCGAAGGGGGTCACCGCGGAGTGCGGGGGCGAGGGCCCGCGCGGGCGGGACGGCCTCCGCCGGATGCCATCGTTGAGCTTCCAGCCCGGCGGCGATGGCGATGAAGAGGCGGCCAAGAGGGTGGCCCGTCTTGAGGAGGAGGCTCTGTGGAGGACATCTTGGAGGCGGCGTCGGGCTCAGCGTCACCGGCGTGTGCCGGTGCCGTTCCTTGCCACGACGATGATGGATGTTGACGGAGCATGGGTGCGGTGCGGTGTCGCGCGGCAAGCGTCCCCCCGGCGCGGACGTCGGACTCCGCGACCTGCGTCGATGACGCCTCAACCTCCGCTCCGTCGGAGGGGCCGGCGTGCGCGCTCCGCCTTGCCCGGGTTTGGTCTAGAGGTGGTACTCAATCGCCTCCTTTTGTGCCTTGTTAGGGTGCTCACATGCTTTTTAACCCTTCAGGGAGTGCAGGACTCCCTTCGCGGCTACAACCAGCTGACGCGGCTCTCGTTGAGGGCCAGCGGACTGGTGAGCAAGCTGACGACGGCGTGCGCGGGTATGCGTGAGGAGATCGACGCAACACAGCTCCAGCACCGATATCTCGAGCGCCGGGTGGAGGAGGAGGGGAGTATGTTCGTGGGTGGAAGACCAGGCCCTCGTGAGGGCGCGGGGAGGGTGGAGAGCCGTGCTACGCGCGGCCCCGGAGGGAGGAGGGCACGAGCTCGCCCATAGGCTGCGATCTTGAGGACCCGGGAGGAGGCGGACTCCCCTCCGCGGGATGCTCGAAGAAGGAGCTTGAGCGTTCGGGGCTCGAGCCTCGCAACGAGACCCTGGGCAGGGCGAGGGGACGAGCTCAAGGGACAGCTCGACCGCGCCGCGACCGCCGAGCTCGCGGGTGAGCACTTTCGCCCTTGTCTCGTAGCCTTCCCTTTTTCCCTTCTATTCATTTGGGTTCTCGGCCGAGTGCGGGAGTTCAGCCCGTGATCGTGAGGCTTCCGGGCCGTGGTGCGCCCCTGCGCCGCCCGGAGGCGGAGGGATCCGGCTCGATGCCGAAAGTTATGCGCTCGTAACGAGCGGGAGCTCTTCGACGGGCTTCGGGTAGGCGGGGACCGTCTCTTCTCCATGTTTTCGGGGTTTCGCGACTCGTGTCGATCCCTTACTTTCCTCTGCGGCCGAGAAGGAGAGGACCTGAAGGCGGAGCAGGAGGTCGGGACCAGGCGCGGACTTCGCCGTCTCTAAGTCCACCCTGTGGAGCGTACCCGGCTCGCGGCTGCGGGGGAAGGAGGCTGGGACCTCAAGCGGCGCACCCTCGCCGGCTCGTCGGCGCGGAAGCGCTCGAAGGCCTCCGAGCGGCTTGCCAGGCTGTGGACGGGCCGGCGAGGCTTGAAAGCGTGCTCACGGGACCCTCGCCCGCTTGCGGTCGAGACGTCTGCGACATCCTCGGGGTGGAAGACACGGCGGACCTGGCTGAGGGTGTCGGTGTTCGCCACGGGGTGACGGAGGGCGGCCGCGGTGCACAAGGCGGTCAGCGTCGTCTTCTCCACTACCCGATTTCGAGGTCGACCTCGTGCGAGGCGGGGTGGGCTCAGGGCATCGACGACGCCGACACGGCGAAGTCTGCCGTCGCGAGGGCTGCTATGGCGGAGCTATCAGTCCGAGCTTTCAAGATGGCCGCCGATGAGCTCGAGGTCTTCGGGCACCCCATCGGTGAGGATGGAGCGGACGAGGAATCCGTCACGGAGGAGGCCGCACATGAAGTCCCAGCGCCGGCGCCGATGGATCGGGGCCTGCGCAGGATAGAGATTCGAGGCTCGGCCTTCCCAGTGATCTGGTTGGGTCCTCGTGATCGAGGCGAGGCGGGTGTAAAGACCCGTGTGGTTATGGTATGGTGGATGTTGCGCTTTTCGCGTCTTATTTTTCCGTGCCCTGCCGACTTTCCGTCACCGAGCTCGCATTCCCGCAGTCGGACGACGAGCCTTCCTCGCTGGCGCGGGGCGCGAGAAGGTCGTGGGGCGGTCGCGTCATGCCCTCGGTGATGAGCTCATAGGTTAGCCCGTTTCGGGCATTGCCCGTCTTTGAGGAGAGGTGCGAGTTCGCGAGTTTGAGCTCGTTGCCCCGGCTACGTATTTGCGGCTTTGTGAAGAACTGGTTTGCGAAAATCGTGGGGTGTGCACCACGACCTCTGTGGCCCCCTGAGCGAAGGCGGCCTCGTCGTCGAGGGCCGATCCTTTGCTCAATAAGGCATTAGCGAAAAATGAGCTCGAATGCTTGCATGGATCGATGCAATCGAAGGACATTTTCTTAACACGGTTTAGAGGGGGTACACAGCATCTAGGTGGATCGGGAGAGGGACGAGGCCCATGGGCATGAAGCGCCAAGATCAAAGCAACCATCTTGGAGATCGATGTAGGCTGTCTGCCGCGTCGATCTCGTTGTTTGTTTGTCCGCCCTCCGGGTTGGGGCCTCCTCGAACAAGGTGGAAGTCGAGGTCGAGATGATCGAGCTCATGGACGGCTATGCGTCTCCTGCATCTCCTGGTCATCGGTCAGATGATGTTGAGATTTCCGGCGCGAGGGCGTGCCTCGTGCCCTCCTCCTCCGCCGAGGAACCGCGGGGGCGGTGAGGGCTTGGAGGTGGCCCGCCGGCACCTTTGGCGATCTCGAGGCTTCTCAGACGGGAGTAGAGGTCCTCCTAGCGGCCACTTCCTTGCTCGGGTGAGGCGGAAGGCGGCTCGGAGGTGAGGCGGCCGGTTCGCTCCCAGATGAGGGGCGCGAGACCGGCCGCGCGTCCCCCGTATGTACCACCGGAGATAGTTGGGCGGGCCATGTGTGTCGGGTGATCGCGGCGCGCGCGCGGCACGATGCGACGGACGCGCTCGGGCGAGCTCGTATGACCTCTGGGTCGAGGAGGTCGTACATGTCTGTGGCCGTCCACGGGTGCCCGGTGGCGAGCTCGAGCTCACGGGTCGGAGGCCGCGGTCTCACGCGGCCGTCGCCACCCCACCTCGGGCCGGAGGGGTGGCGTGGGCATGACGCCGGCACCGTCGGGGTGGTGGCACGCGGGTCGGTGGGCGGGGCGAGGGGACGAGTGGGTCGCGCGGCGCCTCCTTGAGTCCCCCGGTGCGGCGCGCCGCGGGACCGCGGATGCTCCCAAACGCCCATGCGGCGCCCGAGGGCGGCGGGGGACTACAGGTGGCGGAGAGGAGGCCTTCCCGGCACTCCCAAATCGTGATGGGGCGCCGGGGGCGCGACGTCAGAACAGGGCCAGCAACCTGGCCTGGTCGACGAAGTGGGTGGGGTCGTCGGGGGATGTCGGGGGCGCCAAGCCGGGCCCGGGAGCGGCGTGCCGGGTGGGGATGCCGCCAAAGCGGCGGGTGCCATCCCGTCGGCGGGAGGCAAGGATACGGTCCTGAAGCCCTGGGCGGGGATGGGGCGTCGGCGCCCGCGGGGGTGGGATGAAGGGGAGGAGGACCATGTCGCAGCCCTCGCCGGTGGCCCACGAACCTCGGGGGCAGGCCGGAGGATCATGGCCGCCGGTAACGAGGGCGAAGGGAAGAGCCATCGGGTGGTGGAGTCACTAGCGCTCCCCTGCAGGCGCGCCAAGTGCCGTGGTCGATATTGCGGTGACCAGTCACGCGATGTAAATCGAGCTGGTGCATTCTCAGAATGGCCTAGCTCTAGAGACAATGACACAAGATTTATCTTGGTTCGGGGGCAAAATCAGGCTCCCTAGTCGGTGTGATCACTATCCAGAGCTCAAACGCTCATACGGGGGTGCGTACAAGCGGATCGAGAGAGCTGCAGGCTCCCAAGTCTCTGATTGATTGAGGCGAGTGCCAATGAGGGGTGAGCGAGGGTGTTGGTTTGTGGGAAACTTGGATGCGTCTATCCTCGCTTGCCCCCCGAGGACCTGCCCCCTCCTTTTTATAGTGGCAAGGGGAGCGAGGACATATGAGCTCCTCGGGTGAGGCGAATGGATAGAATATGGGGTCATGGGTGGCGGGTAGGTGAAAGAGAGCTCCCGGACGAGCTCGCTGATTGGCCGGGGGCTCTCTTCGAGGCTCTCGTAGCTCGGATGTTGGAATCGATCGTTGTCGCATGCGGGGAATCGAGTCCGGACGATGGTCGAGGGTGTCGCCACGTCTTCAATCGTAGTTGGAAACCGTCTCTTCGGTATGGGAGGGGACGGCCATGCCGACGGCGAGATGCGCTCCGCATGCGCCGTCGTGGGATTTGTAGTAAATTTGTTGGATGCGACGGGGTATGGCGGAGCTCACGGACGGAGGCTCTTTGATCGAGCGGGAGTCATCTCGAGCTCTTTCTGACCTTGGATGCTGGAGGTGGTCGCATTTGTACCGCAGCGGGAATCGAGGTTTGGGCGGTGGAGTACGGCGTCGTGCAGCCTTAATCGTGGTAGGAATCGATCCCGCCGACATGGGCGCGGCCATACCATGGATGAGGCACAGCGCACGTCGATCGTGCTTGAAGGGTACTGGGCGCGCCTGTTGGAGTCGATGGGGTATGGCTGTGATGGAAAAGACCTCCTCCTGTAGCCCCAGCGCTGCGTGGCTACGGTGCTCGTCGAGGAGTGGTTGGCCAACTGCATTCGTTGGCCGCGGAAAGACGGGAGAGCTCTTCCGCCGTTGCGGATCGGCGAACTCGGCTCGGCGAGACGGAAAGAGGTCGCGTAGGAGGGTTCTGTCGTGCGGACGGGAGCTCACGTCGAGGGAGCTCGGCCGAGCGGCGGAGTCCCTCGGCGTGGAGAGTCGTATCGCAGCGTGCGACGGTGGGGGAGCCGCCCGCGGCGCGGAGCTCTTCTGAGGGCGGTGACCTCTTTGTGTTGACCCGGTGGGCTTTTAGAGCTGTATTAGCTTGTTGATGTCGAGTGGGGAGCTCATTCTTAGTGTCCTCGAATATCGATCCCCCACGGCTTGATTCAAGGAATTTGAGAGGCTCGGCGGATTTAATGGCGGTTGAAAAGGGATCAAAGAGGCATGAGATATCTCTTAAAAATTATTAGGAGAATTTTTGGAGAGGAAGAAGAGAACTTACTTTACAGTTTGTGCATTATGACACAAAACCCTAACTCGCCTACAAAGCTCCAAAACAATTCTACAAACAATTCTATATGAATGCAACGTTTTTGCTATTGGGTCCACTTTACGTTTTGACCTAGCAACCTTGCATGATTCGCACATTCTTGCAGAAAAAATTTTAAAAAGTTCATAATTTTGGCTTCCCAAAAAATCGGGTTGTTACATCCCTCTAGTTGTCTAGTTGTCTAGTAGTCTAGTTCATCTAGTTCATCTAGTTGTAACTAGATCAAGGAGAGAGGAGAAGAGAGAGCGAAGAGCCGGGACTTGTCGGATCTTCATCAACACTTTTATTCTTGCGGCAACTAGTTCGTCTTCAAACAATCTCCAGGTTCTTTATTTATTATTTCTAAGTATTTAATTTCAGTTCTTACTTTACATTATTTCTTGGATCTCCGCTCGTGTCAGTGCTCTAGTCTTTAGATGCGGATTAGAGTAGTAAATTGTAGTGTAGACATGGTGTCTAAACTATAGTTTACGAGGTTGCGCCCAATCCTCACGGTTAGTTGTGGTAGCCCAGGGGTGTGACCACTGTTAGGCTGTGTAAGCCACCACGTGTGGATTGGTGTTTTTCAGTAGAGCTTTTCCTCCCCTTCTCCCAACTACCTTCTTCCAGGTCTTTTGAGAGTTGGAAAGGATTTGCTCAGTAGATAAAGTATAGTGAGCCTTTAATTAGATAAAACCACTTAGAAAACTCAAAACCTTTCTACCCACATCATCTATCTTATCTTTGTGATCCTAATTCACCTAGTATACTTCCGTTTCCCCGTGAAAATCGATACCTTGGAATACCCCTGGGGTGAAAGCTACATCGGTATCCGTGCACTTACAGTTTTCTGTTTGCGTTAATTTATGCCAACAAGCTTTACGGCGCGTTGCCGAGACGGTATTTGTGCTAGTTTAGAACCAAGTTCGTCTTTTTTACTTTCTTTTATCTTTTTACCACTACCCTTACCATGGATTTCACTCCAATTTATAAATTCTTTGCTCCAAAGGGCAACTTGTTGGAGCCTCCACCATCATCATCCCGTTCTTACGGATGGCTATGAGCTTTGCCCCGCTCTTATAGCCATGGTTCGGAGCAATCCTTCTGGGTTAGAAGATGAAGATCCATACAAACATCTTAACGAATTTGAGCATCCGTGTTCTTAGGAGTATTTCACGGCATGACACAAGAGACCATTAAATGGAAATTATTTCCCTTCTCTCTTGAGGGAAGAGTGAAAAGTGGTATGCTCATTACGTAAGAAATGTAAATGGAAATTGGGATGAACTCAGAGACAAGTTTTGTCTTGCATTCTTTCCTCTTTATAAAATTGCCGACCTTAGAATCGAAGTACTTACATTTTAGACAAAGAGAAGGAGACTCTAGGAGCAACTGGCTAGATTTATAAGCCCTTACCAATTAGGTCCAAACCTTTCCTTGCACGACCATGTCTATACATTCACTTTTATCGAGGTCTTAACAAGTGAAGCCGCTTCATCTCGCATCTCGACATCGTCGGGAGGTTCATTCTCACATAAAATTGCTAGTGAGGGGAAAAGCCATACTTGATAAAATCTTGAAAACACTCCTTATCTCGGGTATTCTTGATGAACTACCGAAGAAGAGGAAATCGAGCCAAGCCCCGAACAACTAGAAGAGACACCGGACGAAATCGAATTTCCTATAAAACCCTCTAATGATTTGGTTGCCATAGAAACCTTCCTTGTGGAACACAACACAACACACTCTAGACAAAACTCTAAGTGATGAACCCCATCCTTGCACATTCTTATCGAGAAATCGAGGTCAATTTGTTTGAAGATTTTGGCAATGCCTCGAATTTTCCAATGCAAGCAAAACCTCTTGTGCATTCCACTTTTAAGGATGATCCAAACAATGATCCATTCTTAATGGAACACATCAAGGACTATCATCCCGTATGAGCCATGGTGGTTGGTGGAAGCAGAGTTTCCCACCGAGGTAGCCCGAATCATTTTCCCTCTAGAGACTATATTTTGCAAAAATTAAAGGGACCACCATCAAGGCTCATTATAGTCCGACCGTTGGGATGAATATCATTTCATGGGCTTTAGCTCAAAAACTTTGCTCCAATGAGTCTTGGATCCCATCTCGCAAGCTTCTTAAAATTCACCGAGTTATTCTTGAAAGCTATGGGGTCATAGGACTATTAAGTTAAGTATAGGAGGATCCCAGTATTTTCTAGACTTTCACATCTATGACATCTCGGACATGTCGATCTTGATTGGTGTGCCCATAGGAACACTAATTCAAGAATGACCAAATCGTGGTCTTTTGAATCTAAAAAGTTAGGAAATTCTCCTATCACCATCTCTCTCTTGCACGATCACATAATGCGATAGTAGAACCCAAGCCAAAGAAAGACCCAATTGAAGATGTTTTAATAGAATCTCTAGAAAGCATTTGAACGGTCTTTGATGTTGAACACTTCATCGAAGAAGAGGAAGAATTGGCGGAGCCTATTGAACTAGATACAAGCGAGGTGCCACCCGACCCTCAATTGAACTAAAACCACTTCCTCTTGGCCTAAAATATGTCTTTCTCAATAATAATCGAGAAACTCCAGCCATTATCGGTGACAAGCTTTCCCAAGAAAAAAGCGATAGACTTGTCTTTGTCTTAGAAATACATAAATCAGCCATAGGCTACTCACTTGAATACCTCATAGGGATTAATCCCGCACTCTGCACGCATCGTATTCCTATTGATCCCGATACATTACCCTCAAGGGAACCACGGTGGAGGTGTAGGTGGTCGACGTCGGCGACCACGAGTCACGATGTCGATCGGGTGCATTCTCCGAATGGCTAGCTCTAGAGACAATGACACAATGTTTATACTGGTTCGGGGCAAAATCGGGCTCCCTAGTCCAGTGTGATCACTATCAGAGCTCAAACGCTCGTGCGGGGGTGCGTACAAGCGGATCGAGAGAGGGAGCGGGCTCCCGTGTCTCTTGTGATTGAGGCTAGTGCCAATATGCGGGTGGGTGAGGGTGTTGTTCGAGGAAACTTGGATGAGTCTCCCTTGTCCCGCCCCCTCAAGCTGAGCACCCCTGCCCCTCCTTTTATAGTGGCAGGGGGAGCGGGACATGAGCTCTTCGAGTTGAGGCGGAACGGACGAATGTGGGCCATGGAGTGGCGGGTAGGTGAAAGAGCTCTCCTAGGACGAGCTCGTTGATTGGCCGAGCACTTTCGAACTCTTGGATGCTCGGGATGTCGGAATCGGGTGCCAAATCGTCGTCTTGTGGAATCGAGGCCCGGCGATGATCGAGTGTCGCCCGTCTTCATTGTAGTTAGGCTGTCTCTTCTAGATGGGAGGGGCGGCCATGGCTGCCACGACGCAGAGATGCGCTCATGCGCGTGTGCCCGCGGAGATTGTAAGCGTGGTTCTTGGATCGCGAGCCCAGGGACTGCAGGCAGGGGAGCTCTGTCAGGTGAGCTCTTCGCGTCGAGCGGGAATCATCTTCGAAGCTCTTTGGAGGCTGGATGCTGAAATTGGATCGCTGGCCGTCTCGCGCTTGAATCGAGGTTTGGGCGGGCGCTCGGGTCGTGCCGCCCCACTAGTGGTGGGAATCGATCCCAGCCGACATGGGCGGCGGCCATCACAGCGTGGATGGGGCTTGCGCCACGTCGATCAGTACTTTCGCGGAGGATACTGCGGGCGGCGCCGTTTGGAGGCCGTGTATGGGCAGCGGTGTGGCGGAAAGGACCTCCCTCTCGTAGGCTGTAAGCGGCTCGCGTGGCTACGCACTTTGCCGTGGCAGACGCAGTTGGCCAACTCCGCGCTTGTCGGCTTCCACGTGGAAGATAGAGCCGAGCTCTTCAAAGTCAAGCCGCGGGATCCGCGAGCTTCCGAGGCTCGAGCCGAGGCGGAAAAGAGTGTCAATCTATGAGGCAGCGTCAAGCGCGGACGAGAGCTCACTTCGCTTGGTGGTCGAGCCGACTGCCGGGTCCCTCGCGTGGAGGCTTTCAGCCTACTGGCGCAGCTCGGCCATGCCCGCGCACGCGAGCCGGAGGCTCTTGGGGAGGGCATCGACCTCTTGGTGTTTGGCGAGTGGGCTCTTAGAGCTGCATTGGCTTTGTTGGATGCCGATGAGCTCATTCGTAGTGTCCCGAGTCTCGATCGCGCAGCCTCTCGGAGCACTGAGAGAGAAGTGGAGTCTCTCCCCGCATGCCGCTTGTATCGGTGGCGCTCGCTCTGGAGGTTCGCAAGCAGCAGTAGTGCTTGGTCGTGGAAGCGCCACTGCCGCACGTGCTCTGGGCGTGGTGTGTAGTCAAGAGGCTCCGTGAGAGTCTGGAGAGCTCTTATGGGAGGCCTTCTAGAACTGTGCGTGGGCTCATCGACCCAAGGTGCTTCGCGAAGGGTGGGAGATTATGGCTGAGCTGGAACCCGATCCGGCCTTATTGGTCGGGTTAAGATCGGCGCTTGGTGAGCCGTTTGCCGGGTGGTCCAGTGAGGCCCGGAAGCCTGCCACCTGCGTCGCACGCGATCGGCTAGTGGATCGACCTCGAGATCCCGAGGGCCCGCTTCCGTGGGTCCTCGAGCCCTCGCTCGCCGCGTCGCCGAGGCGAGGTGCCTCCTCCTCGAGGGGGCCCGGCTTGAGGTCATTCAGCTAGCCTCGGATTCCTGGGCCAGCGCCACGGACCGTAAGCCCTCGAGCCCTTTCGGGTGTTCGTGGCGCGGGCCGCCGATGCCGCTGCGGGCGAGGTGCCTGGCTCCATGCTTGCCTGAGGCGGCGCAAGGAGCCGAGCCGAGCTCGACCTTTGAACCGCGCGCGGCCGGTGAGCCGTGCCACGAGCCCGCCTCGGCGGCGCGGCTGCGCTGCTCGAGCTCCCAATGTTTTGCATCGCTATGTGAAAAGGCTAGAAACTGCCCCCGATGCCGGGAGTGGGAAGAAGCGCTTTTCAGCGTGAGTCGCCCCATGCCGCTGCGCCGGTTCAGGTGCGAGGCATACGCCCGTCGGGCCCTCGTTGGAGCTGACGGGCACTGACGGTATGATTGAGTCGACCTCCGCTCTCGCAGCCTTGTATGGCGGCGCGAAAGTGATTTGGCGCGTGGAGCAGGCGCGCCGTCGAGAGTTGCGCCAACCTTTGTGCCCGTGCGGGAGGCTGAGCTGCTTGTAGCTCCGCGCTTCGCTGGCTTCGAGGAGCTGGGCGGCCCAGGAGGGTCGCTTGAAGAGCTTGCGTAGCTTTCTTTGGTCGGCGAGTCTCGCCCGGGATGGATCAAATACCGGCTTTGTGTCGGGAGTGAGCTCCTCGGAGAGGCTCGTGAAAGCCCTGTTGAGCATGAGCCGTGCTGCCGGCGCCGCCGCCACGCTGTCGCGCCGGCGGCACGCGGCGCTCGCGCACCGCGACTGGCGCGCAGCCATCGCTGGCTCACGCGGCGCCGCTGCTGCTGAGTGTGCGTTTCTCGTAGATGGGTGGCGCCGTGGGAGAGGAGGCAGATCATGGAGTCCGCCGGGCGTCTCGTGCGCAGGCGAGCGCTGCGTCCCGAGCTATAAATTGCGGGACTCCGAAGTCGTGTGGCAGCCCGTCCTTCTCCTCCGCGTCCTTCTTTCTCCTCGGTGTAGGACTTCTTTGCCTTGGAGATGGAGGCGCGGCGCTCCGGGCCACCGGCGGTCCGGAGGAGGAGGCGTCAGGCCATCGGCGGTGAGGCGGGTTCGCCCTCCCGCCGCGTACCTTGCGTTGCCGGCGCGATCATGCGCAGCGCCATGCCTCCCCCTCCCGGCTCGGCTCGCTCTTCCTCCTCGCTTTCTTCGGAGAGGCGGCTGATCGCCAAGCTCCGTCTACGGCCTCGAGGTACGCGCGAGGTCAAGCGATGCTTGAGGGTGGCGCCATCATCGGCTTTCGGGAGGCGGGAGGCTCGCGCGATGCGCGGCGTATTCAATGCGAACGCCACATGGAGCCGGTTCATGCGGTGAGCGTCCCTCTTCTAGTTTATCTTCGAAAGTGCGGCACTGCTGTCGGACTTCTCGGCACTTTCACGCGAGCTCGGCCTAGGAGGCGGATGACTTTCGCGGGAAGCGGCTCGGCGGTCGCCGCCCGTGGCGTCGCGCCGCATGAGGCGGTGATGGCCTCGGCGATGGCGTCGCTTCGACGATCGGGCGCCCGAGCGGTCTAAGTCCGAAGGTTTTCGAGGGGACTCCATGGCGACTTTCGCCATTAGGTGGCGCCGAGGACTTCGAGGCCACCGCGGAGGAGGTGGTGGCCGAATGTCGGCGCCGATGCCCTTCTTTGCTTGGAGGAGTAGTTCGTCGGCACCGGGGCCGCGGGCGGCTTTTGGTTGGCCCCCGCGAGGCCTTTGTCACCGAAGCTGAAGCTCGCAAGGACCCATAGCGTTCGACCATGAGCTCTCGGCGCAGCCTCGAAGCGTCGGCCGCCGCGGAAGCCGCCGTAGGTAGGATCTCTTTTGTGCCCCTTTTGGCTTCGTAGTTCCCTGTTTAGGTTATGTGCGCCACACATATATCCATATATGACAAAACTGCATTCGTAAAGGGATGGTTAGTCCTTTGAGACGTTTTTACTTCAAAGGCTTGATGCCGTTGTTGACTCGGGGCATCGGGGTCTTGATCGCGGGTCGATAGTAGGGCCGCAGCTCTTTGACTAAGGCATGCTCGGCATTCGTGGCGAGGGGCGCCGGTCGCGCCCTTCGAGGGTTGTGTGGGTGATTCACGTCTCGATATCGTCGTTTGCGCCGACGGGCTCACGTGACATGGCCCCCTCGTTCCCTTCTGCTCTTCTCGAAGTCGCCTCCGGCGGTACTAATATCTCCCCAGGCGCAGCGCATCTTCAAGGGTGTAGCCCCGGGCCCTATGAGAATGAGAAGTTCTCGTGGAGACTTTGATTGCAGTGTGTTCTCTCCCTTTTCTTGTCACGCATAAGGTCGCAAAGGGTGAGTTCGATCCACTTTTACCTCGTTGGCCGAGATCAATGCTGATGAGTTGATCGCGAGTGGTTCGGGGAGGTCAGCCGAGC
This sequence comes from Hyparrhenia diplandra, assembly GCA_015847255.1. Classification (NCBI taxonomy): domain Eukaryota; kingdom Viridiplantae; phylum Streptophyta; class Magnoliopsida; order Poales; family Poaceae; genus Hyparrhenia; species Hyparrhenia diplandra. Next base: position 232,707 of record JADLZK010008674.1, read on the forward strand.
TCGCCAGGAGGTGGTTGGCCGCGGGCGACCATCCCTGAAAGTCGCGCGCCTGTTTTGGCGATGTTTCGAACACATACCGAGGTTCGCGAGAAAGGTGGATTCTCGTGGAGACTACGTCGTAGCCGCGGGGCTCGTCACCAGTCCCCCACTCGGGGCCCGTGAGGGTGAGCCTGGGACCGATTTTGCCTCGTTGGCTGGAATCGAGTGCTCGGTGGTGAGCCGACAGTAGTTAGGGAGGTCAAGCTTCGAGCTCATTCGGTGTGGTCAGCTAGTGGACCGACCTGTTCCAAAGGCGCGACCTTTACTTGTTCCGAGCCTGTCGGGGCCGAGGACTTGAGTCTCCTCATCATCAGAGGATAACCTAAGGTCGTCTTTCGCCCCTCCCTTTAACCCAAACGTCGCTTTAGCGGAAGCCCCGAGGCCTCGTGAGCCCGGTGGCGAGAGCCGGGCCGATCTTTGCCCGCCTTAGCGGGCGCCCTCGTGGTGTTCCCGGCGGCCGTCAACCCCCCATGGGGGCCGGCCAACCCTAGGATAGGTCGCGCCGGTAGGCGACCCGAGCTCGCGGTCGTTCGGGCTAGCTTGCATGTGCCCGTCCTGATAAGGACTAGTTATCGGTATTTAGATGTTTGTAAATTACCGTCGGATGTTGCGGTTATTGCCGCGCCGCCTCTCGCCACGGCCGACCACGCCCGCCGCCGTTGCATTCCGCGCCCCGGATGAGGCTTGAGCTTGTTGGCTCGCTCGTTTAATCGGCCGGCGATCGTCCTCGGAGCTCAGGAGCTTGATTCCGCCGGCCCATCATCACCCGTGACGCCAGAAGCATTAGGCGTGTCTCGAGCTCTTCAGAGCTTCGGGCCGTTGGTGCCGCTGGGGCACCCGCACGCCAAGCGCCTGCAGGCGGTCCGTCAGCCCCAGGTTCTGAGCTTGCCCTCCGGACCCCGGGTTAGTGAGCTGGCGGCCGCGAAGCTTTTACCCTGGGCGATCAAGGTCGTTGCCGAGCCCCCCGATTTAGCTTTCGTTGGGTAAAAACAGCCGTTGGGATCTTACCGATTAAGGTTTTTACCGTTGGGGAGGAGTCGCCCCATTAAGACGGGCGTCGATTTAGCTTCTCGCATAGGGTGTCGTCAGGCGTCGATCTCCTGGAGTCGATTCTGACGGATGGGGTGTGTGGCGGCCCCAGCGGTTTTTCGCTCGTTGCCTCTATCGTGGCGAGCCCTATAAATGGCGTGTGAGATCGTGGGGTGGGCTCACCTTCCCGTTACCCGCCTTCCTTCACGCAAAAAGTTCTGAAAAGAGAATCCGACCACCGGTGATCGGCAAGACATAGGTCAATCCTCCGCCTTCCCGCATCGCTCGCGGGCCTTCTCGATGCAAGATGGGCTCCGCGGTTACATGGCGACGGAGGACTTGATCGAGCAGTGCGGCTTCGTCGGCGGGCCGCGTTCCCGCGAACGGCAGCGAGGCGGAGGAGGTGGATCATCCCGGCGACGCGACGCTGAGCCCGACACCCGCCGCCGGGCTACGCTGCCTCGCTCGTCGCGCTCGATGAGCGGGTTGGGCATGCGTCGCCGACCGGCCTCCGGCGCGATCACGCATCGCGAGCCCGCGACTGGACGTGGTCGGAGTGTCGCCTCCTTGGAGCCTTCGCTAATGCTCTCCGTGAGGGCTGGCTGGGGAATCAACCGGAGCTCTTCAAGCTTTACATCTTTGCGAGGTGGCTTGTGGCCAGAAGGCGTAAAGTGATAAGCCTATCTGTATTTGCGGCTCCGTGAGGAAGGTTCGCGAGACCTTCGGGGTGGGCGGCTTCGAGGCGGCTTGCCGTGGAGGAGGAGGTGGTTCTACGAGAAGCGATGCTCCTTCCCCTTCTTTTTCGGGCGTACAGCCGGCGAGGGGGCGAGCTATGGTGAGTACTGCTTGAGGGCGGCGGGTGTGGCGGCAGGTGGCGGTCTAGCGTGATCTTCCAGGTTGGTGAGCCACATCATCGAGGGCATTTCCGCGTGCAGTGCCGCTTCGGCTGTCGAGCTCTCGTATGTGGGGAGGA